>JACYFF010031959.1:16287482-16301432 GCA_017589665.1 Selenicereus undatus
TATATATATATATATATATATATATATATATATATACACGTATACATGATATTTTTCATAAGGTAGATGTGACTGAAGTTTGTTTCAATTGAACATATTCACTTCCTTTAACAAAAGAAGTAAGAACACTTACTTGATATTAAAAAAAAAACATTGACATACCTCCTTAGTCATGATTAAATTTAATTATGTGAACTGTCCGTTGCAATAATTACACGCCCTCTAATTTCCGGATATTTGAATGGATCTAACTTTGTTTTATTATTGTTATATGGTTAAAAAAAAAAGGTGTGTTTGAAAATATGTACCATCCAAAATTGCTTGTGAATCTGTGCATGATTGAATACAATGATTATGCAAAACAATCCTCAACATCGCAATTTATACACACTTCCTCATCTGTGACAATATCATATGAGTAAATCTTGTGTGGAGGCTCTAATCGATGGGCAATTCAAACTCTATCCCCTTAAGAACTTGGGAGTTGGGAATCTAATAATCTAAACAGCAGATGTGACAGAAATCAATAATTCAATTTTAAGCAATGGCACATATCGGTCCGAACTTTCAGGATATTAAAGTTCAACAAAAGTATATGTTCATATCATATTGTAGTTTTCACTCAATTTCAACTGATATTTCCTTTTAAACACTACAAATACGTGCAGTTCAACGGGCTTAGATTCATTTTGTCGTCCAAATTAATCACTTGACAAATATCGAATAAAATGACCGATGTACTGGTTTCCATCATTATACTCCGAAATCACAAAACAAACACAAGAAACAATTCTTTGTAAATGCACCACATGTTGTATTCTTTGCAAATGCACCAATTCTTTGCAAAACACAACGTATTCTTTGTAAAACACAAGAAACAATAAAGTCATTGCCCTTGTACCTCTCACTAGCAAACTCGCACTTAGGTCGTGGAAGTCAGCAGAAAGGTTACGTTTGAGGGTCTGCGACCTCCTCTAGGTAGCCCTGCAAGAAACACACAAGTGAGGCATTTTCACAAACACATGGCGTGCAAGGCAGTGTGGGTGAAGGAAATCACTGTGAATGCTGAAAACAACCCTAAAAACATGAAATCCACCCCTCATTTGGGAGCAAGCTCCACCAAAATCAGTACAGGCCCACGAATTGGAGGAGAGCACGCACAATGCGGCACCAAAGGACGCGATTGAGGTGGGAGCCATACCTTCGTGGATGCTGCAGCTTCGACACAATGACCCGACCACCGAGAAGCAACCTAGCGGTGTGAGAATGGAGATGGTGGAGCAGCAACCGTCGAGCTTTGGTTGAGCAGCAACCGAGAATGGAGATGGTGGAGCGTGCGAGCTGGTGGAGCAGGGAGCTTGGGAGATGGTTGAAGAATGGGAGATTTGCAATGACCACTGCTCGCGATTTCGGCCTCCAGCTTCTGATTTCACCCCAAAGGTAGAGACCGGGTGCTTTGGTCTCTAAAACTGAGTTGGAGACCGAGAAATTTGGTCTCAGTTGGAGACCGAGTTGTTAAAATGGTCTCTGAAACTGAGACCGAAAATTGTTTTAGTCTCTAATGGAGACCGATAATACAGTCCGGTCTCAATATTTGAGACCGAAATAAAGTTTGGTCTCTAATACTTGAGACCAAAAGTGTAAATGGTCTCCAGTAGAGACCAAATTTTCTTTTTTCGGTTTCTAAATATGAGACCGAAAATGTAATTGGTCTCCAAAATTATTTAGAGACCATTGCATTCTTCGGTCTCCGAAATGAATAGGCTGCTGGACAACCTGTGCAAGTGGAGACCGAAACTTTTTTGGTCTCTACTCAACCTAAATTGGAGACCAAAATTTTTAGTTGGTCTCAAAAATGTGAGATCGAAAATCACTTGGTCTCTAATGGAGACCGCATATTTATTTCGGTCTCTAGAAGTTAGAGACCGGAAATCAAGCTGGTCTCCAATGGAGACTGTGCACTGATTTCGGTATCTAATTTCGGTATCTAATTTTGGAGACCGGAAATTATGTTGGTCTCTAGTGGAGACCACATAGTTATTTCGATCTCCAAAACCTGAGACCGGATGTCATTTTGGTCTCCAGTTGAGACCGTTTAGTTAATTTTGGTCTCTAAAATGATGTAAATTTGATACCACCATTTTTGGTCTCTGAATTCGGTCTCAAACTTAAATTAGAGACCAGTTTTATTGCCGGTCTCTAAAATTCGGTCTCAAATGGACCGGATTCTTGTAGTGAATATAAGTTGTCATAAGATGGTTTCACTTAAGACTTATTATTAACAATAACATTAACTTATTATCTAGGACGAGTATTAATTCTACGTCAAATTTTATGATAGTCTTAGGATCACCATGCTAGACAGGCCAACTTCATCATAGTATAATATTCTAATTGGAAAATTAACCCTCACATGCGCTAGCGGTTTTGGCAGTTAATGCTTTACGTGAAACGTTTCCAACCTACATCTCGTGTTTGAGTTTGTTGACAAGCAGTGATGACAAACACTGATTTCACTTTTGCAATAAAGGTAACGAGATATGTTTTGTTGTAAGAAATTTTTAAGGGTTTTATTTTAGTCAAAATTAATATATTATATGATTTAAGATCACTAAATTTTCAATAGTGACAATTGATTATGAATGGTGGAGCTTTAATACTTTGCTACACTGATGAGTATTAAATACAATCTAATCAGATCAATTCAACCCGCAAACACATATTATACGCATAATTTTATGATAATGAAAATCTATAAATAAAAAGGTGATCATGTAACACAATTTAGAAGTAATAATGCCATTCCACTATTCAATCATATCATTTTTTACAATTTAATAAATCTAAAATCCAAATCCAATGAATTGAATTTTAAAAATTAATAAAAGTTTTCGCATAGAGCTTTCCTCAACTATTAAGAATTAATTAATTTGCCATCTTTGAATTAAAGTTTAGTTTAAACAACCTTTAACTTGTGGCTATGTTTTGTTCACTTAGAAATTCAATGAGAATTTGAATAATGGACCAAAGTGACCGAAATGCCCTCAATTTAATATTATCTGCATGCACAATATTTTTTGTTCGGCTGAAACGATTGCCCAATGTGACACGCCATTCACTCTCTTACTCTCATCTGCATTGTTTTATCTCACTCAACTCTCTGTTTCCCTCTACCTCTTTGTTCTTCATCTCTCGGGTTTGAAAAAACCTAGTAGAAAAAAATTGGGGTTTTCAACTCTGTGCAAAAACTCCGTAATATTTATTGATGATTATTGATGTTATGAGCTTGAAGAAGGAAGATATAGAGTGAGACGTGGCTGGAGTACACGATCGAAGAGGTAAATGTTGCTATCTTCTATTTCTTCTACTTTTTGAAGTTGGCATTGTTATATACTTACGTATTTCATTAAAAATGTGGCAAATTTTGTGGTGGTTACGATATTATCTAAATTTTAGAGTTTAGTTATTGTTTGAAAAGAAATATGAAAATTTTAGGGTTTGGGATGGTAAATGGGCTTAAACCATTGATGGATTGCAGAAAAATGAAGCTTGGAAAGTTAGACATCTTTCCCATACCTTGGTGAACTATATTCTCTCATTCAACTCCCTACCTCCCTCTACCTCTCTGTTATTGCTTGTGTTGTTAGGGTATGTTCTGTTCTTGCATGTGTGGTTATAGTGTGTTTTCTTTAAGATTTTTCTGCACCTTATTATATGTTAAAAATTGTTATTCCTATCTATTGTTGTATGATGCGTGTATAGGTTTAGGGTATTGTAATGATTTGTTGAAAATTTTGTGGTGTTAATGAGATGTTTAAACCTGATTGATTTGTAGATATAGGAGATAGATATTATGATGTTGTGTTAAGATATAGGAGTTGGTTATTAATGCCCCTCTTTGAGAGATATATAAACCACAGATCCATGAGAACATTCATGCGTGAACACATAAAGAGGAAAGGAAGCCCAACATATACGAACCATGTATTTCACAGGCTATGACAAGCCAACTTGTAAAGGACAATCCAACGATCATCACATGTTTTAGTCCAGGAGTAAACCTGCATTGGAAGTAATAGCAAAACTAGATTCCTTTACTCCTACTCCTTGTCTCACATAGGAAGATTAAAAGTCTCTTGTGAGGTTTTTATTACTCCCTCTTTCTTGGACCGGTTGAATTCCTTTGGGCTTGGTTTTAGTAATGTTGTGGGGTGAAGATGAACACCAGACACGCGCGGGCGCTCCATCTTTCTTGGGCTTGTTGAATTCCTTTGGGCTTGGTTTTAGTAGTGTTGTGGAGTAAGGGTGAACATCAGACACGTGCGGGTGCTGCCCGCCCTACCGACTGAGGCGCGGCCATGGCCGTGGACCGTGGGCTGTGGGCCTCATCTGCTAATTTATTTGAGGAAAATTCTTTTAATTTTTCCGTCTGTCGGCTACGTAACCGTCAATGTTCACTTGCAGGTTTCTCTCCATTTTTTCCTCCAACAATGGCTAGTGGCTCTGTTCTTCAACAGTATGAGTGGTGGCCCTGTTTTTTAGCCACGAAATCACAGCATTTACTTGCTTTTTCTCAACCTCAATAGCTTCATTTTTCTGTATATATAGCCGCCTTCCTACTGCTTCAACTCAACCAAGCATCTCCTCTCCTCTCCTCTCCTTCTCTACTTTCTACTGTTCTGCTATTTTGTTCTCTGTTATGGGCAATTGTAATACTGTGTGTTCCAAACTTCTAGCCTCGAGTGCACGCATTTAGCAAGCTAGTTGTGTAAACATTTGGGGAGCGAATGACTGTTTTTTATTTACACCGAGGTCGAGCCAAAATCGTTTTCAAGGCAGTGGTACTACCACGACATAACTTCTATTGTTATTTCATTGCCATTGATTTAGACCTATTTTTTCTACAATTTGAAAGCGATTTTTTTCATATATAAATGAATGGCTTTCTCTATTAACAAAGCTCCCTCAAACCTCTCAAAACGCAAACCTCCAGACAGAACCAGCTACAAATGTTGGTCCCAAAAGCTTCTAATTTTTTTTGAAAGGATAGAAGTAGATTATGTATATTTCTATGACCTACCTAAAGAGAACAATGCATCTAAAACTACTATTGCTTCCCCTGATGGAAAAGTCAAAGACAAAAGTAAGACTCCTAATGAGGCTACCTTGAAAAAATTTGAGAAAGACAACAAAATGATCAGGGGCATCTATTGAGTCATATGACTTACCCACTGTTCGATTTGTTTGTGACATTCAAATTTGTCAAAACATATGGGAGAGACTAGAGATCAAATATGGAGCTGATGATGCTGGAAAAAAGAAATATATGATTGGTGAATGGCTACAGTTTCAAATCATTGATGATAAACCAATCATAGAGAAGGTTCATGTTTACGAAAATATGCGTGCTGAAGTTTTGAATGAAAACATAAAGATGTGTGAGATTCTGCAGGCCAACATGTTGATCAAGAGATTCCCTCCATCCTGGAGTGACCACCAAAATCAGTTGAAACATAAGAAAAAAGATCTCACCCTACAGGAACTAATAAGTCACATGAGAACTGAAGAGACTAATCGTCTCAAAGATAAGTTGGACTCCCTATCCTTAAATTCCTCTAAAGCTAACTTAGTTGAATCTGTTGTGCCTACTCATAGAGACAGGTTTAAAGGTAAGAGTAAGAAGAATTAGAAGCTAAACAATCCTACGCAACAAAACAAGTTTAACAAGAAGATCCAGAAACCAAAAAGACTGTGCTATATCTGCGGCAAGTCAGGGCACAAAGCATACCAGTGTCCACTCCGCAAGGGACAATCTTAATCGAACCAGAAGCCTGCCAGACCTATAGCTGAAGCCAACCTTGCTGAGGACACCAAAATCATCTGTGTGGTAGTTGAAGAGGCAAACTTGGTGGCAAACAGTGCTAAATAGGTATACGATACTGGAGCTTCAAGGCACTTCTACACTAACAAATAGCTTATGTAGGGCCTAAAGATGTGACAGATAGTAAATGCGTCTTCATGGGAAAAGCTACGATTGTTAGAGTTATGGGTAAAAGGAAGATTCTTCTTAACTTTACTTCTGGAAAATTACTGTCCTTAAGCAATGTGTTGAATGTGTCTTCCCTTTGCAGAAACTTGATTTTTGGTATACTTCTCAATAAAGCCAGACTAAAAAAATTTGTTGAAGATGATAAAGTTGTTATATCTCAAAATGGGGTCTTTGTTGGGAAGGGATACCTGAATGTAAGTTTGTTTGTACTAAGCTTTTGAGGCCGTGAATGGGAATACTTCTAGCTCTGCTTATGTTGCTAAGTCTGTTGATCTGTGGCATGGTAGGATAGGCCATGTTAATGTTGTTTCCATAAAACAACTCAAGAATATGCACTAAATTCCCGTTGTGAATATTGATACAACAACAACAACAACACTCCCAGTGTGGGTCCCGCTTTCACGGGGTCTGGGGAGATCCAGCTGTAGGCAACCTTACCTCTACCGGTATTCCTACCCATAGAGAGGTTGATTCCATACGACCCACCAAAACGGTTTTGGAAAAGGGGTTATAGTGCAAACTTTTGCGAAACCATTTACTGAGTAAACGAGGGAAGAGGAAAGGAGGGATAACAAATAAAGAGGGAGTAGAGACATACTTAAGCAAACCAAGGGCGCTTAGTGCCGTCACAACCCAACAAAGCACGACCTGCAGACCAGCACACACAGAAAACCCTACCCACCCTAAACGCCGCCCAGACTACTGCCCCCTACGACGGCGGACCCCTACAGTCCGAGACCTTAATCCTGACTCGCCATAGCCTCCTATCCTGAGCCATGTCCTCCGTAAGACCGACAACTCTCAAGTCCTCTCTAACCACTTCTCCTAGGCTCTTCTTCGGTCTACCCCTCCCTCTCTTACCACCGGGAGGGTTGATCAACTCACACCTACGTACGGGGGCGACGACGCTTCTCCTCTTCACGTGGCCGAACCATCTGAGCCTCGATTCCCTCATCTTCTCCTCTATAGGGGCCACTTCAGCTAAACCCCTGATTTCTTCATTCCTTATTCTGTCCAATCTCGTAAAACCACACATCCACCTGACCATTCTCATCTCAGCGACCATCAATCGTTGGACCTGCGTCTTTTTTAGAGGCCAACACTCTGATCCATAGAGAACAACCGGTCTAACTACCTTCCGATAAACTTTGCCTTTCAGACCCATGGGCATTCTCTTGTCACACAGCACCCCTGACGCTGACTTCCACTTTTGCCAGCCCGCTCTAATCCGCTGGCTAATATCCTCGTCTATGTCCCCATTTTGCTGGATGATCGAGCCCAGGTACTTAAATTTTGCGACCTTCGGTATGGCCCTCCCATCCATAACGATTTCTCCCATCTCTTCTGTCCTCCCGCTGAAACAACAGTGGAGGTATTCCGTTTTCGACCTACTCAATCGAAAGCCCCTAGCTTCCAGCGTGTGCCTCCAACGCTCCAACCTGTCGTTCACCCCCTGTCTAGCAACATCGATAAGGATGATGTCATCTGCAAAAACCATGCACCAGGGTACCTCGTCCTGGATTCCTCTAGTGAGTTCATCCAAAACTAGAGCGAAAAGAAACGGGCTTAAAGCGGAGCCCTGATGTAAGCCCAAACTAATAGCGAAGTCATCGGAGACCCCTCCCGGGGTCCTAACACTAGTCCGCCCTCCCTCGTACATATCCTTGATTACACGAATGTACGCGGGCGACACCTTTTTCTCTTCCAAACACCTCCACAAAACCTCCCTTGGGACTCTATCATACGCCTTCTCCAGGTCAATGAACACCATATGGAGATCCACCTTTCTGTCCCTGAATAGACCCATGAGTCCTCTGAGGAGGTAAATCGCCTCAATGGTCGACCTGCCGGGCATGAATCCAAATTGGTTCTCTGAAATCTCTACTTCCTCTCGCAACCTTCTCTCAATCACGCTCTCCCATAGTTTCATAGTGTGGCTGAGCAGCTTGATGCCCCTAAAGTTATTACAATCTTAGATATCCCCTCTGTTTTTGTACAGTGGGATGATCGTGCTGGCCCTCCACTCTCTGGGCATCTTGGCGGTCTTGAAAATAACATTGAAAAGCTCTGTGAGCCACTCTAAACCCTCTTCCCCCATGAACTTCCAAACTTCTACTGGAATCTGGTCCGGACCTACTGCCTTCCCATTCGCCATCTTCTTCAAGGCCTCCCTGATCTCCTCATTTGTTATCTTGCCACTTGCACTCTGAACGCTACACTCTCCGCCCGGCCTATAGTCGTCTCCCCCCCTTCTCCATTGAGGAGTTTAGCAAAGAAACTTTGCTATCTCTCCTTAATATCAGCATCCTCAGTCAACACCTTTCCCCCTTCGTCCTTGATACACCTAACGACTCCTAAATCCCTAGTCCTTCTTTCCCTCGCCCTGGCTAGTTTAAAAACCTCCCTCTCCCCTTCCTTTGACCCCAATCTATGGTACAGTCTATCAAACGCCTGACTCTTTGCCACTGCCACTGCCCTTTTGGCTACCTTCTTGGCCTCCTTGTATCCAATCCTCTTTTGCTCCTTCTCTTCCTCCGAACTGCTACTCATGCACTCCTCGTAAGCCTCTTTTTTTGCCTTGACTTTCTCCTTTACCTCTTCGTTCCACCACCACACGCCCTCCATCCGGTTGCCGCCTGCCCTTGAAAGACCTAGGGTTTCCTTCGCCGACTTGCGAATGCAATCCGCTACAGCATCCCACATCTCGTCGGCGTCTTCTGCCCTCCTCCAAGCTCTTTCCTCGGCTATTCTTTCTGCTATTAATCTCGCCTTCTCCTTTGAGAAGGTCCACCACTTTATTCTGGGTTCTCCAGCTCTCCTCTTCAACCTCTTAGGATACTTGAACTCCGCATCTAAGACCAACAACCTGTGTTGGGTTCCCAACAACTCGCTGGGGATCACTTTGTAGTCTTTACACGATCTCCGATTTTCCCTCCTCGTTAGGAAGTAGTCAATCTGGGTCTTGCAAGAGCTGCTCTTGAAGGTCACTAGGTGGTCCTCCTTCTTTTTGAAAAAGGAGTTGACCACCAACAAATCAAAAGCCACCGCAAAGTCCAACACAGAGGTCCCTCCCACATTTCTCTCTCCGAAACCGAGGCCCCCGTGGACCCCATCATATCCCGCTACCTCCGATCCGATATGGCCGTTAAAGTCTCCGCCTATGTAGAAGTTAAATATTGATAATTTCTCTAAATGCCCTGTGTGTGTAGAAGTTAAATATGCTAAAAAGTCTTTCAAACCTGTTATTAATAGAAAAATAGAATTACTAAAACTAGTGTATTCGAAGCTAGGAGACCTTAAAAATACAATCAGCAAAAGAGGAAAAAATATTACATCACCTTTGTGGATGATTACTCGAGATATACCACAGTATACGTCCTTAGATCCGAAAATGAGGCCGAGGGAATGTTTATGAACTACAAGAACGAAGTGGAAAACCAACTGGACCAAAAAATCAAACATTTTAGAACCAATAGGAGTGGAGAATATGAGATTAACTCTTTGAATACCTTCCGGGAGAAGAATGGCATCATACATGAGGTTAGTGTACCCCGTACTCCCCAAAAGAATGGAATAACCGAACGCAAAAATAGAACCCTTAAATAAATGATGAATGTCATGCTTTTAAGTTTGGTGCTTTCTGATAATATGCAGGAGGGAAGCTGTTTTATTTGCTTGTTATATTCTTGATAGAGTAACCCATTAAAAGTTAGACCATATCCCATATGAACTACAAAAAGGCTACACCCCCAACTTGAGTTTCTTAAGGGTACAAAGGTGTTTGGCTAAAGTGCCCCCTGAACTGAAACGAGAAAACATTGGTCCTAAAGCCTTTGATTATGTGATTATTGGTTATGCCCAAAATAGTGTTACATATAGATTCATGTCATTAAATGACTTCTCTATTAGTGAATCTAAGGAAGCATAATTCTTTGAGCATGTTTTTCCTTTGAAAAAAAATGTCTTTACTGTTTTGCATGAAACTGTATATGTACATGATAATGTGAACATGCATGCTGCTAGTTCTGCTATTAGAGACTCAATTAATGAACCAAGGAGGAGCAAGAGACGTAGAGTTGAGCCTAGTTTTGGTCCCAACTTTTTTTACTACCTTTTTTATTGCAGACTTTGATGTGAATTTCTTGACCAATGAACTGGTTTCTGCCTTCTTTATCGAAGAATATCCAAAAATTTTAACAGAGGCCATGAGATCAATAAATGCTAGTTTCTCGAAAGAAGCCATTAAAAGTGAATTAGACTCTATAATGTCTAATCAAACTTGGGAGTTGGCTAACTTACCTAAGGTTAGTAGGCCTATTAGTAGTAAGTGGATCTTCAAAAAGAAGTTAACACTTGATGGTTCAATTGATAAATACAATGCCGGACTAGGGACTAGTGGATTTGACCAGAAGAAAGAGATTGACTACTTTGACACTTATTTTCCTGTTACCAAGATTGCCACCATTAGGACTCTAGCTGCCTTGGCAGCTACACATAGTCTTGTTCTACATCAAATAGATGTGAAAATAGCATTCTTTGATTGTAACCTCGAGAAAAAAGATTTATATGTCTCAACCTGAGGGATGTGTGGTTCTTGGGCAGGAGAATAACATTTACAAGCTTAGAAAATCCCTTTATGGCCTAAAGAGGCCCCTAAATAGTGGTATCAGAAGTTTGATAGTACGATGATACAATATGGTTTTGTTGTGAACACTTCTGACCCTTGTGTGTATTATAAATTGATTAGTTTTGATTGTGTGATTATATGTCTTTATGTCGATGACTTGTTGATCTTCGGTACTAATATGCACGTTGTTAATGAGACAAACAAGTTGTTGTCTTCTCATTTTGAAATGAATGACATGGGGGAGGCAAATGTGATCTTAAAAATCAAAATTAGAAAGACAAAGGATGGTTTTTCTTTGTGCCAGTCTAATTACATTGTGAAAATGTTAAAGAAATTTAACAGTTTTGATGTGACCCTTGTGACAACTCCCTGTGATCCTAGCATACACCTTAAGAAGAATAAAGGGTCTAGTATTTTCCAAACTGAGTATGCCAAAATGATAGGAAGTGTAACATTTCTTATGAACTATACTCAACCTGACATTACTTATGCTGTTAGTAGGTTAAGTCCTTATACTCATAACCCTAGTAAAGAGCATTAGGATACATTGTTTCGTTTACTCAAGCAACTGAGAGGTATTATGAATTGGTGTTTGTATTTTAATAAATTTCCTACTATTAGAAGGATTTTGTAACGCAAATTGGGTTTCTTACAATGATGAAGTTAGCTTTACTAGAGGTTATGTGTTTACCTTAGACAGAGGAGCCAACTCGTGGAAGTCTGCCAAGCAGACTTGTATAGCTTGCTCTACCATGGAAGATGAATTCATTGCTCTTGAGTTGGCAAGTTAAGAAGTACAATGGCTGAAAAATCCACTAGCAGATATGCCACTATGAAGGAAGCAGCCTATGGCTATTTCCTTTGACTGTGACTCGCAGGCAGCAATCGGAGTTGCACATAACAGCGTATACAACAGAGAGAAAAGACATATTTGCATCAGACATAATACTGTGAAACTGATGCTAAAACATGGTATTATCTCCTAGGAATATGTGAGATCCGAGAGAAATTTAGCGGATCCACTGACTAAGGGCATGACCATGAAAATAGTTTTCGAGATGTCGAGGGGGACGGGACTGAAGCCCATGGATTGTGATAATATGGCGGATACTTACTTGGAGTCAAATGAATCCATATTGGTCTCAATATACACTACATATTCATCCCTATGACGTACAGTAGTACTTCTGAGAGGTTGAGCTCTTAGGCTCTTAATAGATCCATAGCCCATTGGGGTGGTGCTATTGAGATGCACTTGATGGATTCATCGATTTATATGTGTGACGATGAGCAAAATCTTGCTCTTAATAATTCCATATCCATGATTATGGTAATCCATATTGAGATGGACTTAATGGAATTACCCACGTGAGCAGGAAGATGTGGTCACCTTCTATAGGAGACTCTGAGCTGTCTCTCAGGAGCACTTATGAGACCCGAGGTGTGCGAATGGCCTTAAAAAGCATAAGTGAGTTATCGCGGAATACACAGTGACCATAAGGGATAATATGTGTTGTGGGGTCTCAACCAAAATCTATCATGTTCCAGATTCGTTCACTCGATAGACTCGGTTGTTGCCCTACTTCACTATATATCAATTCAAATGAAAGACATTGATACTTAATTATCTAACCCATCCTTTGTCTAGATCGATTCTTCGCTAGTTTGTATGCCATTAGTGGGGGATTGTTGAAAGTAATGGCAAAACTAGCCTCCTTTGTTGCTACTCCTTGTCGCACATAGAAGGATTAGAAGCCCCTTGTGTCTTTTTTACTACTTCCTTTTTCTTGGGCTTGCTGAATTCCATTGGGCTTTGTTTTAGTAGTATTGTGGAGTGAGGGTGAACACCATGCGTGTGCTCATGTGCCGCTTGCCTATTCGATCTGGTTTGGGTCGGGCCAGGCTGTGGGCTGTGGACCTCATCTGCTAATTTTTTGAGGAAAATTCTTTTAATTTTTTTGTCCATTGGTTGCGTAACCATCAACGTTCACTTGCAGGTTTCTCTCCACTTTTTCCTCCAACAACCACTAGTGGCCTTGTTCTTCAGCAGTATGAGTAGTGGCCCTGTTTTTTAGCCACGAAATCACTACACTTACCTACTTTTTCGCACCCCCACTAGCTCCATTTTGTTGTATATATAGCATGCTCCCTTACTGCTTCAACTCACACCAAGCCTCTCCTCTCCTTCTCTACTTTCTACTATTCTACTATTCTAGGCAATTATAATCCTGTGTATTCCAAACTTTTGGCCACGAGTGCACGCGTACAACTAGCTATGTAAACTTTGGGGAGCAAACGACTGTTTTTTATTTGCACCGAGTTGAGCCGAAATTGTTTTCAAGGCGGTGGCACTCCCACGGCACAATTTTGTTGTCATTTCCTTACCATTGATTTAGGCCTACTTTTCCTACAACTTGACCACTGGATAACAGAATTCCATCTCAAAAAGAAATACATCCATAGACAACAATATGCAACCGTGGATATAATATTTCCAACGGGCGCCTTCGATGAAGCCGTCACCATACCTACCGAACTGGACTAACCGGGCAACTAGAAGCGGAAGAATCAGTAGTGGTGTAAATAGTGTAGGGAAAACTAGGAGCAATAACCTGAGACCAACAAGCCTAAAACACTTACACAATCGAGTTGGAAGCGTTTCAATGGTTGATCTTAACGCATTTGGATCCGCCTGCTCCTGATCATTACCATTTTAAATACAAGATTATGCATGCTCCTTAACGTCGAGTGGTAATTAGTACCAATTAGTACCAGGGTAGATTGCCTTGCGTGTGATTGTGATTGTAGTTGGCCAATGTTTACAAAAAATTGTTAATCCCTTCCTTGCCTAGCTTAGCTTTGCTTTTTCTTCCAATCCTCTACTAGCAAATATTACAGTTCTGTTTTTGGATCACTTTATACCCTCGCCTTATTTTGCTGTGATTGTAGTAAATTTTATCAAGATATTTTTTAGATATATTATTTTTAAATAAAGCTTACAGCAAAAGGATAAATGTCTTGTTACAAGACACTTGTCTTGTTTTGAATGTACAATATAATGTATTAACTTAAAAAGATATATATGATTGAATAGTGAAGATGAGTTATAACTTATGAATTGCACAGAATCATCATTATACAGATAATTTTTGACATTTAAAAAATTCAGTAATAGCTAAAAGTTTATATATATATATATATGTATGTATTTTATGTATGGACGTATGTATGTATATGTATATATATATATATATATATATATATATATATATAT
>JACYFF010031959.1:16306432-16317363 GCA_017589665.1 Selenicereus undatus
CAAGCATAATTCTGACGATCACCAAAATTAAAACTATTGATCGTTGAAACTAAACCTGTTGATCACGAAAGATATCCATCAAAGGTCATGGCTATAATATGTGTTTTTATTTATGATATCAGTTAGTGATCAAATAGATTTTCGTTAGTGATCATAAAAATTATATATATTGGTAATCGTGTCTATCATCGACATATATGTGAAATCTATATAGTGATTGTGAAATTAAGATTTGTGTTTATTATAAATATGTTTGTTGATAAAAAAACTATACACTCAATTAAAAACTATACACTCAATTAACAGTTAGGTAACCTTTTTTTCCTGTTAAGTTTATCTCTATTTTCATTTGAATAATAACATAAGTTTTTTTATGATATTAGTTAGGGATCAACATATTCATTTTTAGTGAACGTTAGAACTATGTTTGATCATTAATTGATTTATCTATCTATGCTGACCACAATGAATGTGTCTATGAAACATAAACTATACATGCAATTCTAGTTATTGAACATTACTTGTTGCATTTTCAGCTTTGTTTTCATTAATAATCATCATATATGTTTTCGTTTATGATATCAATTAGTGATCAATATAATCATCATATATTTTTTGTTTTCATAAACTATGTTTGGTGATCAATTAATCTCTCTATGGTGATCTCTATAAATATGTTCATTGATCATGAACCATATCCTCAATTATAGTTGAAAGAGTTTTATTTTTGATGTATTTCAGGTTTCCTTTCATTAAAAATCGATCATAATATTTGTTTTTAATTTATGCTTTGATTAGATATCAATAGTTTCAGCTTCAGTTATCAGTAGTGTTACGTTTAGTCATCGGTTTTGGCCTTTGGGTGAGGGGTAGACAACACCTCCATAATCTCATCTTACTTGTCTCACAGAGAAGCTCTTCTTACCTGAGTAGCCCCCTCTATATGTGTGTGTGTGTGTGTGTGTCTGTGTGTGTCTGTGTGTGTCTGTGTGTGTGTATAGATGAAACTTGCTGACATCCCTTCTATTTTCTCAATCTTCCTGTGGCAGAGGTAGTGTGGGGTCAATAAGGTAGGGCAATGGTTCAGTACGCATAGAATTCGTCACTGGTTGCATGTTTGACGCTAACCATCTCTACTTTCTTGTGTTTGGAATGTTTTTCTTTTTATTTCTTTCCAATCCTTAATCCTCCTGTTTGAGCTTAGATTTGTATGCTTCCACTCCCAGATTGAGACAAAATGGCTCACTCTCACATTTTTATCTTATTTTTAAAATTTACAGTTTGTTTGGGTTATAGGATTGAAAGTTATGGTATTGTTAGAAAAATATTTTTGTGTGGTGTAACCGTGTAAGGTGTAGGGGTGGCAATGGGGCGGGTATGGGACGGGTTTAGCCGTACCCTCACCCATACCCATTTTTAAAATTAATACCCATATCCATACCCATACCCATCGGATATTGTAAAGTTATACCCATACCCATACCCACTGGGTATAGCGGGTATGCGGGTTTTATTCGGGTACATATAGACAAAAATGAATTAAATCCATTTTGTACCCATATTCGATAACAAATACTCAATATGTCACATTAACACTAAGCTTCTGACGACATATCATATCACATCAAATATAATTAAAAATTTACCAATCAAAACAATAAATTTGCGCTTGACAATTACAGTTTGAAACAAAATATTCTGCCGAAGTTTGGAATATCATACAACTCAAAGGAACTAACAAAATATTCAATTACAAGTAACAAATTAGAACTTTAAACAAATGGATATGGGTTTTATATGGGGCGGGTATGAAATGGGTACAAGGCGAGTATTAATAAAACGGGTATGGAGTGGGTATGGGGAGCGTACGAGCTCTACCCATACCCATACCTATACCCATACCCATTTTAGCAATACCCGCCCCATACCCATTTTTTTTCAATTTTTGCCACCCATACCCATACCCATTGGGACGGGTTTTAGGCGAGTATGGGCTTTTTTGCCAACCCTAGTAAGGTGTGGTCTCGTTTTGGAAAAAGTGAAAGAGGTATTAAATCCTAGGCCAAAATTTTGAAATCTTTTAAAAATTTGTTTGACATTTAAACTATGAAACCCCAACTTGGCAAGTATGTGGAAAGTCAAATACCTTTTGTTTTCCCTTCCAAATATATGGATTTATCTCTCGGTAAAAAATATCAACAACTATTGTATGAAAAATATAATACTGTGGTTATTTAATTTCCATTTTTATGAATATTGTTAAATTTTTAGAGAAAGTCTTAAAATATCAAAAATATTTACATCCCTTATTTATTACATTTTTAGAGAAAAAATTTGTTGATATTTTTTATCGAGAGACAAATCCATATTTTTGGAAGTGAAAACAAAAGGTATTTAACTTTCTACACACTTGCCAATTTGGGGTTTCACAGTTTCAATGTCAAATAAATTTTCAAAAGATTTCAAAATTTTGGTCTAGGATTTAATTTCTCTTTCACTTTTCCGAAAGCGAGACCATACCTTATGCGGTACAACACACAAAAGTTTTTTTTTTAACAATACCATAGCTTTTCATCCTACTAGTATAGACCTGTGCTTTGCACGATGATTTATAAAATAAATAATAAGTATTTTATAAAAGACACATAGTTGCTGTTATTATTTAGAAAAGAAGACACAAATAAGTTACTTAGTAAGTGATGTTGTTATAAGTAGAAATAAATTTTCACTATAAAAATTTAATAAGCCTAGTTATTATAGTTAGAATTTTTTTGTATTATATACTTTTTTATCCATTTCTTTTAGGGGATTTTTATCTTTGAAAATAGATCTATTCTGGTCACAATTTCATTCAAGTTATTTCAATATGTAGTTACAATACGTCAAAATTAGTCATCTATGATGTGCTTAGGCTTCTCCTTTTGAAATCATGAAGTTAGGAGGCCTTTTGTTACAAAATATGTTATCGAATTCTTCTTTAGACAATATATCTCACTAATATTAGTGTTCCACTTAAATCATGAGTTGCAACACAAATGAGTTGTTGTAGATTTAGGACCATAGATTTAGTGATTTTAAGTGATTTGAATTAAGCAAATTTATTTTTTTTGAAAAAAGGGGGACTATGAAAATAGTTGATGGATTTAGAAAAGCAATAAATGCGCATGTTAAGATATTCTAGTTAAATAATGGATCATAATTAGTTGCAGCATATTACCCACAGCGTTCTGACTGTTTGTTTAGTTAACCCATAATTTAAAAACTCAAAAATAGTATTTCCAAATTTGTTCATTCGATTAGCTAACCTAAAATGGGGTTATTTTATTTCTTAAAATTAGAAGGACCAATCAAAATCTCAATCAACATGTGATTTTCAAAAAAAAAAAACCAAGAAATTAAAATTTTCTATAACCTTACCTTCTTATTTGTGTCTTAAGTTAACTATATGAAATGATTAATGATTTTGAACATTTGTCATGATTTATGAAAAAAAAAAACCTACAAATAGTATTCAAGAATGCATTACGGTATTTTACTAAATAACAAAAACTGTTACATTGATTCAAGCATCCATTACAGTATTGAATGTATGCCATGATAAAAAATATATATATAGAAATAGTATTCAAGTATGCATCGTAATTTCTAACTAAACAATAGAAATATTCAAGCATGCATTATAGTTTCTAATTGAACAATGGAAACAGAAAATTACATTGATTCAAACATGCATGTAATATTAAACGTATGCGATGATTTTAAAGAGAAAACTAAAAAATTACATTTGTTAATGTTGGAGATATATTTTGAACGTGAATAAGTTAATCAAAATCGTTCTAAAGACTTTATAAATAAGGATCAACTTTTTAATATTAAACTCATCCTGTATATCAATTAATGCAATTTGATCCTACTGCTAGGGTTCCTAATACAATGAAATCTCCCAACACCCCTCCATATTGTTCTAAACCCCAACCTGACCACCTTACTCAATTTCCAAAATAGCAAAACTTTTGAAGATATAGAGGACCATATTCTTATCTAGGTATGTAAAAAAGGAAGTCAAATTTTGTGGTTTCTTTTATATATCTTAACAATAACTTTTGTAAATTTTGAAAATCATATTATAATTTGTAGTATAGATATTTGAAATTTTTTAATTAATGTAGATAAATAGGTCACCAAACAATTTAGATACATGTGAAATAATTTGCATTGTTGTTTCCATTAAAAATTTGAAACACCAAGGGAGAGAATCAAATTATTAGATTTTTTCTTATAAAAAAACAAAAATCCATAAATGAACAACATAAATAAAACATGAAAGAATCTAAACACAATTAAGTTACTAATTCAATATAATATAAGTAAATTTTTTTTAACCTAATTCATAAATCGGACGGAAATAATTAAGAATATAAACGAATCAAACCAAACACCGGCACTATTAATCAAGCCTGACAAAAACTATGCTTCAAAAAGTGAAATTACGAATTGTAGCAAGAAATTAATGATGACGTCAATTAGTGAAAGATTAAATATCAAGAAAAGAAAATCAAGCCACATATAGGAAGGAATTGCAACAAAAAAGTACAAAAATTTCAATCAAATATGATCAAGCATTTTGACACTACTAATTACAAAAGTGGATGTCACTTGCTATCGAATTAACAAATTAATACAAATAAATATATGAGGAAGGGAACGATAATTATTATATATATGGAAGTGAGACAAAAAAAGATCACTTTGACACACATGACCAATGGGCAAGACGGCATAATTGATTTCAACTATGAGACGTATTCTAATGTATAATTTCAACTATGAGTAAGAACTACTTGACTATTTACACTAATATTGAATGTTCAAGAATGATATCTTTTTATCTACAATTTTCATAGTTATTTGTCACTAACTACTTCATAATTCATATTTTCATAATTATGGGATTATTCTTTATTGGAATTTGACTTTATTATTTAAAATAATACTAAGGTACACCCACTCCATAATCTTTATTTCAACCGTTACAGAATTATGCTTCCCGAGATTATGCTTTCCTAGGATAATTTTCTTAGTTGTTAATGATTTTTTCCCACCATTACAGAATTATACTTTCTGATATTATACATCTCGAGATTAATCTTTTTATACAATCTAGTGGTGATAAGGAAACAGAAGGAATTCCAAAGGTTTAAGAAGGATATTTTTTCTTATAATTTTCATATTCACTAATTATTGCATAATCATTCATTTTAGAAAGAAATACTCCATGATCCTCATTTCGACAATTATGGAATTATACTTCATAAGATTATACTTTCTTACGATCATTTTCTTATTAATGATTTTTTCCCCTTATTACTATGTGAGATATTTGAAAATTATAAATTAATTATTTTCAACAATCAGACGGTTCTGATGAGGAGAGAGAATGAATCCAAGGGTTTGAAATCTCTAATTAATGAGAATGCAAGAAAATTCCACATCATCACAACATTGCTTTTATATATAATATAGATAACCCAAACTAAGCTGTGAATTTTAAAAATAAGATAAGAATGTGAGAGTGTGCCATTTTGTTTCAATTCGATCAGGAGTGGAAGCATACAAATCTAAGCTGAAAGCTCAAACAGGAGGATTAAGGATGGGAAATAAATAAAAAAGAAAAACATTCAAAACACAAGAAACTAGACATGGTTAGCCTCAAACAACCAGTGACGAATTCTATGCGTACTGAACAATTGTGCTACCTCATTGATCCCACACTATGTTGACGCTAAAAATGTGATATCTTTACAGTACCTTTCTACTAAATTTATGCTTGAAATAATTATTATTTTAGGTTTTTATTTGATTTTATTTTATTTTGTAGGGATTGAATAATTCGGGAATAACGGCAGAAAAAGATGAAGAGATGCTGAAAAATGAAGATTTGGGCCGACTTGATTCAAACTAGACCCAAAAATCTCTAGCCCATTGCTTTTATAACCCATCAAAAAAGAAGAGAAAAAAAAAAGAAGAGAAAAAATTAATAAACCCCTAAATAATTTACCCAACCCCATGTGCGCCTCACATGACTTCTTCCCCCCCCCCCTTAACTCTCATTCTCTCTCCTCTTCTCAGTGCTGAGAACCCAAACACCCGACCCTTCGGCTTCCTCTCCTTCTTCAACCCCCTCATACTCATGGCGCTTCAATTGCTGGATCTCCCAACCTCGGTCTCTCTCTCTCTTCATTCATCGTTGTCATTCAATGTCGGCCCGTTCAATTGCCAACACCATCAATGGCTGCGAACAGACGAAGGGCACAGATTGAAGTAGGGCTCTATATGAATTGAGGGGATTCAACATAATCAGGGTAGTTTTTTGGGGTTTTTTTTAGGATTGAGTTAGTTTCAAATCCAGGTTCAGATCCATTTAGGATGATGTTCAAGTTCAATTTCAGAGCTTTGTTATAGGGTTTTAGTTGTACTTTGATGTGTTTAATTCAAGTTAAATTCTTGAACGTAAGGAACCTGTGTATTTGAAGTTGAGTTCGTTGAGAATTTACATCAAGATTACGCCCTACCTCAGCTTCGTCGATGCGTTGGCTTGCTCTGTTCTACCGTAGCCCCTGTTTAATCTGCTCACTTCTTCTGTTTCCTCCTCTGTGTCGATTCAGCGAAGGAGAAGAAGATTTCAAAGTTAAATTACTGCAAGGTGTTGCTCACGTGATTCATTTTCAGTTTCGATTACCAAATTACCTTTCGATGCACTCAAATCTCTTACAGTTTTTCAATTATTTTAGTTTGTAAATTCACTAAATCAAATATGATAATTTTCAGGTTAGTCAATTTTAATTTTCAGTTTCAATTAGGTTAGAATTTTTAATAATCAAATTTCCTCCATCCCTGAGGACGATACTCGTAAAACGTACAACAAAACCGTACGCTTGCGGATTTAACTAACAAGTTTTTGGCGCCGTTGCCGGGGATGAGTTTATGGAATTAGGTTGCTCTTTGTTCGAGTCCTTTGAGTCAAGTTCGTTTGATTTGTTTTCGTTTTGAAGTTTGAGTTTTATTTTGGAGTCTTATTTTTTTTTTTTTGGTTTCGATTGAGTCGTTGTTAGTTTAGATTAGTTTCACTTGTCGAATTCGGTTCGTATTTTGATTTTTAGTTTAGATTAGTTTCATTTTGAGTTCTATTTATTATTTCCTACTGGAAAAAAATAGATACTAATCCATTTGGTGTTTGTGCAGGAAACACAACAGAAAAAAAAAAACAGTACAGTTTTTATTATTTTCAGCTTCTGTTCGAATTTTTTTTTGGCATAGTTCCAGTTTGACTGTACTTGTTTTGATATTTTTCCTAGATTTGGCATAATTTTTAGAGTGTGTATGAATTTTTCTGGAATTTTTGGGGCTGTTTAGAATTTTCTGTGAATTTTGGAACTAATATTCTGTTTGGAATTTTCTGCACAGTTCTGGAGCAGAAAAAAACTGGAAAAAAATTATATCCATGTCTCTTGTGATTATGTTGAATTTTCTGTGTATATAGTTCTGATTTGGAGTTTGATTTTCTGTTTTAATTTTATTTTTCGCTTTTGTTTAGGTTTTAGTTTATTTTCTATTTTCTGTTTTTGTAGTTCAAATAAAATCAAAAGGAATGATGCTCACGTCTTGTGTTTTTGTATTTGGTCATTTCTTGTTGATTGAGTCTTTTGGTAATATAGTTTTCTTTTTGTTAGTTTATTTTGTTTCGTTCCTTTAATTATTTGAATCTCTTGTTTTTGCTTTAGTCATGAATTTGTAATTAGTGTCCTAGAGTCATTTTCGTTTTTTTTCCTTTAAAAAAAACCCCTTTAAAAACTTTAAAAAAATTGACAATCCTAAAAATTGAAAAATTTTGAAATTTGAAAAAAAAAAGAAAAAGAGAATGCCAATGTTTAATTTCCCACAACTTGAGCATGAACCTTTCCGGAGTTATCTGTCTAGGCTTAATGTTTACCGTGCTCAATTGAATCAAACTTTTGAGAAATGGGAAATTTGTGAGGTTATCGTTTTGGGTTCAAATACTGAATTTAGGGGTGTTGTTGAGTCCATTTATCCTGGAGGTGTATTAGGATTGTTGTTTAAAACTCAAGATGAAGTGTGGAATTTTTTTGAAAAATTAGCTTGGGATACCTATGAGTTTGAACAAGCTAAAAATAATTTTGGCTACCCACTTCAAGGTGAGTATGTTATTCCTGTTAGTCCTTACCCTCAGGATCATTTTATAGATTCACATGACCCATCTTACTCTTGTGTATCTCCTGTTGTATGTGATTACTGTGAGTCATCTGCTCATGATGCCTGTGATTGCCCATATCGTGCTTATGTTGATGCTACCTGTGCAAGTGTGGAAAAGAAGATGAATGCATTGACTGATAAAATGGTAGAGAATATGAAATTGAGAATTGCTGAATATTCTCGATGTATTAGTAGGGAGGATACTAATTTACGAGAGTCTGACTCTAATTTAGGATCTCCTAAACCTGAAGTTAGTCTTTATGAGAATTTTGAGCCCTCTTATCATTATAGGTCTAGCTTGAATGATGATCTGTCTTTGCCTAGTCTAGAACAAGAGGAGGACCTCCCTAAGTCTCTATCACCTGACCTTGCACCACACACTAACTCACACAATGATGTCACTGAAAACGTCCTAGTTTATGCCGACCCACCCACCATTTTTGATGAATCTTCTAAATCTGAGGAGGGTCAGGAGTCTGAGCATACTATTGAGTTAGATATGAGCATCCCATCTATAGTTGAGCTTCATGATTTAGATGACTCCAATGCTATTTCACAGGAGTCACGTGAAAAGGACATTGAACCCACCATTTTGGACTTTGATGATGATATTTTGTTTGTGGAGTATGAATCTTTTTCATGTGGATTTGATGTTGCTGCAAGTCTTGATGAGGGTTTTTGTATTGAATATGAATCATTCTCTTTTAACCCTCTAATACCTCCTAAGTCATTCCCTGTTGAATATGACTCCTTTTGTTTTGATGTCGATGTGGGTTTGGATGTGGACCTGTGTGTTGAATATGAATATTTTTCTTTTGACCCCATCCGCCCTGATTTTCTTTTTGAATCTTGCGAGTCTGACTTTGTTGAGTCTGCGAATGTTGCCCCTGAGAATTTTGCCTTAGACCAGACTCCTACACATATTGACCTTAAAGGACTTGTGGATTTAGGACCCACTGATTTACCTAGACCGGTAATTCATGATGATTACATTTCTAGGCCGATGACCCACTTCCTGGCTACTTTTGAGTCTGTCTGCTTATTTTCTGATTGGGCCCAACAATTTGATCAGTTGAGGCGGGCCCTTACTTGTGCTGAATTGCCATGGTGGATGTACTCTTTGTGGCATCAACTCTTTAATTTTTGTTGTCAAAATTTTATTAAGAATTGGTCATGCCTATATGATAAGCTATTACGTGCTTTAATGGGATTTGATTTGCATAGCAGCTTATCTATTTGTGATGGAGTGGCTGATGCTCCATCGTCCTCATCTGAGAGAGGCTATAGCTTAGGTATAATTCAGCACCTGACCTGGTATACACGTTCCTTTTTATCTCTTCTTTTTATTTTATTTTTATTTGTTTATATTTGTTGCTTTGATTTATTTTTATAGTTTTCTTTTTGAGTCTTAGTCTTCTTTTTGTATATTCATTTTTCTTTTGCTAGTTTTTTTTTCACTCCCAATGAGGACATTGTGAGATTTCGGTGTGGGGGTGGGAAAACTTTGTTTTCGATTTCACAAATATTTGCACCAAAAAAAAAATTCCAAAAAGATTTTGTTTTGTTTTTGGGGAACTTTTGTACTATTTTGATTAGCATAAATCCTCTGTACATTGATAGATAGCCTGTATATACGCATGATGTGCATGTTAGGTCTCTGTCCTTGGTGTGACATTTTTGGCTCTAATTCTATCCCATTTGTTCGTTATCGTTGTGCAATCCAATCCCTATTTATATCATATTCATTGTCTTAAGGTTTTCGTTTTTCATTATTGGCTCTCCCACTTGTTTTTTTTTTTTTAAAAAAAACAGACAAAAAAAAAAGAAAGCAAAAAAAAAAAAAAACAAGAAAAGAAATGAAATTTGGAATGAAAAAACACCCCTTTGAGGCATGCGCTACTGGGTGGTACACTTTGAGGCAATATTGCTACTGGGAAAGCTTGCTTCCAATGTTAATCAGTCAATAATGTAATTTGTGTGAATTAAGTGGGATTGAGTTTGATTTTGGAAACCGAAACCTTGGGATGATGGTACACTTGCACGGGGAAGGATTCAAAGTTTTAGTGTATAAGTGGGATGCAACATTAGTGCTTCAATGTCGTCATTGGGGTACGGAAGCTTTGATGTGTACCGTATGTTTATATGCAGGCTGATATCTTTGTTACATAGGTGATTTAGTTGATTAGAATGCGCATATCTGTTCCCAATTTTGTACATATTAATTTTCCTAAAAAAAAAAAAAGATTTTCGACTTTCTGTTTTCTGTTTTCTGTTACAACTTTTGTTTTCTTTTTATAGGATTTTTAGTTTTGTTTCATTCGAGGACGAGCAAAACTTTGGTGTGGGGATATTTGTTGACGCTAAAAATGTGATATCTTTACAGTACCTTTCTACCAAATTTATGCTTGAAATAATTATTATTTTAGGTTTTTATTTGATTTTATTTTATTTTGTAGGGATTGAATAATTCGGGAATAATGGCAGAAAAAGATGAAGAGATGCTGAAAAATGAAGATTTGGGCCGACTTGACTCAAACTTGATCCAAAAATCTCTAGCCCATTGCTTTTATAACCCATCAAAAAAAAAGAGAAAAAAAAAAGAAGAGAAAAAAATAATAAACCCCTAAATAATTTACCCAACCCCATGTGCGCCTCACATG
>JACYFF010031959.1:16342363-16359374 GCA_017589665.1 Selenicereus undatus
TATTATTATTATTATTATTATTATTATTATTATTATTATTATTATTAAAAAAGGCAAAGGATATACTCCCCATTTTTAGAATCTGTAAATTTATATGTTCAAATGTACGTGAACCTCTAAATTATTCTGAATATTTGTAAGTCCCAAAAATCATCATATAAAAACTTAATTATCAAAATGTAATTTTTTCTTTGGTATCCCCATATGCAACGGAAGGTTGCAAGAATCAAATGTAGCCCATAATTTCATTTGTGTTGCCAAAAACATCTATACAAATTCTTAGGTAAGATCGTTTTACATAAGAGTTATTATGGGACAACCTCTTTTTGGGGTGACTTTTTTGACATTTTGCGACTACTAATAATATGATGTAGAGTGACTTTTTCATTCACAAATGATTAATAGTTTATTTTGCAATGATTTTTATTATAATTACCCCTAAATGAACTATTAGTCACCCAAATTATTATAAAAAGTCACCATAAAAACATCTATTTTATGATGTGTTATATGATATGGTCTCATGTAAGACTAAAACTTAATGATCAAGATGTAAATGTTATTAATAAAAAGTAAAATTTAGGCGAGATTTTTGTCTACTGCCCAATTGTTTGAGGGTTTGATAAATTGGAGAAATTTAAATTTGGATTAAGATTGGATTCAAACAATCTAAATAAAAAAAAAAAATCAAAATCTTGTATTCCAATTGAAAGTTTAGACAAAAACATCCAAGAAGAAAATATTCCTCTTCGAAATAAAAGCAAATATTTTAGTATTCTTTTTAAAAGGACACTTTTTTTGCTTTTTTGCTGGATGGGGTTAGTACAGAGTAATTTCTAAGTTATGAACATGATTAAGTTCTTGTAATAAGACACCAAAAAGACTTAAAAATTTATTATGCATATGCATTGTACTAGGGGTAATCACATTTGGGTACCCTCACATTTTAGCTATTGATTTTTTTAACCCTGAGCTTTTCGAATTAATATTTTAGTACCTCGACGTTTATGTAATTAATTTTTAGGTATCCTCTGTTTTTGCTTAAGTCCCTGAACTTTTAAAAATTTATAATTAACCCCAATACTTAAAAACTTACTTTCAAAAATTTTAATTTTGTGCATGTGCATTTTCTCCCATTAAGTAGTATCTTCGATCCTCTTTCATATGGTATCAGAGTCACGTGACCAAAAATAATCAAGCTAATTAATGATCAATTAAGCTAATTAACTATGATTAATGGAATCATCACCTGCTTGTCCTTGACCAAATTATTCACATATTGTTCACTCACTTGAAGGACTTTCTCCAATAGCATCTCAATTAAACTTTATAACTGATATAATTTTAGAATTAAAAGCAAAATTAGCTAAAATCAAGATTGAAGTCAAGCAGTTTAAAAAACAAATATCAGTAATCCACCTTTCTCTAGTTAATGAAGTTAGACATAGCGAAAAATCTACTTCCAATATTAGTACTCCATTTCAGCATAAATATCCTTTTCGAAACCCAAAAAACAAGAATCCATTTTCTTTACAAGGCATAAAAATCCAAAAAGAAGTAGGAGAAAAGTCAGGAGAAAAAACAGCTGAAAAGGCAGAGAAGGATGAAGGTAATGGAGTATAAGCAATATACTCTTGAAGAACTACGGGATATGTTTGAGAAAGAACCAAATTCAAAGAATTAAATAAGATTATGGGCGCCATTAGTGGCAAATATGGCCATTACAAAAATACTTAGGATGTGCGACAGAAAAATTGGAAAATTCTGGCAGAAAATTCAATCTCCGACGTAAATTAGGACGGATAGACGTTCGCCGGAAATTAGCTCGTCACATATTACATTCCGACGGCCTCCGACGACTTTTCCATCGGAATAACCCATTGAACATTCCGTCGGTCAGTTTTCAGGGTCTGCAGAATTTTGGAGGGAGACGGAGTTTCTGATGGAAATTTCCGTCGGAAATCTCCTCTTCCCTCCAAAAAAAATTTTGGCCCCAAAAAGAATTTGTATATTACTTAAATATAAAACAACCTCCACAAACACACAAACAACATATATTATGGTTATCAAATATGAATTTTTATGTTTGAAAATTAAATGCGGTAAATTAAAAATTATTCATGACATCCACAATTGCAGCTTGAGTGTACTCCTCCCATTTCTTGTAGTGCTCCTCCTGAAATTTGTCAAAAATAAAACTATTATATACTAAGGCAACAATTATAACATATGAATAATGTCGCTAATCTGATTGCCTTTTATGTATACTACAATTAATTTCAATAAATATATTTTAGAAATCAATTTAACCAATGACCAATGAATTATTGTAATACATCATACAATTCAATATTTGAAAGACAATATTGAACTTACGTACTAATATTACCACAATGTTGAAGCACATAAATAATTATACGTAAAGATAATAAAAGAACCTGTTTCAATTGACAAAAAACAATGCTGAACTTGTGAGAGGAACATGAACAATTGTGATTTTTTTGGGATCGTAGACCATTCTTTCTTTTCTTTGCTCATCTAAAATACATAACAAATAAGCCATAACTAACACCATTTATCAAAACAAACATTTCCCTTTCAATATACGGCCATTTAAATCAAAAATTACTTATGCAGACAAAATTTTAATAATTTGTTTGTTCCATAATCGATAACTACTTAGAGCTGTTGATCCAAATCAACATACATACAAATTAAACTATTTATTTCACACTTCATCGAAATAAACAAACCAAAAAAAAAACAAAACACTATTAACCAAAAAATAAAATAAAAATACTTAACAAATCATACAAAAAATTAACCATACCTCAAAAAAGAATATACTTCACATACTTACCAAAAATTAATATACACAACAAATCCAACAAAAAATAAACATGCTTAATATACTTAATTCATTCACTCAAAAATAACACATTATACATACTTACCTACTTACAACTATTTCATTTATCAAAATCAACATACATTACAAATTAAATTAAAGATTAAATTATTTACTATAAATCTTATATTCACTAATGACACTAATAAAAAAATTTACATTCATATTTAGTTCATAGTTTATATTCTTGTATTCCGAAAATAAATTTTCACAAAAACCTAAAATACAACAATGTAATTAAACATATATGCTAAAAAAAATAAAATTAACATAACTATTTTAGTTTTCAAAATAAACCTAATTACGCATCAAACACAAATTAAACTATTTATTTCACACTTCATCCGAATAAACAAACCAAAAAAAAATAACAAAATACTATTAACATAAAAATAAAATAAAAATTCTTAACATATCAAATAAATCACACAAAAAATTAAACATACCTCAAAAAAACATATACTTCACATACTTACAAAAAATTAATATATACTACAAATCGAACAAAAAATAAACATACTTAACAAACTTAAATCATTTACCAAAACAAAACACATCAAACATGCTTAACATACTTCAACATTTTATAATAATTATACAATTTTTATAAATATATATACTTAATATATTTTATTTCACTTATTCAAATAAATATACTTCACAAATCAAATAAAAAATTAACATAATTTACTTCCATATTTTCCACATCCATATTTTACAAAATAAAATAAAATAAATAAACTATACAAATATGCTTCAAAGTTCAATTTCACAAAATTTAACAACACATACCAAATTAATATAATTTCAAAACACAACAATTCCACTAATCTTTAAGAATCCGAAAAAATAATCGGACTAACAGCGGAACTGGCGGTGGCGGCGAAGGAAGCAGTGGCGGCAACTCTTCAACCCATTCATATCAAATCAACCACAAAAAAAAACACCAATTAGCTTAAATATTTCAACTTCAAAGAACAAATTAACCAAAAATAAATGATTCACCGTTGAATTATACACGACGTAACCTCTTTTTTCCGATCACTGGACACCGGAAACTATGAATCTTCCACTTTCTCTCTCTTCCTTGCTCCCTCTCTCTCTCTCTCTCTCTCTCTCTCTCTTTGCATCTCTCTTTCTCTCTTTTCGCGGCTGAAATGAGGGAAACGCATGCCCACCTGAAACATAATAAACCAGATTTGAAATTTTTTAGAAAAAGCGCCTGAAAATTCCGACGGAAATACCATAAGATTCCGATGGAATCCGACAGAATTCCATTGGAATTTCCATCGAAATTTCCAACGGAACCATTTTCCGTCGGAAATTCCGTTGAAAATTTGAATTTCCGTCAAAAACCGATGGTATTTCCATCGGAAACTCTTCTCCCCTCCATCGAATGCCCATGGCGTCGCTGTTTCTATCGGAGTTTGAGATCATTTTTGTATTAATTATCTGATGATAATAAAGAGACTAATAATGTCCAATTAGAAGAAGAAACATATCAGCAGATGAACTTTATTAAGCTAGAACATCTGAATGTGCCACCATTAGAAGAAGTCAAAATAAAACTAGATAAAAAATATAGTAAAATGGCTGTTGAAGATGAGATTAATGATTGGAGAAGAACTCGATTTAGGTGAAATAGAGACCAACATTGTTAACAATGTTGTTCCTAAACCTAAAGAATTTGGGGAACCTTCTAGAAGAAATACTCATTTTATAAGACCTGTGTATGTTCCAGTGGGGCGTATAATCAATTTTTCCTTTGGGTTTATCCCAAGGAAAACTACAACCTTTGAGGAAATTGGTCTTAATTCAATTAGCCAGACGGGATGCATCTTAAATATAGATGTAGCTTGTAATAGAGAAGAAATATTTGAAAATTGAAAAAGAGGTATGAATAGTATTTTAAACCTAAATACTACTTAGACTGTTGCAAATTTCTAAAACTGTATTGAACATAGTTTCTCTGGCACTATAACTGACTAGTATGATTCATTAACTGAATATGGTAAAAATACATTAAGAATGATGGAAACACCAGCTGCAATGTTCAAGAATTTATGAAAGGAAATTGAAACTGAATTTATCGGGACTAAACTTGATTCCGAAGAAAAGGCAAGAGAATGACAGAGAAAGATTAATAATATAGAATTATCGGATATAAGATATTTGAAAAATTATATTACTGAATTTATTGAATATTATTACAAAATTGGGCATAATGAAACTAATCTTTGTATGTTCTATGATAAATTGCCGTATCCGATAAATTTCATAATCAATGAAAAATACATTGCGTGACTTGAACGAATAGATATCATTGACATTCTTGGTTCAAAAATCTCTCATTTAAGAAAATGGGTCAATGATCAATGTCTTGATCTCCAAAAGCAAAAGAAAATTAAGAAGCAATTCCTAACTTTTTGGGATTCACCTCATCAATCGGGAAAAGACCCTGAAAGGAGAAGAAAAGGAAAGTTTTATAAGAAAAAGAGTTTTAACAAGCAAAGGCGGAGAGAAATATAGAAGAAAATGTTATAACAAACCAAGTCCTAAAAAATGAATTTTTTTAAAACAAAGCTGCTTATTGCCCTACAGGAAAAAACAACTGCAAGTGTTGTGCATGCGGAGAAGTAGGACATTATACCAATGAATGTAAAAATAGAAAGAATAACATACTTATTGAAACCTTGGGCATCTTAGATGATGTTGAGCTTAGTGAACATGAGGCACCAGATCTAGCCCTAAGTAACAACAAAGGGATTATTGAAATTATATTGGACAATGAATATGAAGAAAGCGATTATGAAGAAACAAGTCATATGATGGAAAATAGCTCAATTAGTTTTGAATTGGTGATCTTCAAGGAGAAGAGTTTGTTGTAGACAATGAAAATGAAAATGTCAAAGGAGATTGGATCGTTCCCATAATTCAAAAGGACATGATCTATAAAAAATTCATCTTTCAATTAAAAAACAAATACGTTTGCTAGATGATGGAAGGAGATTTAGAAATCAAAGACTGTGAGTATGACGTTGTAGAAGTTAATCTTATTAATTGAAAAAATATCCTTAAGCATAACAAAGATAGGAAGTATAGATATATCCATGTTGGAAGTGTCCAAGTTCAAATCACTCCGCTACAATATTTTGGCAAAGATATTGATATATATGCTTTACTCTCTGATATTAGGCATACCAAGTTTAATAATCAATTTATCACAGGAGTTAAGACCAATTTATATAATGGATCAATAAGATTCAATTGTCGACCTGAATATTATGTAAGCTTAAAAGATGAATTTGCAAAAAACTTCTTATCCCTTAAGATAAAAACAGTTGAGATAGATATGAAAAGAGGAGAATACCCTTGAAGGATATTTTGAAAAATTATTTACAAATTAGATAATACAATAGATCCAAAAACTAAGCTAACAATAATAGAACCAGAAAAATTTAAAAGTCCTACCCCTATGCAAAAGATCCAGAGGATTAAGTTCAATCCTCAGGAGATAAAAATTGATTGTTCATGGATATCTAGCTTTGCCAACCCTACAAAGATCAATAAGAAAAATATAATAAAAATTAACGAGGATGTTAAAATCACCATTAAATCCAAATTGTTAAGAAGTATGGTTACAAGATCAGATTGGCGAGAAGGATCTTCACCAACTAAAGAAGAGCTTAAACAAGACGATACAATTAGCATGACTAGTGAAATGAGTAGAATGAGTTCTGAATCTACAAGTCCCAGTGTAGATCAAAGTATGAGTCTAGAAAGCAAGATCATTAGGTACAAAACAAGAACTGTCAGTGAACCAATCTATGAGGATGAATTAGTCGAAAATATGACTATGGAGATATGCTATCAAACTACTAATATAAATCCTAATAGCATCTATATCCCAATAAAAGTATACTTAGAGTGATATAACAAATATGAGTTATGTACCTACATTGATAGTGGTTGTTCTATATGCTTTGGGAAAATATTAGTTTTTTCAGAATTTATGTGAAAAAAAGTTAAGAATCCTTTACAAGTAAGGATAACTGATAATAGTATTATGAGCCACAATGAAGCTATAGAAGGGTTATCCATAGAGTTAAGAGGAATTTAATGCATTATACTAGTTTTATGGGCTACTGATCAACCCTATCGTGATATGATTATTGAAAATAATTTTTAGAAATTATATTCTCCATGATCACAGGCCATAAATTAAATAATATTCACAATTAATGGTCGGTCAGTTCCTATTGAAAAATTAAGTAAGGCTTACACTCATCAGAAAATTGAGTTTACACACAACCAGCATGGTGAAAAGGTAATGCCAGCACAACGTGAGATAGCGTTAACAATCTCATTACTTGAATTATCTACTAAAGAGCAGATTATTGAACAACAAGAACAATTATGCAAAGAACTCTACTCTAATAATCCACAAAAATTTTGGGATAAGGATAAGACATTTGCAAAAATTACTTTGTTAAATCCCAATACTATTATTCGAGTCAAATAAATGGTGTATACACACCAAGATATCTAGGAATTTGATAAACAAATCAAAGAACTTCTGAATAAAGGATTAACCAGGAATAGTAAAAGTCCTCACACTAGTCCGGCTTTCATAGTAAGAAATCATGCAGAAGAAAAAAGAGAAAAAACAAGAATTAATGGTAATCAATTATAAAAAGTTTAATGATAATACTGTCTTTGATGGTTATTATATTCCTAACAAAACTGTCCTTTTCAATAGAATTTAGGGAGCCTCTTGCTTCTCAAAAATAGATTGCAAAAGCGATTATTGGCAAATAAAAATAGATGAGGAAAGCATTCCTCTAACTGCATTTAGTGCCCCACAGGGATATTATGATTGGACAGTAATGTCATTTGATCTTAAAAATGCATCTCAACTATTCCAAAGAAGAATAGATAATATCTTTAAAGACCTAAATCATTGTTGTTTAGTTTACATCGATCATATCCTTGTCTTTTCAAAAACCATAAACAACACAAAGATGATGTCTTAGTTGTCACCTAAAGATGCATTGATCATGACATTATACTTGGTAAGAATAAATGCATTTATGCAGAACAAGAAATTGAATTTTTAGGCCTAGAGATAAAGGCTGAATAATTCATCCTTCAAAAGCATATTTTGAAAAAAATAGAAAATTTTCTTGAAAAGATTGAAGATAGAAAGCAATTAGAAAGGTTTCTTGGATGCCTTACTTATGCTTCCGACTTCATTAAAGATTTAGCTAAACTAAGAAAATCATTGCAGCAGAAACTCACAAAAGAAGTAAATTGGACATGGAGTATTAATGATACAATGATTGTTCAGAACTTCAAAAAGATGTGTAAAAATCTTCCTGTTCTTAATTTGTCTAATGAAGAAGATGATTTAATTCTTGAGATAAATGTCAGCAATGGGCATTGGAGTGCGGTACTCAAAATCAAAGAAGGAGAAAAACTCTGTAAATATTACAGTGGAAGTTTTAATAAGACAGAATACAACTATCCCACAATGGGAAAATAAATGCTTGCAGTCATAAGGGGAATTGAAAAGTTCTTAATCTTTCTAACACTAAAACCTTTTCTTATTCGAACGGATTGCAAAGGAATATCTAATTTTGTGAAAAAGAACTTATCAAATATGCAAGCGCATGGGCGACTCCTGCATTGGCAATTATGTCTTAACCAGTTTTTCTTTTCTATTGAACATATACAGGTTGAAGAACTCTCTGGCAGATAGTTTAACTTGAGAACTCGCCAATGGTGGCCATCAAAGCCGACCTCCTGCCAGAAAAGGGGAAATCCATAATGAGATGTCATTCCTACTGGAACAAATTTCTCCTTCTAGTAAAGTCCTTATTGCAAAGTTAGAATTCCATATAAAAGGTAGATCACGCTTTGGCCTATTTTCTTCTTCCTAACTAATAGCCCAAAGATTTTTCCTTCTAGAATTACAAGTTAATTACCTTAGATGTCCTTATGATATCCAAGAAAAAAATAAGTTCTCATGTTCAAGAAAAATGGTTCAATGAGTGGTATGCAGCCTGCATCGATTATTATCATAACTATTCTTATGATATTTGGGAGTCTTGGAGTATAATGACCTATTTTTCTGATAAGTTTGGAGTTGGTGGTGTTAGTTTTTCAACCACCTCAGTCTCTCCAAATGACCCTCTCATAAAAGCTTGAGAATATGGGATGATAGTTTACTTGATTAGACGCACGGTTGTGAGTGTGGTCGTGCTGCCCATGCGTAGCCTCAATCTTTATTGCACGGCCGTGCCTACCCTGTTACACGGTCGTGCCTTCTTCCACGTGTCTTCCGTTGGCTCCCGGGTTTTGCTAGACCTCTCTTCTTCCTTGAAATCGCTCATAAGGTCTGCCTTTCTATAAAAATCCAATAATTTCTCCTGAAAGTAAGCCAGAACATATTATAAGCACAATTGAATCAAAGGAAGTGAATTTGACCCTTTCTCATCTAGATTCGGCATGAAAACCATGAGAAAAGTAGTTCAAACAAGGGACAAAATGAGGTCAAATATAGGTGCAACAGATGATAGTTTACTTTATGGAAAGTCCAGATCCAAAGTTCCCATTTTTCTCAGCATTAACCAAATTCCAACAATGCATGTCCAAGAAGATCCATTGGATTCTTACATCTCCTGATGGTTGAACAAAAATTCCATATGACAGACCTCTATATTTGAAGTTACATTGTGCACTAATCGAATATCAAAATGAAAAAGCCAATCCAGCCCATTATTTTGTTCAGATCATTGATTACGACAATCCCTATGATCAACGACAAGATTGGTTTCCAGAACGAGGAGGATTTGTTACTGATCTCATTTAGCGAGAGCCATCGGTTTTTAAAATATTTATCATCAAACTTGGGCATTAATTAAACAAGGAAAAATGATAATGCATTGTGGAAATACGACTTTCGCCTACGATAATGAGTTTAAAGAAAACATGAAGATGGAAGGGGCAATCTCAGAAGATATGTTTGATTATCTCTTTGACGTTGGAGCCGGAAAGTTCTCACTAGCAAAAGGAAAGAAATATCTTCTTGAATTATTTGAAAAATAGGATCCACAGCATCTTAAGCAACTTGATGAGGATTTTGATGATTATCAAGATAATGATGGTCTGAAAAATATAATTGGAGATAAAGGCATGCAAAATTTCAATAATGATGACTAGTTTTACAATCATTAAAAGCTCTGAAAAGTGGTTGCACCATTATTGTACTATTTTGACAAGTATTAGGTCTGTGAAATAAAGTTTGGACTGTAGCCATGTGAAAAATCAGTGTACTGTAGCCAATAGGGCATCCTATGCACCCCATCCCCTTTATAAAAGGAGATGTCGAGTGCTGAAAAGGGACACGGTCATTTGAGCATTATTAAGCATAAGAGAAGTCAGGGTTCTCCATTTCTCTATGAGCAAGCATCTCTAAGGGTCTTAGCTTAAGTCCCTCTTCAAGATTTCCATTGTAATATTTCTACTTTCAAGCTTTCAATAAAAGAAGTTTCTCAATAGGGAACGTTATCCAATTGAACCTTATGTCTTAAATATTATAATTTCTTGATTAAAGTTCCACAATCCTTTAAAATATAAAGACCTTGATTAGTAAATACGGTCCGAGGTAGGAAATGAAACGGATCTATGCTGTGCCTAATCTAAGGAAGATATGGCTGAGATTAGCAATCTCTGTAAACCGGAAGTTAGAGGAACGCCGGAGTCCAGTGCCAACTAAGTTCAAATAATAGTCGAAACTCGATAATTAAGTTTTAATTATTTTGCTAGGCATGGTGGGCCTATAATCACAAAAGGTATAATATATAAGATATAAGTAGCAGATTGTGATAACGAGCACCAGTAAAGTCATTATAAGAAGTTTAATCGTTAAAAACAAGCATATTTTCTGTTTAGACCCTTAAAATAGCTTATTTGCTCGAGTTTACCCACTCCAGGGGTCTTTTCTGCAATTTCTAAGAGTTTTTATCTAAAAGAAAATAGGTGAGGGGTGTTAAAAAGCTAAAACAAGTTTCTAAAGGTAGCTAAAAATTATTATCAATAGGTGAGGGGTTAAAAAGTTAGTTCAAAAAAGGTCGAAGGGGGTAAAAGTGACTATTTCTATTGTAGTAAGAGATTTTGTCGTCATTGAGTTGATTAAATATGAGCGGCATTCCCATTTCCCAGAACAAGAGTATGTTTATCCCTGCCTTGCTTTTTTTTTTTTTATTATTATCCCTGCCTTGCTTAGCTATAGCCACGGGTGGAGCAACTAAGGGGCAAGGGGAGTCAATTAACCCCCAGGCTTTTGGGAAAAAAAAAAAATCAAATGTGGAATATTTTTGTGGACAACACAAATAGATATATACTAACTAGTTCATAAATGCTCAACAGGGTGAACCACCCACCACGCACTCTATTTTTGTGGACAACACAAATAGCAGGGTGGTTGGCTACCTCTTACTTTGTGTGCGAGGTCGCTAGTTTGACTCCTCGTTCTACCTTCTATGTTTTTTTTTTTTTGAATTTTTGTAAGTTCCTTTAATTTTCTCTATTTTTGTTTCAAAATTTTCGCAGCTCTCAGCAGTCGACTCTCTGTAGCCTGCATGCCCTCACTCACGCAGTCACGCTAAACCACCCACCACGCACTCTATCTCTCACTCTCTACCTAGTCACCGCCACTAGTGCCGCCGCACATGGGCCGGCCGCCGCCACTTGTGCTGCCACCTCCAGTCCTCCTCGGCGCTCCTCCTAATACCCAAATTCCAATTTTTGTTTTTAATTTTGTTATTTTGTGAATAATTATGTTTATTTTACTGGTTTTAGTTAGATTCATGTTAAATAATTGATTAACTTAGTGAATTACTCATGATTCGTGAATTGAAAAATGAGGATTTTGATTTTATGTTTATTTTACTAATTTTTATTGAATTCGTGTTGAACAAGTGATTAATTTAGAGATTTACTCATCAATTAAAAAATTAGGGTTTTGCCTTTCTTGATTGAGGATTTAGGAATTAGAATTGGGGTAATTTGTTGGTTATTGTTTGTTTATTTGTGCTAAATTTATTGACTTTAGTCAAATTTGTGTTTGTTTATGATAAATAATTGGTGGATTTAATGATAGCTACATACTTCATTTTTAAAACTATTAAAGTTTATATTATGTGTCTTATTAATCTTGACCCCACTTACTTTGAATCTTACTTTGAATCCTTTCGGCCTTGTCTACAGCTTTTCTACAGTTGTCTTTCATTGGTCTCTTTGTAAAGCCAATTCTTTGCGTGCGAGTCCCAATATATCTATCCCTGCCTTGCTTTTTGTCTCTGTTGTTTTGTCCTTTATACAACTCTTCTTCCTCTTTTTATGCTCCATTTCCCCCTTATTGGGACAAACATGCTCTTTTGCTTTGCTTATCACACTCAAAATATTGGATTCTTCCCTCTCCTTCTCCTTCCTCATTAACCTTTTCTTGGCTTAGCTTTGTCAACGTTGACCTTACATTAGGATTTCCATTCTGGCTTTTTGGCCCGCTTCTCTTTAGCTTTAAGTACAATTAGACTTATGTAATGTTTGGTTTGTAGTAATTAGATCTGATCAAGTTGAGGGTCGACAGAGAGAATTTTCTCAGCTCTCAAGCTGGTCAGCATAACCTTGACCCTACCTTGACCCTAATCAAGTCGGTACCCTCAAGTCATCGGGTCAAACTCAACCCTCAAGCCTTTCCTATATAGAAAATGAGACTTTTCACGAAGTTTTCTTTTTATTATAAACTTCAACATTTAACATTCTATAAAACAAAAACCAAATGACAATATAATATTCTAATAAAATGTATCGTAATTACAAACATTCTAACACTACTAAAAAATCTGATTTTTTCGACGGATATTCCGACCGAAAAAGTAACTTTTTCCGGCGGAAAAATGATTTTCCGATGGAACAGCTGACGGAAGTCAGCCTTCGGAATAATGCGAGTCGGGACTATGTTCTGACGGAATCTTGTATTCCGTCAGCAGAGTTTTGAAGGAAAATTCATGTCGTCGAAGCAAGCTTCCGAAGGAACATCGACGGAAAAGCTTGCATTCGACGGCAAGCAAATCCATCGCCTCCCATCTGCCAAATTTTTTTCCAAAAAAAAACAAATAGTGCCATTTTTCCATCGGTATTCCGTCGGACTACCATCGCCTTCCGTCGGCATTTCGTCGCCGTCTGTCGGAGTTTCCATCGGAATTTTTGAAAACTTTTTATAAAAAATATGGGCACCTTGAGCCAGCCCAAAATACAATTTACACAAAACCTGCAAATTGAAACCTTACAACCACCACACGTGGTATATGAATCAAAACGAGGTAACCACCACATGTGGTTACATTCATTTAACTCAACCAGTACAAGTACTCATTTCCACATAAACGCATCGACATTCTACTTAATTCCAAAAGTAACAATCACATATGGTCACTTTTATTCAACATCACAATTACAAAATGTTAAAAAATTCAGATGATCGTAGCACACACAAACCCCAACCATTGTACCCAATATACATAATATAACATGAAATTTGCCTAATGTTAGAAGTTCTAATAGTTGAAATAGTTATAAATAGAGTACGGATCATACCCATGGTATTAGTATCATCATCACCATTACCATCACCATCATCATCATCATCATCATCATCACCATCACCATCATCATCATCATTTTGACATTGAGGTTGAGAAGGAGGACGAGGAGGAGCAACAGCATAAGTGGAGCGGCGGTGTTGTCGAGGGCGCGAAGAAGGGCATAGGCGTGATCCATAACTAGATGCTTGTTGAGATCTAATGAACTCACTCAGTGTGTTTTGCACCCCATTAAGTTGTTCACTCAACATCATCACTTTCTCTTCTAAATGACGGTTCCTCTCTCCAGGTTGGCGATTTAACTCCGTCATTGAACTTAACTCATTGTTCAATCAGGTGACCGTCTCTCGTACATCTGGCTCCTGACTGCCCCTGGATGTTGTTGAGGACTTGAACACGTGCTTTAATTTCACCCCTTCTGAACCTAGTCCATACACGCGCCCCTTTTTGTTTAAGTTGCCTTGCACCCGGAACTCCGTCTCAGATGGAATTTCATATGGCTCGGAGTTAGGATCTGTCGATGATTGGGAATTCTTGATCTGTTCCCATTTCTGTTGATGTTCTGTCTACAAAATAAGTTCAAAAGTATTAAATGTTGCAGATCTAGTAACGCTGACGGAGTAAGAATATTTTAAACACATAAAAAATACATGTTACATACATATGTTTTTTAGATTTTTATCAACCCATGTGTTGTCCCGCTCGTGTTGATGAGTGTCTTTAAATAGCTCTATTGCAATCGGCTCCCTTTGAAGCTTCTTAGCCTATACAATATGCAAATAAGTTGAAATATGTGAGACTTCTTTGTACATTACAAACTAAAACACATACAAAGTACAAACTGCAATAAGTTGAAATAAGTGAGAGTTCTTTGTACTTACCAAATGTCTCTTTTGCTCGCTAAATGGCATTGAACCACATGTATGCAAAGAAGGACCTAAGCCATCATAATCACTGTTCCGGTTCTTTTTCACTTGTGCACTCACCTTCTAAATTTTTTTGGAAGCCCAATACTCTTGAAGTGACTTCTAAGTGCTGTCAGACAACCACAGAGGCTGCCCCTTCTCCTTAGCTCCCCAAATGTGTCCTTCAATCTACTAGCCCCCTTCTCCTCAAAGTTCCTCCTAATAAGGGAGTCATGCTCTGGAGCCCAATAGAAACTAGCCCCCTTCTCCTTGAACTCGCCAAACCACAGATCCCGTTGTGATTTAGGGGCTTTATCCCATGTTGGTCAAGGCTCGGGAAATTTGCTAACAAATATCTTCGTTATTTCAAACACCACATCATATGGAAAGAAGCTGCAAGTAAGAAAGATAGTTACAAATTTGTGTTCACAACAAACATATTTATATGTATGTTTGGCTTCTGAATATACAAAAGTGGAAATGTATAATCACTTACTTTTTACCATCTGGCCTAATAAGCACTTTGTTGGATGTGCTCTCATGGCTTGAAGCACCTTCACTATGATCCCAACCCCTTTGTTCATTGTGTTGTGGAATGACATGTGGTACAGAGATGTTGGAGCCAAATTGGTTCCGCATAAATGCTCCTTGCGTCTGAGTGTGAGGAGGTCTTTGTGACTGGAAAAAGCACATGTCAGCCTGAGGGAACGTAGCATTTTGAGGTACGTGTTGGGTGAATTGCATGTTTTCAACGCTGTTGGGATCAAGAAAAGCATTATGAGGGATGTCTTAGTTGTTTTTCCATCCCTGGAACTCTTCCTCTGCTTGGCCACTTTGGTTGTTATGACATCTTCCCCGAGTTCTACCACGTGCACTACCGCGTCCCCGTTCTATGCTTGACATCTTTAAGACAAACATACAAACCGTAGTGATCAAATAACATAAAATGCAAGAATTAAACAATATTAATAACTCATACAATGACAATTGTGTCATTAATTATTCAACAAAGACTACATGCATACGATGACCAAGTGTACATCCATACAACGAAAAAGTTACATCTATTCAACAAAGACTAGCCGTCATCCTCAATTTCATTGTCCTCATCATAATCTTCATGGTCCACAACGACTTCGTCTTCAATATATTCATAATCATCATCCCACTCTGCCTCCGCACCTCCCTCGTTTGCACCATCCTCATTAACAACTTCAATGTCCTCCTCATGACTCAACAAAGTTGTAGGAATTGTGTCATTCACCGGTGTCACACGAGACACATGTTCTTCTTGGAATGCAACTGGTAAAGTGAATTCATTATTCACTTTATGTCTGGGTTTGTTTGATACAACAACCCACCAGTTAGACTTATCTCTTATTCCATTCGGGTATTTCATGTACACCACGTGCGTTGCAGAACTAGCAAATATGAATGGATCATATTTTCTATATCTTCGAGTGGCATTCACCTCTACAAAGGGACATAGTTTGGGACAATGTGTTCCTCGAGGGGTGTTATCAAACCAATCACATTTGAACAACATACATTGTTTGAGCGGCTTTCCAAGATATTCAATGCGAGTAATCTCTTGGAGGATTCCATAATAATCGTCCTCATATCCACCTTCCCCGCTCCCTTTCACGCAAATGCCATAGTCGAAAGTCTTTTTCCCTTCACACCTTTCCTGTGTGTGAAATAGAAATCCATTAACTCTGAATGCAGACCAAGATGTAACTTTCCTTAAAGGCAATTGAGCCAAGTGGTATATGTGTACTTGGAATTCGTCATTGAAGATTTGTACAATTTCAACCTACATTAATTTTTACAAACTTGATCAACATGGGAACTATATTGTGTAAGATGTGCTCAAGGAGATGAATATATAACATAAGAGGCAAGTTTATGCTCTTACTGCTTTTTTGAACCACCAAATAAATTGAGCTTCAATCAAGGCATCTATCTCCACGTCTGTTAAAGTGGAATTTTCTTGTAATTGTGTTGTATGAATAAACTGTGAGAATGATATTCATTAGCACTAAGTTCCCAGTTAACTTCATTACAATACAAAAAGCCGTATGTTGGACTTACTCGATATAAGGTTGCACTTCATTACAATTCAACAAAATGTGAAGGTGTGCAGCGTGCAACTCTTCATCAGTTAGCTACCTCTGTGTACGACTTCCCACTGGAGTTCATTGGGTTTGAAAAACTGATAAAGTAGGTTGCATTTATGGCTCGTCATTGTCATCCTCATTACGTCGACGTGTTGTGCGCATTGAAGGCACATCATCGCCGAAGTAATACGAAGAAAATTGCGATATCTCAAACACTAAGTATGCTTCAGCCTGTTGAGTTAAAAATATACCAAAAGTGTACGGTGTAGCTGTAGTTAGCAACCGACAAGTACGGGTCGAATCCACAGGGAACTTTGCTTTCAACTACTAGAACTAGATTATTCTACCCAAGCTAGGCAATCACAATTGGAGTTTTGTAGCTTAACTAAGGGAAACAATAACAACTAAAAGATA
>JACYFF010031959.1:16359384-16389093 GCA_017589665.1 Selenicereus undatus
ACTGTGCTAGTGAATCAGCTATTAGCCCTACCAAGCATTCGCAAGCAGGCATCATGAATGGATAGATTGCCAATTGAATCCATCTCCTCCCTCTCTCAAGGGTCAAAGACTAATCCTAGAACTATAGTCGCCTATTCTCATGGGACTAGAAGTTGAAGGATTACAAGGTCTACAATCTCAAATCCCAAGTAGGATCTTAATCATTTTCATATTAAAACCCTAACCGTCTACTAAGTAGCACTGGGTAAAGGTTCCGTCTGTCAACGCTCCCTTAAACCCTAATAAAGAGGATGAACACTCTTCCGAGCATTTCATCGAGCATGTGGCGTGCATAGTAGAATTCGCAATTACAAAACAAAAGGGAGGCGGGGATTGCGCTAATTCATGATTCAACCATACATATTCGGCGTTAATCCCAACCTAAGTTGGAGAATTTAGCCTACAATCATGTTTCTAACAACAACCATGACATTCAATTTAGTAACCATAGCAAACCCCAAAATAACAAACAACAAGAGCGAAGAATTGATAATCAAGAACACGATGAGAATTCAGAGAAAAGAACCTGGAATTAATTTAATGAATTAAAGGTAGAATAGGCTTCAATCCAATAGCGCAATCAAAAGTACCAAAATAGAATTCTCAAATAAAACCTAAAATTCGCCTAAACAACAGTTTGGGAGAGGAAAACTGAACGAAAACTGAATGCCCTCTCAAAACAGCCCCGAAGGAAATTTAAGTCGTGACGCAGAAACGGGGTTTGCATGATCGTGCCCTGAGGCACAGTGGCACCGTGCCAAAATCCTGCCCGAAGTAACCCAAAATTGCACAAGTGCCACGGGTGTGCCACTTGGCACTACCCAACCGTGCCGTATGGCTAGGCCGTGCTACTTGGCCGCCCGGCCACTTGTGCCGGTCCGAGTGGTTTGGCCGTGCTACATGGGTCCGGTTCTGTGGGACTTTCGAGCAACGCTTTTTGCAGCTTTTCTCGCGTTCTTGGCACTCATTTCTGCTAAATGTTGTTCACTTTTCCGTTTCTTCAATAAAGTTCCTGAAAATATCGAAAGATGTTATATGAGTAAAAAGTGTGCTAAAGGAAGCCGATTTGACTCTTCCTTAACACAATCGAACGTGAAAAAGCGGGAGAAAATGGGTCAAATAGGGGCTAAAATTGGGACTAAATAGAGGTTCGTCACATCCATTGATCCCTCAGGATATGTTTTGTTTTTTATCTTGTTCTTAAGCCATTTAAAGTACCTAAAATACAACAACTTATATAAGTATTTCAGTATAACAGTACTGCTGAATTAAATGCTCTATGATATTTGGATAACTATTTACCTTTCAAATGGATACATCCATCGACATTGTACTGGACCTCCTAGGTATGCTTCTCTTGCCAAGTGCATAGGCAAGTGCTCCATGACATTAAGGAATCCCAGTGGGAAAACTCTCTCTAATTTAATAAGTATGATACTTAAATTGCGTTGCATTTCTTGTAGCTTATCAGCCCTTAATACTGTTGAGTAAAGATTTTTAAAAAATTCACTCAACTCAACGAGTGGTTCTAATACATCATCTGGAAGGGCAAAATGCTATTGGCATAAGCATTTGCAAAAACACATGACAGTCATGGCTCTTCATGTTTTGAAACTTTACAGACTTCATATCTACGCAGTTTGCAAAGTTGGAGCAATATTCATCAGGCATTGTTAGTTGTTGCGCCCACTCACACCCCCCTTTTCATTTGTCCAAAGAAAGGGCGTATGTAGCCTTTGGTTTTAGTGTTCGGCCATTAACACCATGTTTGACGTTCAGCTCACTTCGATTGTACATCTCTGTCATATCTAGCCTTGCCTTAACATCATCTTTTGTTTTACCAGGTACATCCATGACAGTGTTGATGATGTTATCAGAAAAGTTCTTCTCTATGTGCATTACGTCCAAATTGTGATGTAGTAGTTAGTCTCTCCAATAAGATAAGTCCCAAAAGATGCTTTGCTTTGTCCAATTATGATAATTCTCCTTGAAACCCGGGATGATGAAATCTCCATCAGTGGTTACTTTATGAAATCCCCATTTTAGGAAGATCATCGTTAACAACTTTCCCTCTACGAAATGCAGTTCGATTTCTTCGAAATGCATGATGTTTGGGCAAGAATCGACGGTGACAGTCAAACCAGGATGCTTTTCTCGCATGTTTCAAATGTGTTGCTTTCAACTTCTCCATACAAACAGGGCAACTTAAAACACCGTGAGTGCTCCATCCAAATAACATTCAAAGGGCTGGGAAGTCCTTTACTGTCCACATTAATGCAGCTCTCATAACAAATTTCTGCCTCATTGAAATGCCATAAGTTTGAACACCATCCCCTGACATTTTCAACTCATCAATCAAATGTTGCAAGTACACATCTATTTTGTTCTTCGGATTTGTAGGCCCAGGTATAATGCAAGTTAAGAACATATATGGCGTTGTCATGCACATATCCGGGGGAAGTTTATATGGTGTCACAACGACAGGCCAAATTGAATAAGGCCGTGCAGATTGTGCAAATGGGGTAAACCCATCTGCACACAAACCAAGTCTCACATTGAGGGGCTTCGAAGCAAAATCTGAGTGTTTGCGATCAAAATGCTTCCATGCTTCACCATCTGAAGGGTGACAAAGAACACCATCCTCACGCCTATTGTTATAATGCCGCCTCATGTGTTCAGCGGTGCTTCTTGAGGCATAAAGGCGTTACAACCTAGGTATAATCGGGAAGTAGGACATTTTCATATATGGTTTTACTTTCCCATTATCACCTGACTTCTTTGGCTTCCATCTTGGTGCATCACAAAACTTTCATTTCTCAACTGCTGAATCCTCCTTAAAGTACAACATACAACCATTGTGGCAACAATCAATGGTTTGTACATCTAAACCCAAACTTCGAACCTTCTTTTTCTGCTCTGAGTAATTTCTGGGGACACGATTGTCTGCTGGACAACTCTCAGGCATTAATTACATCACCTCGTTCAAATAATTTTGAGGTATATTATAATCAAATTTGATACTCATCAATCTGACCATATTTGACAATTCAGTTTGGTTAGAACACCCATCCCATAAAAGTCTCTGCGTAGCTTGAAGCATATTATAGAATGCCTGAGCTTCTGCATTTGGTTGCTCATTGTCACTAACTTCATTAGTAATCATTACATCATTCACCATTACTTCAACATTATCCACAAATGGTTCAGTATTATCAACGTCTATGGGGCTTGAAACAATGTTGTCATATAAGTTTTGCGTGTTGCTACTTCCAACATTGTCATAGGAGGTTGGTTCTACTTTCTCATGAGATGTCCAGTACCAATAACATTTAACAAAACCGTTTTGGTACAAGTGTAATATCACGTTATCAGGTTCTCTATAAGCTCTATTTTGTCATTTGGCACAAGGACATCTATAATGTCCATTATTTATGAATTCCACTTGACTTCTTGCAAATTGATGAAACAATTCAACTCCATCTAAAAATTCTTGTCTATACCCTTTTCTACCTAGTAAAAATCTTTATACATCCACCTCCGATGGGGTGGTCCATCAATATTATCTAGTATACAGCATTACAAATGTATTCGTTAATTCCTTATTTATAATAATAATGTACATAATGATTACACTTTTCTTCATACATAGTTACAACAACAATTTACATATGATTGTACTACTTCGTCATGCACTATGTTCAATATGCGATGCACAAAAATAAGACAGTACGACAATTAGGTCAGGATCTAAACCTGTTCGAATGTCTGAAATTGAAATCCAAACTTGTGACATTCACACCGACAATAACGACATTCACAGCAACAATAACGTATTTTTTTTCCTTTCGCAATATGTTTTCTCTTATGACCCATATCCTTCATATTAATCATCCACACAAATTAAAACTTCAAATATTTACGTTATATATAATAAACGTATTATTATTTACTCTACGTACATAACAATAAATAATATTTACACATTTACAAAATAATACAATTTCATCATCCAACTTCCAATTATTATCCAACATACCTTCATTTAATTTATTACATTTTAGGTACAACATACGAAATAATCTACTAATTACAAACATTATCTAAATTTTGAAATTAATATATTACAAGTACTTGTACAATACTAAATAACATGTACACATATTATCCAAATAACACGTCACAATATTTCACCCTCCCACATTTTCTATATACTAACATACTAATTTTTCTAAATATTCACTTTCAATTGTAACTATCATAAATTCTACGAGTTAGCCACGCCAAACATCCACTTCCAATATCAAATTCTCTAAAGTTACAAATTCAAGACTCCAATAATAAGTTCCAAAAAATAACATTCAATTAAATTTTTATATCATCCACACAATTACTAATAATACTCAATAATTACTTTTGCATTGACATCAACACAACCACATTTCAAATCCAAAATCTATCAGTTATTGAATAAAATTTCTACAACTAACACAAATTACCAAATTATTAAATTGTAACTTCAATTTCTCAATTTCATCAACATATCTACTACAACCTAAAAAAACAGCAATTACATATTAAACTTTCATATTCACATGAACACAACCAAATTCAAAACCCAAAATCTACAAATAACTCAATAAAATTTCAACAACACAAATTATCACATAATTATTAAATTCTAGCTCAAATTTTTCAAATTCATAAAAACATTTACTACAAATTATATAAACATCACTTACTTGAATTTGGAAGAGAAAAGTGGTGGAGGAATTAGGGTGGCCGGCGGGCTGGGCGGCGGCGGCAGCTTCAGACGGCGACGGCGGTGCTCTTCTCCTTCTCTCTCTATGTCGCCCACTCTCTCTCTTTAGTGTGGGGTGTCGAAAATGAAACCCGAAACACGGTTTATGGGTTATAAATATTGTCTGACGGAATATTCCGTCGGACAAGGGAATCTTTTTTTTAAAAAATTTCCCACCTTTTCTGCAGAGAACTGGTCAATTTTGACTGGAGTTCCAACGGATATTTCGTCGGAATGTCCGTCTTCCCTTTTTGTTTTTTCCGCCCCTCCGTCGCCATGTCCGCCGGCCTATCCGACGGTCTCTTTTTCGGTCGGCATTTTCCGTCGAAAAAAACAGATTTTTTAGTAGTGTATAATGTGTAATTTAGTGATTAAAATAATTAGTTCACAAAAACGACTACTTGAAATAGCAGAGAGGGAGTGTTAGAAAATTACGAACCAGTGAGATTTGGAGAGGTGAATAAGAGAAGAAGGCCAAGAGGAGACGACAAAGTATAAAGCGAAAAAGTTTTAAACAAATAAAACCCAAAGTATCTTGCTTGTGTTTTATATTTTATTTAATTTTTATTTTAAATGAGGGAAATGAGGGTCAGCAGGTCGGGTCAGAGGATCAAAACATCTACCCAAACTCGACCCTCATCATATACCCTCAATTTGAGGGACGGTGTGGGTCAGAGACAAAAAAAAGTCGACTCTTACCCTCAGTTTTGAGGGTCAGGTCGGGTCCCATTGATAAGATCTAGTAGTAATGAGGGGGAATGTAATATGACCAATTTCGTAATGTCAGTAATAAGAAAATAATTGTATTTTTATGTTTAGTTACTTAAAAAGAGTAATTGAATCACAAAGATCATTACTATAAAGGAGAGAGCAACCCCAAACCAAGGAGATATATAGATTGGGGGAACAAAGAGAGAGGAATATGGATGGAATTTATCATAAGATAGGATGAATTTTTGGCATAATCAAGATGGAGGGAGAAAGTGATATAGAGTATGGAACGGAGTCACTACAAAACAGCTTGCCTTTAGAAACTGAACTATTCAGTTTCAAAATAAGGAAAATCAATTTCAAAGAGACTTTAGAGACTGAATTGAAACCAAATGACTTCTATTTCTGGAGTGGCAGTCTCTAAATGATTCTAAAACCGAACCAATGTCGGTTTCAATATTAGAAACTGATATGTGATTCGGTTTTAGAATTTCAAAACCAGTTCTTGATTCCATTGTGGGGTTCGGTTTCAAAATTTGAAACCGATGGTTGAAATCATTTTCAAAATCTTGAAACTGAATTTAGTCATTTAGTTTCAAAATTTTGAAACTGATTTTCACCATTCAGTTTCAAAATCTTGAAACTGAATTGTGTCGTTGAGCTTCAAAATCTTGAAACTGAATTGGGCCATTTAGTTTCAAAATTTTAACTAAATTGGGCCATTTAGTTTCAAGATGTTAAAACTAAATTGATTTTTGTTGTTGCCAATGATGCAATCAAAGCTGTAATTTTAATCTGAACACAATATTTTCAGTTGGTCATTGCTAATGATGTATATATACACCAACTTAACATCAATCTCATGCTCTGTTTGCATTTCATAACATAATGGGGGCATAATAAATGCTCAAACTATTACAAATGAAACATATATATGATAGTATGGCTTCTACAACAAAGTTGTCCAAAAGGTAGAGCTACTACACAGTGATGTTTAACTGCAAACCCAAAAGCTTTAATTTAACCAACAACTCTCTTGTGCATTTCCAAAATCCAAAAGCATTTTGAGTTGGCTGCATAATATGTACACAAAAGTGGAGCTCTTTATGGATGAGTACATCAAATTGGCAACTCTTGTATCTATGACATGAGCGTCATTTGGGCTTGCATGGCTAATAGCATTTGTCTTTGCTCCTCCATCATCTTTTGTTGCTTCTCTAGGTGGCGACGTTGCTCCTCCATCATTCGTTGTTAGTTCTCCACAAATTGATGATGTTGTTGTTGTTCAATTTTCGTGGATCACTTTGGAGTTGTGAGACAATAGAAGGGATGTATGAAGGTCTTGTAGAGGTCGTGCCAACAGTAGGCCTCTTGTAGAAATGTTCTACTACATTACCCAGTCCATAAACGATGCCTTTCTCACTCCATCCCCCAGCTGCCTCAAGGAAAAGACCATCATCTTCCTGGGATGTGGGCACTTGTTTGGCAATCTTAAGTGATTGACACTTGTCCTGCAATTAAATGTGAATTAGAGTACAGGAGAGAGAAAGAGAGCATGATGCATAAAACACAAATGAAAGGGGGACAAGGTAATGGGTTGGATTTATTTGCTTTGCCTCCCTGGAACAATTTCAGGCCCCTCACAACATAGTAACCAATGCAAATAGCAGTTTGGATTAACAACAAGCTTAGCAGAAAGGAAATTCAATTAAATCTGTCCGTGTCTGCTGATAGTAGAATCATGAGCATTTACCAAGGCATATGCTACTTCAAAGAGGAAGATTACCTAAACAAAATGTAGCAATCTACTCGATAAGAAACATGAGTTAAACACATCCATCACACACAAACTTGTGGAATAGTTAATTTACGACCTAAACATAGTTGAAACGAAATGAAAAGAAATGGGCAAGTTCAATTTTTGCTAAACTCAAAGAAAGGTAGTAGCTTTAATTAAGCCTTTAATGGTTTACCTTGATCCTCTTAGCCTCAGCAACAAAACCCAGAACTCATGTCAAAACAGAATTCTAGGCTCTTCGATCATTTTTTTTTTTTTGTTTGTTCCCATGGTCATTTAACCTTTCACAAATTTTGCATCAATCTGTGTCATTGGATTAGTTCAACTTATATGCCACAAAAACAATTAACACCCCTGCTACTCTCAAGTTAAATCCTTTGACTATTACATCACCCAACGCACAGTAATTGAACAAAGTTCATGAATTAAGGAGAAGAGTAATTCCTTCATGCTGGAAATGAGGTACTTACCCATACGACCTTAGCTCGATCATATGAGAAACTCTTATCCTTAGCCCTCACATGTGCCTTAGCAAATAGCTTTGCAATTGTAGGTGTTTCTCCACTTTTCCGCTTTATAAATACAACACAAAATTAAGAAAATAGTCAAGTGTCACTAATCCACAACAAATTACAACTTAGTCATCATTACTATGCAGATGTTTGTCTTAACTGTCACTAATTCAATTAAAACTTGATTGGAGATCTTGACCATAGGCATCATTACTACTCATCTCCAGTCATCTTATCTGCTAGCAGTCACCACATATATGAAAATCGGGCTACACCCACCAACTATAGACAAACCAGTGAATCATGCAGCCTACTACACTTTTAAGAGTTTACAAGATTTTGGCTTCGAGGTAACTAGTTTATTCAAAGTAGAAATTTGTTTGTCTTTCATTGATGATCCGAACTCAGAATTATGGTGACCCCACAACATAAAATAAGACATTTTTCAAAGGGCTCCCTTGTGTTTGAATCAAATTCAAAAACAGATGCATATACTTGTTTATAAGTCGAAGCTCTGCCTCAATACTCTCTTTAGCATAACTTTGAGTCCAATTCTAACTTACTATCCTCAGGATATGATCATATTACCTATTTATCAATTATGTTTTATCTTCTTACTAAAAGCCAATTGTGTTTCTAACGTAAAAACATTCAACTGTTTACAAAATACAAATCCATCTCAATTTTAGCACTACATGAGTTAAAGGCAAACATAATATTGTGGTGTGCAAATAAATGAATACCAAAATTTTCACATGGCTTCAAGTTTCTCTAGGTGAATATCTTCTTTCAACACAATCGCTATTGTGTAGTAGGAGAATCCAACATTACATCATCAACTTCAGTATGCCTTACAACTTAGATCAGGTGACTGGAGAGGAGTAGTAATGCAAATAAATGCCTTACAACTCATATCAGATGACTGGAGAGTAGTAATGCCTTACAGCTTCACTATGCAAATAAATGCCTTACAACCTCACTATGCCTTACAACTATGCCCCCGCAACATAAAATAAGACACTTTAGCAAAGGGCTCCTATGTGTCACTAATCCACAACAAATTACAACTCAGATCAGATGACTGGAGAAGATTAGTACTGAATTAGGGCATTTGAGACAATCACATTATAATCAAGTCCAAATAAAGTCATCACTGTGCAGTGAGTTGTAATTTGTTGTGGATTACTGCTGCTGTGGAGCTCAAATCGAAAATCGAAAACCTGACCTAGAAGTAAGCCCTTCACAGCCTAAAACAAAAAACAAAAAATAGCAGATACATCAAAGCTAACCACTAAAGCAGTTACGTATTAGATCCCCCATCCCACCAAAAAGAAAGCACAAACACACACCAAACACCAACATTTAAAAATAATAACTACAAAATGCATCAGAAACTCATATATTTTAGGCCTTTTCAGTAGCAGACACTAAAACCATTTTATATTTTTTATCATAAATTGACTAGGGATCCTTACATACCAAATGCTTTGCTATTTCAGCGGCAGATACTGATCCCAAAGTATGACAACTCCTAGCTTTTGGCCCAATAATTTTGTTCAGCATTGCTTGCCTTGATCTCTTAAGAAAACCTCTAGAAGTCTTCTTATGTTGAATCAATTGCTCCCGAACGTAAGGGGACAACCAAGGTATGGGGTCGTCTGGTTTCTTCTTGTTCGCCTTGCAAACGAAGTCTTTAAGGCGATTCTGACCTTTTCGGTAAAATTCTTCTTTGACAAGGGATGCATGCTCAGGAGCCCATTGGTAACGATCCTGTCAACAAAATGAAATAAGTATTCTAAATGTGGTGAATTAACATAAATACCTCATAAATGTACAAAATTATGCACCCTAAATACATTCCACCAGAAGCTTTTGATATGGTCTGGGGTTTCCCTCCAACAAGTATAAGGAGCTCTATAGTAGCTTTTGATACTTCTAGTGACTTGACGAGATACCTTTTGGTTATCAAACCTATTCAAATAAGTCAAACTTCAATAATTGAGAGTAACAAATGTTATTCATGAATGCAACAAATGCCAAAAAAGAAAAGAAATCAAAGGAACAGATATGCTGATATTGTCTGTTTTTGTTTCTGCTAGAAAAGAGATGCATACGCAGGCATACAATATATTATTTGCAAGAGTGCACTGCAAATCCAGTACCTGATTCTAGTGCACTACACCAGAACAGCCACAACCCCTAGTCAAGGAAATAAAAAGAAAAGAAAACAAGTCCCTCTGCCCTCATCTAATTGCAGTAACTTAAAACTGCAAATCCAGCACCTGATGTAAATGCAGAAACTTAAAATTACAACAACAAGCACAACAAATGCAAATTCGCAGGAGAATCACTCAAATAAACCACTTAGAATTTGTGGGTTATACTAACCAAAGACCTTCAGGGGATAGAATTTGTTGAGCACTTAAGTTCCTCGTTCTATCAGAAGGGCTATGGGATACGATAGCATTTTCTGTTAGGGATTGGTTCTCATCATAATTCAACAATGCATTATCGTTAAAACCACCCTCAACATCTGTAGCACTTGTACCTCTTTGTCTATCTCGATCAAATATTGAAGTAGATTCTAATTGTAAAGTAGGTGCCATCAGAAAAACTATTAGCGCACAAAAAGTTGTATCACAAAAAAAAAACAATAAATACTAGTGAACCAGCCATTGAAATAAATATATCATAGTTTGATTTGACAAATATCCAAACTTACATATAATACAATAAAGACAAACATATGCGCAACAAAACTAATTAAATCATCAGTTAGTAATAATCCTTCTACAAAATAAGCACCATCATCAAAAGCTAGTTTGTTTTGTCATTCATCTAACTCATCGTCCACATTGTCATCCTCATCTTCATCATCATATTGATCTTGATCTTCATATTCCTCCACTTCATCTTCTATTTCATCTTCTTTTACATCAATCTCAAGTCCATCACCATCTACCTCATCAATAATTCCTTGATGCTCCTCTCCCTTTTCTTCCAAGTCTACTTCAGATAGAGTTGGGGGGTTATCATTCACATCCTCTTGGAAATAAATGCCTTCTATGGAGGCATCAATGGTTGATCTTGGCTTAACTTTAAACACAACCCACCAGGCTTTTTTGTCATTTTTTGTGCTTGGATAAGGTGTGAAGTATACTTACTAAACTTGGCCAGCCAACACAAATGGATCATACTTAGGATATTTTTTCGTATGATTGACCTCAACAAGCTTGTACTGTTCATGGATGTTCACACCTTTACTTGAGTCAAACCAATCACATTTAAACAATACAATTTTATAACATCCCTTTGTCCCGACATACGTGACCTTAATGACTTCTTGTAGGAGGCCATAGTATTCCACTCCATGGACACTTCTAACACACACTCCATAATTCATAGTAGACTTGTCCTTTCCATACATATAAGTATGAAAATTGAAGCTCTTCTAGGTGCACACTTCTTCCTTAGGACCCATTACAAGAGCCCTAATTATATCATCTGTGACGTTGGAGTTCAATACCTATGAATATGAATCACTTGTTACATAAATGTTCAAATATTATATTTAATGTGAATTATGTTATATAATTAAACAAATGACTTACATAGTGTTTTAACCAATCAGGAAATCGAGCCCTAAACTTATTCCAAACATCTTGAAGATGAATATTTGGATGCGATCTCAACATGTCTTGCTCAAAAATCCTATTAAATTAAACAAAACTTGATATGTCTCTAGAACATTATCCACCAATTAATGATAACTCATATAACGCACATAAAAATTAAGAATAGAAATCGCACCGTTCATATTCTCTTAACAACTCACAGTTGGATAAGACATATTGATGGGCAACATCATAATCCCGATCGTCCAAATACTTAGATGCTCCCTTGGATGTTGCGTATCCAACATTTTCAGAGAATATAGAAGGAAAACCAGGATTAACCTCTTCATCCACACCAATCCTAACATGTCGATCCAAATCTCTAGCCTTCGTGTCAACATTGTTCCCAAAGTAATGAGCGAGGAAGTTCGATATCTCCTCTGTGAGATACGCATTGCAAATAGAGGATTCCACTCGAGCCTTATTGCCCACTTTTTTTTTTAGGTAATGAAGGAACCTAGATTATCATTAGCATAATTAAAAATTAACACACAAATAATGTCAAAAACAATGACGTCGTTGCATTTGACTTACCTTTTGGATGAGTACATCCATGTATACTGAACCGGTCCACCGACTCTAACTTGGTAAGGCAAGTGGATTGGAAGGTGCTCCATAACGTTGAAGAAAGAAGGAGGAAAAAACTTCTCTAATTTGCAAAGAATTTCAGGAATATTTTTCTCTAAACGAACCATATCATCAATGTGAGTTTGCGCAGAGCTTAGATCCCTAAAAAATTGGTTAAGCTCTCTGTAAGTGCCTTCCATATATTGGTTGGAAGCAACTCCCTCAATGCAATTGGCAACAATTTCCCCATAAAAATGTGATAATCATGACTTTTCATCCCATACAATTTATTACCCGGTAAATCTACACACCTACTCGGATTAGATGCATAACCATCAAGAAACTTCAAGTTTTGTGTCCATTCACACAGGGCTTTCTTTTGTTCCTTGTTAAGGACAAACGGGGCCATTGGCATTGTCACTCTTTCCCCTCCAACCACCTCAGTTGTTTGCACATGTAACTTTCTACGCTTACAATGCTCAACTAAATCTCTCCTTGCATTGATATCATCTTTTGTTTTACCCTTGACATCCATGATTGCGAGGAGTATTTGTTCACACACATTCTTTCCTATATGCTTGACATCTAAATTGTGTCGAATCAATAAGTGTCTCCAGTAAGGTAGTTCCCAAAATATGCTCTGTTTTGTCTCATTGTGAGAAATTCCATACATGTTGCTCTTTCCAGAATGATCAATAGTTTTGGGTATTTTTGAGACATGATCCCACACTTGATGTCCATTCAATCTTGGTGGAGGTTCTGAATGTTCAACCCTATTCTTATAAAAAGCACTTTTGTTCTTTCTGAACACATGCGTATGTGGAAAAATTTGATGATGACAATCAAACCACTAGTGTTTTCTGCCATGCTTTAACCGAAATGACTTCGTTTGCTCCATACAGTAAGGACATGACAATCTACCGGCAGTCATCCATCCAGCTAACATACCATAAGCAGGGAAGTCACTTATAGTCCAAATGACCGTTGCCTTCATTATAAAGTTTTGTTTCCTAGACATATCATATGTTTGTACTCCAATGAACCACAACTGCTTTAACTCCTCAATAAGAGGTTGTAGGTAGATGTCAAAGTTCCCTTTAGGTGTTTTTGGTCCAGGAATAAGTACATTCAAGAACATGTATTGCCGCTTCATACACAACCAAGGTGGTAAATTGTATTGTATAAGAATGACTGGCCAACAAGAGTAGGTTTGCCTAAATAAACCAAATAAGAAGAAACCATCTGTACATAATCCGAGGCAAAATTTGCGAGGCTCAGAAGCAAACTCTGAAAAGGTAGCATCAAAATGTTTCCATGCCTCTCTGTCACACGGATGTGCAAGTGTGTCATTAACATGCTGGTTTTCTGAATGCCACCTCATTTCCGTAGCTACATTCTTCGTAGCATAAAGTCTTTGTAATCTTGGAGTGAGAGGGAAATACATCATTTGCTTCTTCGCAATAAGCTTACCTTTCAATGTCTTGCTACAATACCGTTGTACATCACATACTTCACATTTGTCCAAATGTGCAGCATCCTTCCAGAACAACATACACCCTTTAGGACACACATCTATTCTTTGATGTGGCATTTCCAAACCAGCAAGTACCTTTTTGGTAGCATAAAACATCTCAGTCATCTTGTTATGATCAGGACAAATATTCTTAAGCAACGAGGTAAATCCATCAATTGCTCGATACGGGATGTTATACTCACATTTAAGATTTTTTAGTCTTGCAGCCACCGATAAAACGGATGATTAACGCCCATCATACAATGGCTTCTCGGCCGCTTTTATCATCTCAAAGAAGGCCTTCATGTTGGGATTTGGATCTTCTTCTACATTACTTAACCCCTCTTTAACCCAATTTGAAGACATAGTACCAAATGCATCCATAACCATATCCCTTATGGAGTTATCTTCAATCCTACTTGAAGTAAACATCCCACTTTCAACTCCCAACTCCATGTTCAGTTCACCATGATAAGTCCATCTGTAATAATTAGGACGAAACTCATTCTTATAAATGTGCAATTTGATAGTATCCTCATCTAAATATGGCACAGTCCAACACTTATCACAAGGACATTTTAGCTTCCCATATTTCTTAAAATGCTCTTCTTCACTTGCAACCTTAATAAATTCATCTACTTTTTCCACAAACGCCTCACTGAGATAATTATCATCCAGTCTTTTATACATCCAATCACGATTAGTCCCCATTACTGCATACGAAAAGCAACAATGGTCTTTCTAAGACATATCCCAAGAGAGATGAATATAATTTAGAAATTAAATACTAATCAAATCTGGAAAGCATATTACATGCACATATGCCATGACATGGTATCACCTAATCCCCTTCTACAAAGGTTGGTGGTCCTAAACCCATTCAGGATTCCTATGATATTCAATTGTTTAAGCTAAATCATTGTATATTTAGGACAAAATTTCGGTAGCATTTTCCCTTAGTTCTCCAAGCATGAATTTTGAACATGAGCCATATGAATTACTATAATCTTCAAAACCACACCCAGAGAACATTAAGGAAATATTGACCAAAATTAATGATTTTATAGCCAAACAATCAAATATCATAGATTCCCAAACTGTCCAACTTGGACAATTCAAGAATTTACACTTATCATACTTTCCTGTCAACAATTTAAGTATAGATATCATTTGCAGCATCTTCCAATCAACTTAGTGATATGAAGATGCTATGTGCAATATCATAGACTAAATTGTTAAGGTGGCTCTTTATGTGTAAATTCTTGAACGGGTATTCTAAGTTTTATGAAAGAATTATTTGGATAGGAATATCCTATACACTTAATTCATGCATATGATTCACACAACTGTAAATAAAAGAAAAAAAAAACATAATCACTACATCAAAATAACATTATGAAGACAACATTATGAGGATAACATCATCACATACTAAATAGTTAATCCTATTCTTGCCAATCTACAACACTAGAATTAGAATCAAACATTCAAAGCTGCTCTCGCTCTTCATATAATACAAGACATTCAAAGCTTCAGTTCTAATACTTAAATCAAACAGATTCCTCACCTACCTACCACTTGCCTTTCTCTACTCCCCTATTTGGCCTCATTTAAAACTACTACTTAAATTGTCTTATTTTATCATCGTTTTCAAAAAAGGGAGTATATTATTTGTTGTTATCATCGTTGGCATTCATAAATCATAAGAAAACAATATGATTATAGTTATATATACATGGGTTCATGTTTGAAATTTTCCTTCGAATTTTTCCATTTTATGAAGCAAATTTGAAGTTTCATTCTATCTCCTCTATTTTCCTAGTAAGTTCCCTTATGCTTCTTTGCTATAGAACCATATCAGACAATACCTTAGTTTGGAAAGTCATGCGTGTTTTACATTTACCATATTAACTATCCTTTAAAAATGGTAGCCATTGCTGCCTAATTCTTCTAAGTTTAATGCTATGTTGAATGAAGACCAAGCACCAATTAAGAAAATAAGGAAATAAATCTCGACATAGAAAGACATAGCTAAACCAAATTCAACTGAAAAAATATCTTCACAGTCATATACAAAAAAATATAGCAGGATGAACATGATGTTTACAACGATTAAAAAATCCTGACAATCTGCTAGATGGTTAAGAAAGTTGGTAAGAAAGACCATATTCAACTCAGGTTTCATACAAGGAAAAGAGGAAAAGAGAAAAGGAGTAAGATACCTGCAGAACCTTTTAGATTTCTTCACCTACAAAATGCGAAGCAGCTTTAACTCACCAAATCGCTGGACGGGTAAGAAGGACCTAACAACACACCGTCAGAATTGTAAAAGGAAACAAGATCTAAGGCAAAACAACACCAAGCACTCTTTCCAAACAATCATTTACTGCAGTATCCACACAAATACCATCTAGTAATAACCAACGGATGAGAGGATAAAGGAGGCGGCAAGATAATTGAAGAATTCTGAATTGCATATACTATGAGCTGAAAGTTGACCAAAAAACAATTGAGTTCTATTATTATCAAGAGCAATATAGTCATGGACCAACGATTCAAGATTCATGAGTAAGTCAATAGCATATTTTATCTAATAACTCTGCATTCTAAATACATCCAAGTTCAATTAACTACTCATTCACTCATTTCTCTTATACCTTGAAAAAACTAGAATAATGAAGCTAAAAATGGCTAAGTTTATATGACAGCTGTTGGATCCTTGGACAAAGTTATGTAACTTACTTCAACGTGCAATTAAAACATACAAACCATGGATGCAAGAAAAGGAAGAGAAGCAAAATATCATTACAAATTACTAAATCTAAATATCATTACAAATTACTAAATAAAAACCATGAAAGACTAAGACAAAACAACATAACATGTAAACAAATATCATTACAAATTACTAAACCTAAATATGACTTCTTTAACACGATACCGTAAACAGTGACTCATTAACAATCAAAACCAGAGAAACAACAGTAGTACTTTCCATCATTATATTAAACATCAGAAAGCATTTGGAAGAGTTTGATCAGGGCAAGGTAATTGCCATGGCTTGAGCAGTTTCTTAGGAATGTCCGTAATATCTATAGCGAGCTCAGTAATTGCAACTTATTTAATATTCTCAAAAGCTTTGCCTCTCACATGCGAAGCGAGCGCTCTACCATATGAGCTACACCCCCTCTGCATCAACTTTACTAAAAGATTTAACCACTTTTATTAAATTCTTTTCCAATTAATTTCGTATGTGATCAATGCAAATTCTTTAGTTGAGTTTTTGGATGTCTCTTGTCTACAACTTGGACGGAGTTGTTCATCACTAGGTCTCTTCTTGATTTATTGTGTCTCATTTTATCAAATATAAGAGCTATCAAAAGCCACTTGCAAATCAAAACCGACGATTAACATAAGCTATTAGCTAGAGCCTAATTATCATATAAGGTTGGTCCAAATGAAAATAGTGCCAACGGTTTAAACAGAGCCAATGGTTTAAACAATAGAAGGTTAAGAATTAGTTTGAATTGGTTTGAAATTGATGTTAGAAGAATCACATCGTCATTGATAAGGAACTTTGAATCCAAATTAAATATCAATTTCATGATGGTGAAATTTTGTGATATTAATCTTAGATGCTGCATTTGAAAAAACAAAATTTAAATAGTTATAAAGTCATTAAGCAAAAACTCCTTTGATCCTTTACTAGATGCTACTAATCATCTTGAAGAGGACATTGATTCACTACAGAGTACAAAATCTCATATGGGAGGTGTGACATTCACAATAAAGAGAAATGAAACCAAAAAGAAAATAAGTCGCTCCTCAAACATGAGACCATGAACACTCGATCACTGCACAACAAAAGATGATGCCAATATTTAGGCTCATCTAAAATATAATCTTTCCTTGGTAGGCATTCTCTACTTAATTCTTGGTTTATCCTCTGTGCATAGTAACTGTAGCTTGTCTCTAAATCAATTTCCCTAGTTGAATGTCTAAAATAGCATCTGTTTTGTTCCATGCAACCCTGTTATGACATCCCAGTTCTAAATGTGTCACATTCAGGATCTAAAAGAACATCAACCATTCAAACCCACGTGTATAGGTGCATAAGGTGAAATGAAGAACCCGTCATATGATTATATGTATACATTTCTTTAATAGGTGTTGTATAATTCTAGGGAGAAAATGTTAAAACTCCAGGAGAACCAAAAATCTGCGTAAGGTCAATAGCATTACAACAACAGCATGTGAAACACAAAAAATAAAAGTGGTTCCTGGAAAGACCCAGTTTCACATTCTTAAAAGAGGCCAATCAGAGACTTTATGCCTCATTGGCTCCACATAGCTTCATAAGAATCATGACTTAGGTAGTTAAAGTAGGGGAGTATATAACACAATTGCTTAATATTTGATTGATTTTTTGACTGTTCATGAAAGGCTTTAATTGAATTGGATCCATGTGGGATTAAAGTCCTCTTCTCTATGTTAGAGGTGTATCCCATAAGTTTGTCAAGGAATGGCAAAATTAATAGTGCTCAAGGAATGGAAAAATTAATAGTGTTTGATACATATGTGAAGGTTGGGTGCAGTTTGAGTCAAACAATCGTTGGGTTTTGCTATAACCATTAGACATCACAAATCAAACGGGGCAAGAATACACTTGCCATGAAACGTTTAGGGTGATCATCATCATCACATTACAAAGCTAACAACAAAATTGTTTATTTTGCATCTTATGCAAAACTGTCAACTGAGGCAAGGACAACTCCAGCTAGAAACTGTGTTGTTTAATGCTAATGAAATTTACCTTGAAGACTTGGTTAACTGTAGGGTTTGTGTGAGATTGAGCTTCAGGGCTGTTTAGGGGGTGAAAACTCAGACATCTAAAGACTAGAAAACTAAAAGACTACTAAGAGTGGGCCCCAAGCGTGTGTAAGAGTGGGTCCCAAGGGGGCAGGAACTTGGATCGGCCTCAAGCCAAGTTTGTTATAACAAAATCCATACGAAAGGCTACGGACACACCAGTGAACTGATAGCCCTTTGGCAGACATTTATGAAAAGAACAATTTATTCAGATCAACATTCAGTAAAGATCAATAGACTTACCACAACACATCTTATAAGAAAGCAAGTGAAGTATACAACGGTGATTGAGCCAACCTACAAAGTGCAAAGGCCACAACTAAGAGTTCAATCTTCCTTCTAATGTTTCCCTTTCACAATTGCTGGTTATATATGGTAATTTAATTGGTCAAACCTTTAGGGGACGTGGGGAGGGTTGGATATATGCAATTTTACCTGTAAACTTCAAAAAGATTGCTCTTGTTAAAATACTAGATTTCTATTGTTGGCTACCTAGGATTATATAACAAAAGAGGTAGATGACAATTAAGCTTGGCACTTAAACATATTGAAAAGTTTGCGTGACAGCAAGATTTTTAGTTAAAACAAAAAAGTGGATATAGTGAAGAATCTAATGCATGGGACTGAATTGTTGGACGATAGACAAACCTCATATAACTTCTGTCTTCTCCCTCTTGATTCAATTGGAAATTGTCTCAGTATTGCAAATAATCTGCACAGTATATAAGACATCAAAAATAGCACACATAAAAAACAATCAAATATATAATGTTGTAACGAACTTGCACGAGTGCAAGACCAGAAATCCTACCTTCCTCCATAGACCAAGAAACCCAATGCAGCGACAAATGAGATAACTGACAATGTTAACAAGTTAATAAGTATAGCGATTTTGAACTTTAAAGAATACATGGTCACAAAACCAAATAATCCATTTTTCATGACTTAGAAAAACCAAACCTGCAATAAAAATCCTCACGAGATATTCAACTATGTCATTGTCATCCAACCAGATGAAAATCTAGATGCAAACCTGAAGCATATATTTGTCAGTTATCATGTTTTAAGAATTTCATCCAAACCCCCTTCAAAAGAACCAATCTGTTTTAGGAAAAAATATAGCAAAACGATGACCCTAAACTGACTTCCGTTAAACTGTTGACATGAGAATGGTAACGACTTTGGTACTAGCTACGACAGCTATGTTACTTGGACTAAGCCGCATGTATCCCAAAAGGGAAAAGTGTCTAGGTATCATATTTGCTCATTTTATGAGAAGTTTCTGCTTTTGGTCTAAAGTGAAGGGCCAAGTTTCCATACCTTGAAACTGCAGAATCAAGTGTCTATCATAGGTAAGTGAGGCAAAATGAGGAGTTGGAAAAACATAATATGACAATATGAATAGGAGTAATCAAATGAACCCAAGAATAGGGAGGAAACGTATTATATGCATCAAATATTAAATGCAACAAACTTGTATGAAGTAAATTCCTCCATTTATCAATGCATAAAAGTGCCTCAGCTTGTCAGCAGGTAGACCTCTAGCAAACTAAGTTAGCTGTGCTATTTCAACTATTTATTTGAGTAATTGAAAATAAGCACAGTAAAAATCAAAGGACTGAAACATTGAACCTGATGATAGATCTCTGACCAAAATAGGACAAGGAGTGTGTATGTCAAGAAAAAAAGCCAATATGACTAAGGTTAGAACCTGCAGCGATGTAAATATGCACCGTATCAGTATGTATGTTTCCAGATTTTACCATATCAGGGGATAAGTAATATTCAGAAACAGATAAAGTGTTGCTGAGTTATGAGGACCAAGATTAGAACTAATTCCTGCAATCTTTCACCATCCTCTTCATGCTCATCTCTAAACTGTGACTGTTATCCTTGCAAACCACAAAACCGATGACTGCCATATAACACTGAAAGAATCTTCAACGCCCCACACCCCCCCCCCCACCCCCCCCCCCCCCCAGTCTTGAAAGCGAGTAAGATTTCTTTAGGGTTTCCATCATATTAGTTAAGCAACCATAAAAAAAAACAAGCTCTAGTCACTCAAATTTCATAAAAGGAAAAGGGAAAGACAAACCTGAGAACCTGCAATCAACTAATCGAAATTTCACCCCTCTGTCAGAATCGATGGTCGCCAAGTCTTCAAATAGCCAGACTATGGAGTATATGGGAGTAAGAATGGAAAGGGAAAGGTTTCTGCTTGCCAGGAACAAAGAATTGACATAGCAAATGGAAAGGGAATGTGACTGAGAATGGAGAGTTAGAGGAAGATGTTTTAGCGCCAGAGGAAGTAGACTGCAGGAGTGGGAGTAAAAAATTAGGATTTTATTTCATATTGCTGAAAATTTCAATTTTCATGAGGAAACCAGATTTAGAAACTACCATAGACTTGGTGGCTATTCTAAAACCGACTAACTCATCGGTTTCCAATTTTGAAACTGATATAATTTTTCAGTTTCAAATTTAGAAACCGATTTGTATGCAGAATCAAAATCAGAAACCAACAAAATCCGTTTCTATGTTCGGTTTCTAAAGGCTTATTCGGTTTCGGAAATCCGTTTCTAAAGTCGAGTTGTTTTGTAGTGAGTATTATGAAAGAGAGGGGTGGGGGTGGGAAGAACTATTTCTAGTCTATTAAAATTTGATTACAAGGAGAAATATGCAATCATAATTATCTATTTAATGTTCGAATAACTATAACTACACAAATAACCGCAGTAATTATGATATGATGCAATTTTGATTACAAATTGTAACCAAACGTAGTAATAAAAATCACCATTATCAATTTCACTATATTACCAATTTGATTACATCAAACTAAACAAGCTATTAAAGTTTACGTCTTTTTCGAGTTTGTTAAAACTTACACCTTAACTATATTGTTATAGAGAATAGGCCTTAATTGACCTATTTTTTGCATTTATTTCTTCTTCCTGCTGAATTGAAATTTATACATTTGAGTCCTTGTTCCGGATTTCCTTTTTTAGAGGGGGGAGGAACGTACATTCTAGCAATGTTTCAGATAAATAATAGCAGACTTAAAATTTAGTACAAAAAAACTGTAAACTTTTTGAATTGCACACTTATAAAATTAATTTGTACTCATCAATTATTAAAAAATTCAAAGATGGGACACCCAGTTGTGAAAGATATTTCTAAACCCATGATAGTTTTGAATTTTCAATTCTTTTTTTTTTATAATTAATATTTAAGGCCCACTAATAACTAGTTAAAACAGGTATGATGACCAAACAAAGATATACAACGCTTAATTGTTGGAGTATGGAAGTGCGTGTTGTCTCACATTGATAAATAAAATAAATACGAACGTGGATGTTATCCCACATTGAAAAAATTAAATGGGTTTGAGCATATATATAAGCTTGTGAATTATACTATCCATTGTCAATTGTTTTTTGGTTGAAGCCTCATTTCAGTTTATTTGCATGACTCTTTGTTTATAACCCAATTTATATAAAAAAAAAACTTAAAATGGTAATAAAAGTGGGCATTGTCCCACATTCAAAAAATTAAAGAATTTGAGCATATATAAAAGCTTTCGAGTTACTTCACCCATCATTAATTGGTTTTAGGTTGGAATTTCATTTGAGCTTATATGAATAACTCTGTTTATAACCCAATTTCTATAAAAAAAAATACTTAACATTAATAAGATACCTTTCAAAAGATAATTTCTTAAAAATACCTAATCACATGGAAATCTAGAATTCTAAAAGACACCACCTTATCAATCTACGAGCTACAAACTAAAAAACGAAAAGAAAAGCCAAAACACCAACAATTCAGGTGACTTTACCTTTGCCACTGCTCCCCCGCCTTCGCCCGGACCCAAGTCCCCGTCCTTCCGCTAGGTTCCGTTGCGGGTTTTGACTACTTGTAGGCAAGCCAGAGCCCACATACATCTTCACTACCTCAGACTACATGTAGGCTTTTGGTTGTTGTTTGGACCATTTTCAGTGGTGAGCTAGTTTTTTGACTCACCAGTGGGGCATATATCTGTCACATTAACTTGTGAGCTAACTTTTTAGTTCACAATTATCTCTCTTTCTAATGCAAAACTCACCACTTTGGCTCACTAAATAAAATAATACTCATAAACTAACTTTACAACACAACCTTTTTTTTTTAATATCCCAAGAAAAGAAAAAAACAATTAAAACTAAAAAAACAAAAAAGCAAGAGAAAAAGGGAGTGAGCCGGCTCACGGCCAGGAGCCGACCCGCGAACCACTCGTGGGCTCCCGCTGCTGTAGGAGTGGCGAGCAGCTCGGCTCTTGTACTGAGGTGGGAGAGCCAAAAAAAATACCTCCGCTAGAGGTGCTCTTATTACCATGTATGAAAGATGTACGCTCGGTCTTTGCGTGTGAGGCTAACACCCTTTTTTTCCCGCTTGATATGTCTGAATTTGTTTTTTAAAGTTCAACATCACCAATTTTTCTAATAGTTCTAAATAATCATCAAGTGGTGGATTAAATAATGTTTCAGTACACCAAGGAATACAAAAGATACCTTAATTTATCAACATTATTGACAAAAATAGTGTTATGCATCTATCTCATTATAAAATTGAAGAAGTTGCAAAAACTATAGTGATTTTACCTACTCAAGTCTCAATCAGTAACTTCATTAACAAAAATTTAAATTTGGGAAGAATTTGAATCTGGGTTAAATTTAGATTTTACAAAACCGAATGCGTAAAATTTAGACGAGATTTTTGCCTACCATCCAATTGTTTGAGGATTTGATAAATTGGATAAGTTTAAATTTGGATTAACATCGGATTGAAACAATCCATAAAAAAAACCCAAAATCTTGTATTCAGATTGAAAGTTTAGACAAAAAAAATCCAAGAAGAAAATATTCTTTTTTGAAATAAAAGCATATATTTAGTAGTCTTTTTAAAAGGACACTTTTTTTGACTTTTTGCTGGATGGGGCAGCATAGAGTAATTTCTAAGTTAGGAAGATGTTCAAGTTCTTATAATAAGACATGCATCAAAAAGACTTAAAGTTTATTATGTCATGCACTAAATTACAAAACAAAAAAAAATAAATTGTGACAGGGTGTTATTTTATATGTATTATATAAAATCACTTTGTTCAATAATTTTTAATAATTATGAGAAATAATATATAGAGTCCTTTCCACCGATTGAGTTGATTCTTGAAAGATATCATTATATCGGTCAACATAACCAACAACTAGTGAATTCAACGATTAAAAATTAATTATAAATATTAATAACTTGGTGAATTTAAATCATGTAATCAATAAAAACTATTTATACATTGTAGTAACACATTTTGTCGTCATTGAGTTGATTAAATATGGGCATTCCCAAAACAAGAGTATACCCCTGGCTTGCTTAGCTACAGCTTTTCTACAGTTGTCTTTCTTTTATCTCTTTGTAAAGCCGGTTCTTTGCGTGCGCCTGCCAATATTATATTATCCCTGCGATGCTTTTTGTCTCTTCTTCCTCGTTTATGCTCCCTTTCCTCTTATCGTGACAACAAACTTGCTCTTTTGCTTTGCTTGTGACACTTAAAATATTATATTCCTGCCCTGTCAGATTCTTCCCTCTCCTCCTCCTTCCTTATTAATCTTTTACTGGCTTAGCTTTGTCAACGCTGACCCTACATTAGGATTTCCGTTCTGGCTTCTTGGCCCTCTTCTCTTCAGCTTTAAGTACAATCAGACTTATGTAGTGTTTAGTTCAGACGGTGAGAAGATTTAAGAGAAAAGGCTCACCCAACCTCGGTGGCCCGGCATTGTATTTATAATAACTGTACAGAATGTGTATTTACAATAATACCCTACTATTACACTATTATGCCCCCTCAAGCCGATCGAGGGGATGCACGGACAGATTGGATTTAAGAAATAGGAACTGTTTGGAGGTTAGTCCTTTGGTAAATACATCAGCTATCTGTAAACTAATCAAAATGATAAGTGTCTTACTGCAAAACACCTTATAAGTGTCTTGTTTTGACAAAAAAATCATACTATTAAGTTTTTAAATTGAAAAAAATGGTAGGATCGAATCATGAAAGTATATTACAACTTATAAATTGTATAAAATCATCTTTTTATCCATAATTTATCACATTTTAAAAATACGTGTATCATATGTACTCGTGGATGGGGTTAATGCAATTAGGGTATCATTTAATACTTTGTCGGCGCAGCCGACGAATATTTAAGGTTAGCAATTCATAATTAAGTATAATCATTGAAAAATTTGTGGTTTTAAATAGTAAAACATGTTAATTTATGATAAGGTGAGACATTTAAGAGTGTCTTGCAACAAGACATATAGCACTACTCGTAAACTAATAGGGATGTAACGAACAATGAGATCTCCAACAGCAACCCGTTCTCGGACAAAGTGGTAATCCACAACAATGTGCTTGTTACGATCATGCTGGACAGGATTAGCAGACATATATGTGGCACTAATATTGTCGCAATAAAGGCGAACTGGGGCAGAGACAATGATGCCCAGATCAAACAGCAGTTTGCGAATCCCATTCATTTTAGCAACAGTGTAGCAAAGAGCCCAGTACTCAACCTCGATGGAGGATTTGGAGACAGTGGGTTACTTCTTGGAACGCCAGGCAAAAGATTGGGACCAAAGTACATAGCATAGATAGTGGTGGAACAACATGAATCATTGCAGCCAACCCAATCGTAATCAAAATAGGCTATGATGACAGAGGATGATACAGAAGGTCGAATAAGGAGGCCATGATCCTGAGTCCTTTGCAAATATCTGAAAATGCGCTTGATAGCATGAAGGTGAGTAGTGCGGCGAGCATGCGTAAACTGGAAAACTACATGGATTGCATAGGCAATGTCAAGACGAGTCATAGTCAAATATTGGAGTGCACCTACCCTACTGCGATACTCAGATGAGTCAGCAAGTAGTTCACCATCAGAAGGGGATAGAGTTTACGAGCAACAGAAGCAGTGCTAACTGGTTTTACAGTATGAAGGTGAAATATGTGGAGAAGATCATGGACATACTTCTATTGTGAAAGAAAAAGACCACAGGAAGAACGCACCACCTGTATGCCAAGGAAGTGATGGAGATCTCCAAGGTCTTTCATTGCGAATTGATGGGACAGAGCACGCATGAAAGAATGGAGAAGGGTAGGGGAACTGCCTGTCAAGATAATGTCATCGACATATAGGAGTATCAAAATATGAGAACCAGTGCGGTAAACAAACATAGAGGGATCAACAGTGCTACAAACGAAACCATGAGACAGAAGGAAACTACTGAATCAATGAAACCAGGCTCGAGGAGCTTGTTTAAGGCCATAAACTGCCTTCTTGAGTTTACAAACAAAGTGAGGAAAGTCAGGGTGAATGAAGCTTAGAGGTTGTTTCATATAGACCTCTTCAGTACAATGTCCATGTAAAAAGGCATTCTTGACATCTAACTGTTGAATGATCCAGTTGAAAGAAATAGCCAATGACAAAATAAGGCGAATGGTGGTCGGTTTTACAACCAGGCAAAATGTCTCATGCTAGTCAATACCTGTCTGCTGGTGAAACCCCTAGGCAACCAACCGTGCATTGTGCCTCTCAACAATACCATCTGAGCGGTATTTAACTCGACAAACCCACTTACATCCGACTAGATTTTGTTAAGGTCGGGGAGGAAGCAAATCTCACGTTCCATTAGCCATAAGGGCATTGTAATCCTCAGCCATAGCCTGTCTCTGATAAGGATATTTGGAAGCTTGGGTAAATGAGGTAAGTTTAGGCTCGGCGAGAGAGGTGGCAAGAGAGAGTAGTTGTTTGGGTTTGTAAATGCCAGATCTAGACCTAGACCTAGTCTGCATCTAGTGAGTGCGGGTGGATGGTACGATAGAAGGGGAGGCTTCTAAGGGTGGAGACGTCACAGATGGTGAGGAAGAGACATGTGGGCTTGTCATGGGTACAATGACAGACGTAGAGCACACAGCGGAGGCAGGAGTAGGACTGGATGAGCAAACTTGGTCAGCAGGGGAGATAGGTAATGGGGAGAGCGATGGAGTAGAGAAAGGTGCAGAAGTGGAAAGAGGGGGGAAGCTACCTATTGAGAAGCAACATTATTGGGAGTGTGGGTTAGAATCAACACATCATCAAGGACAAATGGGGTAATGGGACGAGGAAAGGAAGCATGAGAGAGAAGAGAAGAGAAGGAAAACTCATTGTCATGAATAAACACGATTTAAATAAGGATCAAGACAACGATAGCCCTTATAATGGGGAGCATAACCCAAAAACACACAGGGGATAGAACGAGGGGAAAGTTTGTTTGCAGAAATAGTGTCCAAATGTGAAAAACAAGCACAACCAAAAGGTTTCAGGAAACTGTAATCAAGAACTTTAGCAAACAAAACCTCGTACGAAGACCTATCCTGTAAAATAGGGGTGGGAAGCCTGTTGATTATAAAAACCACGACATAGACCACATCCAACCAAAAGGAAGAAGGAAGGGAAGCCACAATGAGAAAAGAGTGGGTCATCTCCAGAAGATGACGATGTTTACGTTTTGTCATCCCGTTTTGTTGTTGTGTGTCTCGACAAGATTTTCGAAAATAAATTCCATGTTTAGAAAAGAGGTCATGCATTGGGCTTTGGTCAAATTCCCTTCCACCATCACTTTGAAACATTTTGATCTTGCAACTAAAAAGATTTCAACAAGAGATTTGAAGGTGCAAAAAATGGGGTAGACTTCTATTTTACGATTCATGGGATAGATCCACATCAATCGAGAGAAGTTATCGATAAAAGAAACATAATACCTATAACCCTGATGAGATAAGACGGGAGACTGCCAAACATCAGAATGAATTAACTCAACAGAAGCAACAGTACAATGTTCCCCTAAATCAAAATGAAGTTTATAAGACTTCACCAAACGACAAATCATACAATTATTATTAAAACTTGAATAAATACTTAAATAATGGTTTTTCTTTAAAACAGCAAGGACTCAAGCTCAACCGTGTCCTGAAGTACGAAGAGCCATGTTGGCAGAAACCAAGGAGCGTGCAACAGGAAGACTAATTGGATAAACATTCCTAACACTGGGAGCCTGCACGAGGATGTCACCCGTGGTGTTGTCCTTAAAATGAACAGAGGTTGAGTCAATATCACACTACAATTGTTGTCACAACAAAGTTGCCTAACAGATAGAAGGTTATGCTGCAGCTTAGGGACATGAAGGACATGGCGAAGGTGAAGAGGCTTCATAGGAGTGGATATAGAGGTATGGCCAATGTGACGAATGGGCAATATTAATAAAGTTCTATTGGCAACCTTAACAAGATTGGGGCCGGAGTAAGAGGATTTAGTTAGAAGCTTACCATCATCAGGTGTCATGTGAGATGCAGCTGCAGAGTCGGGATACCAAATCTGTTCACCAGCATCAACAGAATTGGCAGCAGCAAAAGCAGGAAGCACTGGTTGAGAGCGAGGTTGATATCGGTTAGGGCAGACATCAGCAGAATGACCTGGGGCATGGCAAATTTGACAGACAGTATTGGGATGGGACCCTAAAATCCCTTCTGATTGGTTAGTGCCTACAGACAGAAAGTGAGTAACAGAGGTGGAAGCACAGAAAGTATTTAACGATGAAACATTTGAATTACCAAAAACGGTACTAGTAGGCATACCCCGATAGGATGTGTCAGATTCCTAGTTGGAATGATTGTTCCTGTTACTGCCACGGTTATTGCACCCACCACCTTTGTTGTTACAAGTACGACGCCCTCCATTACTCTTCTGTTTATTGCCCAATGAATTATTATAAATACTGCTCGAGGAGCGAGACCCGCCCCCTAATTCGTACCATTATCATTAAGGGTACTGACCAGGGCTTGATGAACAGAAGCATCTCTAGTATATTGAAATTTCGCTCATTGCTCATAAAAAATCAACTTAGAGCGCAAATCATCAAAGGTATGACTACCAGGGAACATAGGATTAGTCGTAACAAAACTATGGTAGTCAGGAGGCAAGTCAGCAGTAGTATACTGAGGCCCTGCTTGGTGAGAAAAAATAGAATGGAATGAAATCAAGGAATGAACCCTGAGGAATGACAGGTAGAACTTGAATCCTAAACTAATGTGTTTGGAGAGAAAATGAATCGAATCAAGTTCCAATCCTTATTGTTTGGCTGTAGATTATGGAATAGAAGTAAATTTATTTTATTAAAAAAATAATAATGATTAATAATGATTAATAATAACAATAATATTAATATTAATGATAATGATAATAATAAACATTATTATTACTAATAATAGTTATTATTAATATTAATAACAATTGATAATTAATTATTATTATTTACAATAGAAATAATTATTGTTAATATTATTATTAAGTAATATTAATAATTAATAATACTTATTTATAATTTATAATAATTATAATTATAATAACACTTATTAATAATTGTTAATAAAAATAATTAATCACAATAATTATCAATATTAATAATAATTAAAAAAATAATTCTTATTAATACAAATAATAATAATCATAATAATTATTAATATTAATATTATTATTAATTATTATTAATTATAAATAATATTAATAATAATAACTAATAATAAAAATAGTAATTAATATTATCATAATAATGATTAATATTGATATTAATATTAATATTATTAATTATAAATATTATTAATAATATTAATTAATTAAAAAATAATACTTAATAATAATACTAATCATTATTATTATTACTATTAATAATTAATAATAATTATTATAATTATAGCTATTAATTAATATTATTAATTATTAGTAATTATAAATATTAATATTAATAATTAATAATAAAAATAATAATTATTAATCAAAATTGTAATTATTAGCATTAATAATTAATAATAAAAATAATTATTATTAATCATAATTATAATTATTAATATTATCAATAATAATTAGTAATTATAATTATAGTTATTAATGAACATTAGTAATAATAATTAATGATAATTATTATTAATGTTAATAATAATAATTATTAATAATATTATTAATAATAGATAATAATTACAAAAACACTTATTAATAATGTTGTTAATAATTATATCATTAGTGTTAATAATAATAATTATTAATAAAAATAAATAATAATAATAATAATAATAATAATAATAATAATAATAATAATAA
>JACYFF010031959.1:16389103-16404641 GCA_017589665.1 Selenicereus undatus
ATAATAATAATAATAATAATAATAATAATAATAATAATAATAATAATGGCGATGGCGATGTTGATGTTGATGTTAATTCCAGAGAATTGGGGACTTGAACCCCATTAGAATTGGGAGGGTTCAAGTTCCTTAAGATTGGGAGGAACTTGATACCCCTAGGTATCAAGTTCCATCCCTTTAAAGTGATCACCAAATAAAAAAAATGAAACTTGATATCTAAGGATTCAACTTCCATTCCATTTTATCTCACCAAACAGCCCCTGAATGAGCTAAAGATCAAAGACAGGACTACGAATTGCAGCTAAAGAATCAGCAAGAATTTTAATATGATGTAAATATTCCTCCGTAGACTGGTCCGAGCCTTTGGACACATTGGTGAGCATAGACTTAAGATCCAATGCTCTAGCCAAACTAGCAGTATTAAAACGGGATAAAAGGTGCTACAAGATTGGTAAAGCATGAGAAATGATACGTACCTCACACAACGTATATTTGGAAATAGTAGCGAAAATCCAGGCTCGAAGAAGTTGATTGACTCGAAGCCAATAAGCATAGGACAGATTTGGTTGCTGAACACTGGGAGCAAGAACAATAGTAGGAGGCGGCTGAATGATAGTCCCATCAAGCATCCCATTGAGCTGATGCATGATCACAAAAGAGGTGAATTGGGTCTCCCACGATAAGTAATCATCGACCGATGCAAGAACTGTCATGACATAAGTCGTAATATTGACGGTCCAAAGAGAGGGTGAAAGTATGGGTAAGCCACTACTAGCTGTGGGCACCAAAGAAGTAGGTGTCCAAGCTCCGTCCAGCAGGCTGGTGGTAGAGAAACTAGTGGGGTCGTGTGCTAGAGGCGGCAGATCAATGGGCTGGCTGGGCGGCATGTCACCAGGGACCAAGGAAGCCGAGTGGACAGCGGAGTACAACAGCGACATGGGCCACGAAGCTGCTGTGGAATACGGTACACTTGGCTGACAGAAACCCCAAGAGAACCTAGATGAGGGCACCGTGGCAGAGAATGGTGGCTGGAACCTGTGGAACGTTGCAGCAGAGGTGATAGGCAGCAGAAGAGAGTGTTGCAGCAGAGAAGGAGGCGGCAGCACCAACGAATCAGTATCCGCTGTGAATTTTGAGAGTACACAGCCACAAGAGGGGGTGAATTGTGGTGTCAGATTTTCGCAACTTTTCTGGCAAACAGTCTTAGACCCTGTTTGCACAGACTGTTCCTGAGTTGAGCAGAAGTGAAAATCCAACGAAATTGAATGCGGAAATAATGGACACAGGATTTTTTACGTGGAAAACACCTCTAGCCCAACTGAGGTGAAAAAACCACGACCTACCTCGTGTAGGATTTTAACCACTTCATTAAACGGGCTTAATACGTTACAATAGTAACACACCTTGCTACTAATTGCAACCTACGTAACTGTCTTCTCTAAGACCGGTTACCCCACGTCCAAAAGTCCACTTGACTTAGGACACACTCACCTCACTTTTATAAAAGAGAGATTACAAAGAGAACACCTTATTACAATACTTCTCAACCAAGCTAATATAGGGTACAAATGAAGTCCTAGTATGCCAATCTTGAAAGCTCAAAACATCACTCCCTTGACTCGGTTTTCTTTTGAAAATTTAAAGCTCTTGAATACTGAATGTTTGCTCTTGAAAAACCGATGCCCAGTGAATGTGGAGACTTTGCTTTTAAATAGAGATAGTTGGGAGAATTTAAAAACAATGCTTATCCCATAAGAAGTGGGAAGTGTGAATGTAATTCTCCCTTTAACTGCTTGAGTTACATGGCTAAATGTTAGCCACAAACTTTCAGAAGTTCAGCCCCTGAGTTTCTCCACAAATTCAGCCATTTTCTAAAAATAGAGAAGAGGTTATTTGGAGGATAAGGTAAAGCAAAAAAATAGGCTCAAAATCCTCTCCAAGCTTTCAAAGCCAAAAATAGCCCTTTTGGACTTTATCAATTTGCAGAAAATCTATCCAAAACAGATCAGAGATGTTAGCCCAAAAATCAAGGAAAAAATCGTGTAAAACTATTTTTCGCAGTTTAGTCTGGAAACACCCTAGCCGCCCTGTTTCCAGGACTGTTTCTGAAAGTTGGTCCAAAAAGATTTTCAAAAGGGCAAACCGTTTCAAATAAGTGATAAGTCAAGACTTTCTAATTGGCATATTAACAAGAATCTAATAAAATAAAACCATAGCAAACCTAAGACTCTTGTTGAATCAACCAGCCTTCTTAACTTGTTGCTCCAGACACTTCGCAGAGCTGCTCTTAAGGTTGTTCTGAAGTTCTGGAAAGTTTTACCAGCCAACTTATCTTCAATACCTGTTCTTAATACCCATTCTTGAACATTGTTAACCAAGCAATTGAGAACAGTAGAGTGGACCTGTTTGGGACAACAACAACACTTGGATTTGTTATCATCAAAAACCATAAACATCATAACAATTTCCGCCTTTTGATGATGACAAACTACGCGAACATATTGACCTTTTTAGTGCCAATTATTCATAGGACTGAGAATTCACAGGGGGGCAGCTAGCATCGAAAAAATTTTAAGAGAAACGACTCTTCCATGGCAAAACTACAAACAACATTGGTCATCCTATCTTCCCCCTTTTGGCATCATGAAAAAAGGAAGGAGCAAACAGTGAAACAGAGGCTGTTTGCAATAACCACCACTTGGGTAATGGAGGAAAACCAACATGCGATTTACAACAGAAGTGCAACATAAGCAATTTACAACAAAAAAAACAAGCGAGGCAAAGCCAATACGAAACAAGATAACTATTATTTGCCAAAGGAGTGCAACATAGAGTGAGAAACCAGATACAACAGAAGATAGAAAATCAAGAGAAGAAACAGAGGAGGCCGCAACAGAACTTCTTACAAGAACAGCCTACAGGGGAGGATCATGGAGCAGGAGGGGAGAACTTTGCTGAGAGGGAAGTGAGAAGGGCTAGGATATCTTCATGGCGTTTGGTATTGAGAGCCTTTTCCTCGTCCAGAGCAGCTTTCACCGCATTAAGTTCAGCATTCAAGCAAGAGTTGTGCTCCAGAACAGCCTCAACCTGGACTGAGGAACTGCCAGGAATAGGAGGACGGGAGGTGTTTGTCCCCTGTTCAGAGGTAGATCCCTCAACCAAGGTATATCCATATCCCATAAGGGTGTTGCTCCCGATTTCATCTATAAATTGAGCTCCCACCCTTTTTTGCAACTCTACCCCAAAGTGCTCAAAAACACAAGTCAGTAGGAAGCCATACCCAAGATCATGTCCCTTGGAGATGTTCGCAATCCTTGCGATGTGACGAATAATGAGGGCAGGAAGATTGATTTGCTCATCCCTGTCCATCAGATCCACAAGACACTGATCCATAGCATCTGCAAGATTACGGCCCTGGCCCCTGGGGATGACATTCATGATAATGAACCAAAATAGTAACTGATGAATGGATGTCATATCCCCTTTCTTGACTGACTGGGGTGTTTGTAGGCATGTTTACTGGCTGAGTTTTTGGGAAAGTACCAAAAGCCATGCTACCCCAAGAACAGACTTATCTTCCCTCACGTACACATCAAAACCCATGGAGGGAATCTCCAAAATTTCCTCTAATGTCTTCGCATCAAAGCGAAGTTGCTTCCCACTGACAGTACTAGTCACCACTCCTCCGATGACTGAACAATTGGCATAAAACTCGACCAACTCATGGACAGAACACCCTAGCTTGGTGTTTGTGAATAGCTCAAACCAACCTTGAGCACTCAACTTTTGCAGGAACACCCCAAGACCTTGTTCCTCAAAATACTGGACTTTGACGATTTTGCCCCTGACTATTCGTCTTTGAAGTAGTTGAGGAAGCTTAGGATGAGGTGCAGGAAAGGCAAATTTCTTGGCTTTCTTAGGATGAGGTGCAGTAGGGGGGTCTTCAGCCCGACCTTGGTTGGAGGCTTGTTTGTAAGAAATTTTGCGTTTATTGGGGGTTTTTGTGGTTGATGGTTTTAAGGAGGGTAAAGTGGAGGTTTGTTTGGAAATTGGCAGGGCAGACTCAGATGAGGATTCGGGCAAGGGCTTGTCCTCTGAGGATTCTGAGAACATGGGGGTGCCCTGTTTGAAGGAGGTGTTCTTGGTATTATTTTCAGAGGAACTAGAAGAAGATGAATCAATTTCCTCAATCACGAGAACGGACTGTGCCACAGATCGGGGTGTGGCAGGAAAGGCTATTCTAGCCGATTTTCTGGTTGGTCTGGTTGTGGATTGTGGTTGGGCAGGGGTTTTTGTGAGCTCTTCAGCTTGGCCACTTTTGGGTCTTGATGGAGTTCTTGATCTTGGCATTCTACTGCGCCTAGCCACCATTTTGTATCTTTTTCTTTTTTCACCGGTTTGTTGTACCGGTGTTGCCTGTTCAATCTCAGCAATGGACACCTCCATTCTATCACCACTTCCCCCTGTATCGTCTGAGTCATCCTTCAGTTCATCTCCTAGGTCATCCTTGAATACTGAGTCAGGGCTCAGACCCTGTTTCGGCCCCTGTTTCCTGTTCGGGAAACAACCCGAAAGAGTATGACTCGTTTAACCAGATGTCACCCGAGCCATTCTTAGGCGAAAAGAACTTATTTTTGGCCCCCATATCCTCACTCGACTCCCTAATTTGTTCCTCTCCAGATCTCAGACATGCACCCATTTCTCCAAACGGGACCAAGTTCCACCCAAAATCATAGGGGATGTCTACTAAATTGAGACCTACGTTCTTGAGGTCTATGCTTTTTAGGAATCCAAAAGGCTTATAGCGAATGGGGCGAGGAGGTTCAGCAAGTTTACCGTCAATTAGAGCTGCTAGAAGTTGAGAGAACAGGGTTGTAGCTGTTGGTACTGCTATAATTGGTGACTTGATACCCTGAATCGAGGACACAGAGCTCTTGTTGCCGATGGGAGACGCCATTTTTGCGAGAAGGAAGAGAGAGATTAGGGTTTTCTGAGCGATTTCACGGCAAGAAGCTGAGGTGAGGTGAGGTGAGAAAGAGACAAATCTGGGAGGGTTTTAATAGAGGGAGGAGTGGAAGATCTTTAAAAGATTTGCCCGTTGCAACGGGCTTATCACTTAATGTTAGCCGCGTATGCTTCGAGAAGGGTGGGGGATTTTAATTCTCAACAACTAGTTGCACACATTTGACAAACAAGAAGCGTACCTGTTTCTGGCGCTTGTTCTTGAGGTTACTTGCTCGGTAACATGGGACAATAAGGGCAATCTCATTAGACCTCAACGAGTGTCAGCAGGCTGCAAACCACACATATGCTAAAAATAGCACAGGAATTGATTGCAAACTTTTTGTTTAGCATATTGAACCTATAGCCTTTAAACATTACCAACAAGGAGAAACAACAGGATGATCAAGTTGTTTTTATCAAACCTAGGTCGAGTCTATTCTTCTCAAATTTTTCTCTACTCAGTGCCTTGGTGAATATATCAGCAATTTGATTTTCAGTGGCACAAAAATTTATTGAGATTAATCCTTTTTCAACATTGTCTCTTAAAAAATGATGACGAATGTCAATATGTTTTGTTCTTTTGTATTAACATGGATTTTTGGCAATGTTAATTGCACTTGTATTGCCACAATAAATAGAAATGCATCCTATGTCAACACAAAAATCCTTGAGTTGTTGCCTTATCCATAATAATTGAGCACAATAGGATGCAGCTGCCACATATTCAGCTTCTGCTGTGGACAAGGCAACAGAGTGTTGTTTCTTGGTTGCCCAAGATACCAAACATGGTCCAAGAAAATGAGCCATACCTGAGGTGCTTTTTCTATCAACCAAAAGCCTGCATAGTCAGCATCAGCATAACCAACAAGGTTAAAGTTGCATCCTCTAGGATACCATAAAGCCAAATCAGGTGTATGTTTTAAGTATCTAAAGATCCGTTTAACAACCTTTAAATGAGATTCTTTAGGCTTAGACTGAAAACGGACACACAAACCAACACTAAAAACAATGTCAGGTCTACTAGCAGTTAGGTAAAGAAGTGACCTGTTGAGTTATTATATTTAAGTTTTGATGATAACAAATCCAAGTGTAAAAATGTGTCTAGGTAATGTTGCTCCAAACACGATCTCCAAACAGGCCTAACTGGTGTTTGTAATCTTTATTGTATTAACTGGTTTGTTATATGTGAGAACAAGTCTTTAAAACAGGTTTTACTTGGTGATTCTACATTAAGTCAAGAACGCCATCTCGACAGTTGATTGTAAGGCATGTTCCTGAACTCTAGCAATGCAAAGAACAACCCCAGCAAACAAGGTGGCCTTGGTGTTTACAGCAGCTCTACAAATCTTGGACAAGATGACTGATTCAAAATAAGAAGTCTTGGGTATATAGGTTTTATTTATTTAGACTCTTGTTAATATGCCAATATTGAAAATGCTCTTTAAACACCTCTTGAATTGGTATTTTCGCTAAGTACTTCAGAACACCAGTTGCGAACAACCCTGCAAACAGGGTGTGCCTAGGGTGTTTCTGAACTGAAGTGGCCATACCCGGTTATCTTTGAAAATTCATTTCGGTTGGCCAAGATCTCCAGAATACTTTCTTTAAACTCCAAGATTGCTATTTTTCTGGAAAGGATATTTCTTGAGAATATTATGGGAGATTTGCGAAAATAGGTTTTTGGAAATTTGTCAAAACTAAAAGATTTCCTTTGCCCATATTTTCGGATGAGATAAAATTTCCAAAGCTGAAGAATTCTGGTTGCCTTTTGAATCTTCTTCACGGCTATGGGAAGATAAGGGTTATATCTTAAGATAACAAATCCCTTAAACATTGGGAAAAACTTGTCACTAGCCGTTGGGGAGTATTCTTTTGAAAAGATCATTTCCCATACTTAGCTGATTCTCTTGTTTTTTAACCGTTGGAATTCTTGTTTAAATATAGCATTTTACTCCCATTGAATGATACACATACACACACAGAGAGAATAGCAAGAAAAAAAAGCAAGAGAAAATCGAAAAACACAACATACACAAAAAGAAAATTTTCAAAAGTGGTTTTCTAGTGAGAAGTATTTTTTCGAGCTACACTTAAGAAAAGAAAACCGACACAAGTTGTGTTTAAACTGAGCTTTCAATGTATTGGCATAGTAGGATTCGCATTGTACCTTACATTTGCTTAGTAAGAAGCACCCCTAGTAAGGTGTTTGTTAACCCTGATCTTGAATTAGAAAAGTGAGTGAGTGGTCCTCAATCGTGTAGACTTTGGACATGTCCTATCTGGTGAGATTTGGACGTGGTGTAACCTGCCTTAAGGAAGAAGGTTACGTGGTTGCAAGTTGTAACAAGGTGTGTTGCATTTGTAACGTTTGAAGCCCGATAGTGAAAGTGGTTAAATCCTACACGAGGTAGGTCGTGGTTTTTCACACCTCAGTTGAGCTAGAGGTGTTTTCCACGTAAAAATTGTGTGTGCTTTATTTCTGCATTTATCTTGGTGATTTTCGCATTTGCAATATTTGAGAACACCCTCTGCAAACAAGTCACAAGGGTGTTTGTTATTTACAACGCGAAAATCAGACACCACAATTAACCCCCCTTCTTGTGGTAGAATACTCACGATCTTAACATGACCCTATCATGCCCCTATAATATTTGTCCTCAACTGAGGGACTCCCATCATCCATTTCCAACCTAGTTGAAGGAGAAATGGGAGTATCAATGGGCTTGGCCGATTCCATTCCAAATCGCTTAAGTAATTCCTTGACATATTTTTGTTGATGTATCATGGTGCCGTTTGAAGTTTGTTTGATTTGCAAGCCTAAGAAAAACTTAAGCTCACCCATCATGCTCATTTCAAACTCACTCCTCATCATTTTTGAAAACTCTTCACACAAATCATTGTGTGTTGCACCAAATATAATGTCATCAACATATACTTGAACAATCAACAAATGTTCCCCTTAGATTTTAGAAACAAGGTATTATCAACCTTACCTCTTCTAAAACTATTTTCCAATAAAAAGTTTGACAAGCGTTCATACCAAGCTCTAGGAGCTTGTTTTAAACCGTAAAGTGCTTTATCAAGTTTAAAAACATGGTTAGGAAATTCTTTATTTTCAAAACTAGGGGGTTGCATCACATACACTTCTCCTTTAAGGTATCCGTTGAAGAATGCAGTTTTGACATCCATTTGATATAACTTTATTTCCATGTGAGCTACAAAAGCTACTAAGATGCGGATAGCCTCAATCCTTGCAACGGGTGCAAAGGTTTCCTCATAATCAATGCCCTCTTCTTGGTTGTAGCCTTGAACCACCAGTCGGGCCTTGTTCCTAGTGACTGTTCCGAATTGATCAAGCTTGTTCCGGAACACCCACTTGGTGCCAATGATTGATCTATCCTCTGGCTGTGGTACAAGGTGCCACACCTTATTCCTTTCAAACTGATGAAGTTCCTCTTGCATTGCCGTGACCCAATCTGTATCTGCAAGGGCTTCATTAACATTTTTTGGCTCAATGTTAGAGAGAAAAGCATAAAAAGCACAGAAAGTTTTAAACTTGGATCTAGTTTGCACTCCTGTATTAATGTTGGACAGAATCTGGTCTAAAGGGTGCGAACTTCGGTGCTTTCATGGTCGTGGAGTAAGTGGATCCACAGACACGCTTTCTACTCTAGCTGGAATACTCGGCAAAACAGGTTCAGGAACTGTTTCCGAGCCTGTTCTGGAGCATGTTCCTGAGCCTGTTCAGGAGCCTGTTTCCTGGCCTGTTCAAGAAGAATTAGGTTGGTTTTGAGCCAAACCAGATTCAGCAGAGCTTCCCCCTGTCTGGTTCAGACCTTGCCCACCTTCCAAGGAAACAGCTCCAGGCCCTGATCCATCCTCAGGACTCTTACCTTTCTCATGTGTGAGCAACAAGTCTTTTCTAACAAGACCTAGCTCAAGGTCTTCCTCCTGTGCATCATTCTCACTTAGAGAGTTAGCTTCATCAAAAAGCACATGCACACTTTCCTCAACACACAAGGTTCTCTTATTAAACACTTTGTATGCCTTACTGTGCGAGGAATAACCAAGGAATATTGCCTCATCACTCCTTGGATCAAATTTCCCTAAGGCATCCTTCCTATTATTATGCACAAAACATTTACTTCCAAATACTCTCAAATGCATAATATTGGGTTTTCTTCCCTTGAGGAGCTCATAAGGTGTTTTGATAAGAAGAGGTCTAATCATGCATCTATTTATAATGTAACATGATGTGTTCAAAGCTTCAGCCCAAAAATTTCGAGGAAGACCACTAGCAACTAGCATTGTTCTAGTCATGTCTTCTATAGTACGATTTTTACGCTCTACCACCCCGTTCTGCTGGGGTGTTCTTAGAGCTGAAAAATTATGATCAACACCATTCTCATTGCAATAGTTAATAAAGCTCAAATTTTCAAATTCTATACCATGATCAGACCTTAAGCCAACCAATGAGTGTCCTACTCTCTTTTCAATCCTTTTAATAAGTGCAAAAAATTTCTCAAATGTTTCATCGTTGGATGCTAAGAACAGGGTCCAAGTGAAACGAGAGTAGTCATCCACTATCACAAGCACATACCTCTTTCCACCTCTGCTCATGATCCTCATTGGACTACATAGATCCATATGTAGCAATTCAAGCGGTCAGGTAGTGCTTACACAATTTTTAGATTTAAAAGAATTTCTGACTTGTTTTCCTTTGGCACATGCATCACATACCTTGTCATCATTGAATTTGATGGAAGGTAAGCCAACCACTAAGTCTTTGGTAACAAGTTTATTCAAAAGCGAGTGGCTTGCATGACCTAGTCTTTTGTGCAAAAGCATAACATCATTATTTAAGGCACTCAAACAAGTCAAATTATTTTGGGGAAGAGTATAAATACACACTTTGTAAACATTTTTGTGTCGCTTCCCCCTCAACACAACATCTCCTGTGTTCATATTAACAACCAAGCAACGTGTCGGAGAAAACACTACTAGGTTGTCTTTGCCACACAGTTGGGACACACTTAGTAAGTTGTGTTTTAATCCATCCACAAAATAAACATTTTCAATTGAATGGGAGAGTGACTCACCTATCTTACCTATACCGACAATTGTCCCGGATTTGCCGTTTCCAAATGCCACACTCCCTCCTTCTGAAGCTGCAAGTGAGAGAAAATTGGATTTTTCACCAGTCATATACCTCGAACACCCACTATCAACATACCACAGCTGCTTGTTCCCTAGGTTGTTCCCCGAGCTGTTTGCTGGGTTGTTTTCTCTCACTTCAGCCTGCAAAACAAATCAAAGGTTAGTTTTGGGAACCCAGATCCACTTGGGTCCCATTCCTTTAGACGTACAAATCTCATCTTTCCTAACCCATATTTGTCTTACATAAACTGTGTTTCTTTCAATGGCATACCTTCTTATAGGACACGCATACTGATAATGCCCCGTTTTACCACAAAGAAAACAAACAATATTTTCAAGTAGTCCCACATATTTTCTATTAACAGGGTAAACGGTGCGCTTAGTCACAAAGCTAATCCTTTTTTTTGCTTCGGTTAAAGTGAGTGTTCAACCAATTTAGCGCCTATGAGGACCTGTTCCAGCGCCTGTTTGTAGCAAGGTTTGATTCTACTTGTTTTAATTTTTCAAGCAATTTACTGTTCTCAATAAGCAGGGATTCAACCTTCTGTTTCAGTTCATGGGATTCCTTTTCCAACTCAGTCAGATTAATGGAACAAGTCTCTTCTTTCATGAGTAGGGTCTCTTTAAGCACACTAATGTTTTCATGTAAGGCAACTGTTTCTTTGTCAACTTCAAGCTTTTCCATTTTGAGAGTTTCATTTTCCAATTCTAGGTCTCGAACATCCCTTTTTAACTCAACACATATATCCATTACAGTGTACACCAATTCTTCAAGGGTTGATTTATTGAGACCACGTACCTTGTTCTTGAGTTGAGTCAGACTGTTTGTTGATTCATCATCTGAATCAGTGTCACTTCTTGCCATGAGTGCTATATCAGCTTCCTCAGCTTCAGACCCTTCCTCATCCTCGCTTGAATCACCCCAGGCCGCTAGCATAGCTTTTGAGAATCGTTTTGCTGAGCTGTTTTCTACCCTGTTTTCTAGGGTGTTCGGGTTCTTGTTCTTCCTTCAGCAGTGGGCAGTTTCTCACAATACGGTCTAACTTGCTACACTTGAAGCATCAGAATAACTGTTCCCAAGAGGTGTTCCTGGCCTTGCCAAAGTCCTTCCTTTTGCTGTTTTCTTTAACTTTCTTGAAGAACTTCTTAAATTTTTTTGTTATCATGGCAATCTCCTCCTCATCAGAATCAGAATCATCTTCTAAGGCCTTTAGTGCAAGGCCTCGATCTCTCTTTGTCTCATCTTTCTGCTGGGAATTTCTTCTAAGTTCATACGTTTGGAGATTTCCAATCAGCTCATCTAAGGTGATCTTGCTCATGTCCTTAGCTTCTTGGATGGCCGTTACTTTCGCTTCCCAAGAATGAGGTAAAATTCTTAGGATCTTCCTCACTAATTCTTCGGTGGTGAAGGATTTTCCCAGGGACTTCAACTCATTCGTTATGTGAGTGAAGCGAGTGTACATGTCCATCACACTTTCACGATCACCCATCTCAAACAGCTCATATTTTCTCATAAGCAATTCAATCTGGGATTGCTTTACCTGATTGGTCCCTTCGTGAGCTACTTGTAAAGCATCCCAGATTTTCTTGGCAGAGTTACATTCAGATATGCGAGTATACTCATCTGGTCCAAGACCAAAATACAAGAGTTTTTTGGCTTTGGCATTTTTCTCCATCATCTTGAAGTCTTCGGCATTAAACTCTCCAGGCTTTTTGGGAACTTTACTTCCATGTTCGATCACTTTAGTGGGAATGAGTGGTCCATTCTTGATAAGCATCCATAACTCGTAGTCCTCAGCTTGAATGTAGTTTTCAATTCTATTCTTCCACCAACTATAATGTTGACCATTAAAGTATGGTGGTCGAGTTATGGATTGACCTTCAAGTATGCCTTGTGGGGTACTCATCTTCAAGGATCTCTCAAGGTGTTAGCCTTTTAAAGGAGAACCTGCTCTGATACCAATTGTGAGTTTTGAGGGTACACAGCCATAAGAGGGGGGTGAATTGTGGTGTCAGATTTTCGTAATTTTTCTGGCAAACAGTCTTAGACCCTGTTTGCACAGACTGTTCCTGAGTTAAGCAGAAGTGAAAATCCAACGAAATTGAATGCGAAAATAATGGACACAGGATTTTTTACGTGGAAAACACATCTAACCCAACTGAGGTGAAAAAACCACGACCTACCTCGTGTAGGATTTTAACCGCTTCACTAAACGGGCTTAATACGTTACAATAGTAACACACCTTGCTACTAATTGCAACCTACGTAACCGTCTTCTCTAAGACCGGTTACCCCACGTCCAAAAGTCCACTTGACTTAGGACACACTCACCTCACTTTTATAAAAGAGAGATTACAAAGAGAACACCTTATTACAATACTTCTCAACCAAGCTAATATAGGGTACAAATGAAGTCCTAGTATGCCAATCTTGAAAGCTCAAAACATCACTCCCTTGACTCGGTTTTCTTTTGAAAATTTAAAGCTCTTGAATACTGAATGTTTGCTCTTGAAAAATCGATGCCCAGTGAATGTGGAGACTTTGCTTTTAAATAGAGATAGTTGGGAGAATTTAAAAACAATGCTTATCCCATAAGAAGTGGGAAGTATGAATGTAATTCTCCCTTTAACTGCTTGAGTTACATGGCTAAATGTTAGCCACAAACTTTCAGAAGTTCAGCCCCTGAGTTTCTCCACAAATTCAGCCATTTTCTAAAAATAGAGAAGAGGTTATTTGGAGGATAAGGTAAAGCAAAAAAATAGGCTCAAAATCCTCTCCAAGTTTTCAAAGCCAAAAATAGCCCTTTTGGACTTTATCAATTTGCAGAAAATCTATCCAAAATAGATCAGAGATGTTAGCCTAAAAATCAAGGGAAAAATCATGTAAAACCATTTTTCGCAGTTTAGTCTGGAAACACCCTAGCCACCCTGTTTCCAGGACTGTTTCTGAAAGTTGGTCCAAAAAGATTTTCAAAAGAGCAAACCGTTTCAAATAAGTGATAAGTCAAGACTTTCTAATTGGCATATTAACAAGAATCTAATAAAATAAAACCATAGCAAACCTAAGACTCTTGTTGAATCAACCAGCCTTCTTAACTTGTTGCTCCAGACACTTCGCAGAGCTGCTCTTAGGGTTGTTCTGAAGTTCTGGAAAGTTTTGCTAGCCAACTTATCTTCAGTACCTATTCTTAAGACCTGTTCTTGAACATTGTTAACCAAGCAATTGAGAACAGTAGAGTGGACCTGTTTGGGACAACAACAACACTTGGATTTGTTATCATCAAAAACCATAAACATCATAACATGTGCCATGACTGGAACATCATGGAGCTCACCAAGTGCGCCCGCCGGAGGAAGAGACGAGGTCGGCTGGGCCTACTACGTGTCGACAGTGGAGGTGGACACGGCGGTGAGGGCGGCTGACGTTGGGTGGTCTACCATGCCAGCTAGGGTTAGGGTTTTTAGGTTTAGGAGAAACTTGAGGAAGAAGAAAAGAAAAGAGGGAGCCGGCTAGGGTTTAGAGGTGAGGAGCGATTGGCTCTATACCATGTGAGAAGATTTGAGAGAAAAGGCTTACCCAACCTTGGTGGCCTGGCATTGTATTTATAATAACTATACAAAATGTGTATTTACAATAATACCCCTACGATTACACTATTATAGACTTATGTAGTGTTTGGTTCAAACTTTACCTTTAGCACTGCTCCCCCACCTTCCCCCGGACCCAAGTCCCCGTCCTTCTGCTAGATTGCGTTGCAGGTTCTGACTACTTGTAGGCAAACCACAGCCCACATACATCTTGACTACCTCAGACTACTTGTAGGCTTTCCTCAAGCAAAGTGCATAAAATGTGCTGATATGTGGTTGGCAATGATCGAGGCTGCCATGCTCATTCCAGCGTGAATTTAGTGCGTATCATGCAATTGCTAAGGTTTTTGTGTTCAAATGACGATCGAAATCTAAAGTTGGTTGAGGGGTGAAGGATGCAATGGTTTCTGTACAAGTTGTAAACTACTAGCTAGAGAGAACTTGCCTGCTTTGCACCTATTTCCAGCACAATTATCCCAATTTCCAAAGGCCTTGTTCGGGTGGGAGCTTGGCAGTTCTCCCTTTAATTACCCATTTCGTGTTACTCTGTCTCCTTCAATTAAAGACAGTCTTAATTTGAGATATCTAAGCAGTTAGTGTGACAGAAAATTTGACATCTTTTTATAGATGAAGCTAACCTTTAGGGACGGAGGGAATATAAACCTGGTTATTGTTGACCCTTTCCTTGTGTAAGGTTTTGATGATGTCAAACACAAATGTGTTAGTCCAAATGTATTAGTCCTTATAATAATATTTGAATTTGTGCTATGATTGGTTAAGAAAGTTGGTTGAGAACAGTGATTAAGAACAGAGCTTGAACGATCAGATGAAGTTCCAGAAACAGTTTCTAAAACAGCAATGCTTCAAGTCTAAGAGCAACATGAAGTTTCAGGAACAATCTTCAGGAACAGTTCTTAGCAGTATCAAGTTTGTTGAAATTGCAAGTCATCTGCTACATCAACAAGAAGTCATGGGTTTGGTAGTATTTTTTCTTTATTAGACTTACTGTTAATATGCCAGTGAGAGGATCCCAATTTCATGTTTGCTTTTGAAAAATCTTTTTAAGATACTCTGGGAACAGGTCAAGGTCCTGACTGGGAACAGTTCCTGGTAAAGCACCCTGAGTATTCTCAGCAACGTCTGGCAAAAGATTTTACGATTCTTTTCTATTTTTGGGCTGATAATTTTTGCTACATGATAAAGTATTTTTCAACTGCAACCCAACAAATTTTCAAACGTAAAATCTCTAAATTTTTGGGATAAGATTTGGATAAGATTTCGCAAATTCAAATTTAATCTCCCTTCTCCTATTTTTAGCAAAGTCCTAAGATTGTGGAAAAGGCTGGACGTTGGCTGCTGGAATATGTGGTTTTTATTTCACGTTAATAGTGAAAGAAGCGCAGCCACACTCTCAACTAGCCGTTTTTGTTTCAAGCTATACAAAGGAGTTTTGTGCCAACGTTTTGATGGGTGGTTTTTCAAATTTTGTGAGTTCTTACTGAGCCAAACTTTCAGAGTGAAAAACCTGTAAAAGAGAGCAAAAAATTGAGTCTTCCTCATTGGCATACTAGGTGCTTCATTGTACCTTACACTTGCTTTATTAGAAGTTGCTAAGTAAGGTGTATTCTTTTTGTTTGTGTAAAAGAATAGAATTGTCCTAAGTCTAAGGTAACTAAGGACGTGGGGTGATTGTCTAGGGTAGACAATTACGTGTTGTTGCAAGTTGTAACGTGGGGCTACTATTGTAACGTGTTCAGCCCGTTAGTAGAATTTTTGTGAAAATCCTACA
>JACYFF010031959.1:16404651-16416193 GCA_017589665.1 Selenicereus undatus
ATTTTTGCATTCATTCTTACCCCGAACACATTACGAAAGCTTGGCAGGAACAGTTCCCTGCTAACCATACGTTGTTCAGAAACTGTTCTCCACGAGTGTTTTCAAAAGTGTAAAAATTTATCACACACAATTCATCCCCCCCCCCCTCTTGTGTGAGTAACCTCATAAATACAACAGTTATGGAAAGAGCACGACATTGTAATAATAGAGATGATCACAACATTTTAATGTAGAGTACAAAATAATAAACACTATAAGACAGTTTTATGATAACTTATTATGAGATGAAGTGATGTGGCACATTAAGATTAGTAAAGTTGGTTGTGGGTTAATTATCACACTAATTGCTTGGGAGATGGTCTCATCCAAAACAAACTTAACAATAAAATGACAGAACTTTTGATGATATATCATAATTACTAAAATATTGCAACATGTGACAAAATAGTATTGACATGAAAAAATTTATTGCGCACACCAACTAGTAAAACAGCATTGTCTTTTATGAAAATATTACAAACAATATAAAAAAGTTTGGAAGAAAAGATAACAAGAATATCACAGGTTCATGCCTAGAGTTGGATTCCAATGCATCTCAAGATCACAACTTGGAGAAGATGTAGAATGCTGTAAAGTCAATTCGGCAGTTCTGGGTCTGGCACTGCTGGCTTGCTTGATCCTTCATGGTCCTGTGCAGCCGGACTGTTTGATCCTTCATCGCCCAGTGTTGCTGGCTTCTTTGATGCAGGGGCTTCTGGCACTAATGGCTTGTTTGATTCTTCGGGAGCTCTTTTATCACTTTTGCTTTCATCATTACCCGCTGTTTCTTGTTCCCCGAAAAATTCACGGTTGATGAGTACCCTTTTGTTGCCTAACTCCGAATTTGGATATATGACTTTCACTTGCCTCCCTTTTATGGTCTTTGAGAAGATTGTTTTCCACACGCCTATTGATGTGACTCGCAGCTGCAAAATAGAGAGTAAAAAAGAACACGATGTACATTCAAAGCCTACAAGTGCATATATACATACTATGATTGTATCATGTTCTTAAAGTCGTCGTCCTGCAGTATAAGAGAGACAAGTGGTATATATGCTCAAACTGACCGGAGAATCTTCCCCAACATCACATTCATCCCCAACACTGAAAGGACGTATAGCGTATACAAACACGATGCCTTGAAACAAGTTCTTGCAAGTGTCGCCGAAGATGAAACTTGCTGCCACTAATGGCGTTGCAATGATGACAAGTATTCTAGTGCTCGCAAGTCTTGTGAGGAGGAGCCAGATTATGAAAGTTGCACCTATAATAGCCCAACTCATAATTTTGTCCAAACAGTCCACCATCTCCCTGTAACTCCCCACTATATTTGCCAGTGTCAACAGATTAGCAATTGCCTGGTCCTGCTCAACATACAGATCAGTAAAATTTCATTTCATTTGCTAACAGGTTAGGGGTTTCATTATAGGAATTAAAATTAGACTAGCTTGGACCAGTTCCTTAATATTAAAAATCGAAACCGGAACAGTTTGACCAGTTTCTAACCGGTTCCAAGTTACTATCATACATGCTCATCCCTACTCTTCGTTTGGCCCTTCCTTTTTTTTTTTTTTTGTGTTGTGTCTCAAATCATTCATTTCACTAATGTCGAGTTACTAGTAACCTGTAAATGGTACATTTCTCCCATCACAACTATTCATTCGTTAACACAAGAGAAACTAAAACCAAACACCCAACAAGAAATAAAAAACAGAGGGAGAGAGAGAGAGACTGATGAGGAATTGAAAAAACCATTAATCTGACTACATACCAAGCATTTTGTAAGCACTGCGACAGGTATTTCTTCTGGTAGTCCGTCGCGGAAGCTCCCATAACACCTCAGCAGGGATATCAAGGCCTCCCAAACCCAAATTTCGACGTTCTTATATCTCTGGTTGACAAGCAGCTCTAAATCTTTTATAGTCACCCTTAAGATGTGGAAGAGACGTGAAAAAATGAGCATGTATATCCAAAGGGTGCCGGACCATACTGTAATAGTAGGGCAGTGCCTAATATGCTACATACAGTCTTCATAAGACCATTAATTTTTATTATTATATATATTATACTAAAATTCACAAAATTTAATTTGTGTCTTAACTAAAATGTTTTGTCAAATATATTTAATGGTTTCATATTACGAATTAGTAACTCTTTTGTTTAACTTAATGGTTAAAGTGAGAAAAGTTTGACCTTAACAATCAGATATAAACATTTTCGTTTTGTTTGGAGCATAGAAGGAGTGTATATATCTTACCTTTCAGTACTTGGAGTATTGAGGTGGAAGAAATAACTATCGAATAAAGACCCCCGAGCAGGAGTGTACTCTTCTAGACGATACTTAGCTTGCAGCAAGGACAGAACTCTCAGCTGTTTTGCATACGTGGTAGTGTCGGCTAGCTCGACTTTGCAATAATAGTATCTTGAGGGCACAAAAGCAAGATTCGCGAACTGAGAAACAATTTCTCCAGGAACTACAAACAAAAGCAACGCTGCCTTATTCATTAATGAAGTCGAGTTCCAACCGTCGAACAAGAAGTTCAGCCTCTCCGAGAGGTGATCCAAAAGACCCCTATAAGGTTTCGACTCATCGAATAAGCCAAGCAAGCCCAGAACCTCTGTCAGCGTCTCACTATCGAAAGTTGAGCTGCCATAAAGTACTTGAGCCTCCCAGGCTATGACTATACAAGTTTTGAGTAGCCAAAGTAGGGAGCAAATCACAAGACTTACAAAGGTCCCGGTACCAACGTATGAAATGCGGCCAGGTTTTTGGTTCAGGTGTTGGCCAAGATACAGCACCCATATAAGTAGGAGCATCACTGAGGTCAAGACGAAAGTAATGCTCCTCCCAAGTCCAGAAGCATAGTATTTGACATGTTTTAGCACGTCAACACATTGATGTAGCGTATGTATCAACCGCACAAATACATTAGTGCTCATTACAATGCAGTTGTAGCCAATAAGGGAGAAAATTGTGACATTAATCCACTTGGACGTGTATATCCCGAGTATTTTGTATTGCTTAAGAACTGGGACATGTTTCATTACCTCTGACTCCCCCCACCCAAAAATAAGACACTTTATTATATCGGAAACTGATTCTGCGACTCTAACTTTGTACTCATTACTATGTTCGGAGCGGATCCATGAGAACATTAATGCATGAACAACGAAAGAGGAAAGGAGTCCCAACACATATAAACCGCACATCTCACAGGCTATGACAAGCCAATTTGAAAAGGGCAATCCAAGGATCATCACATGTCTCAGGCCAGGGGTAAACTTGACCATTGGATAATAGAATGCCATGTCAAAAAGAAATACCTCCACAGACAATAACATGAAAGTGTGGATATAATATTTCCAGCGGGCGGCTCTGATGAAGCCGTCGCCATAGCAAATGAACTGGAGTAACCGGGCGACTAGAAGGGAAAGAATCAGTAGTGGTGTGAATAGTATGGGGAAAATCAGGACAAATGGGAAAACCAATAACCCGATACCAATGACCCTGAAACACTGACAGTTCCAAAATCGAGTTTGAAGCATTTCAATAGTTGATCCTGATGCATCTGGATCTCCCTGCTCCAGATCATTATCATTTTGAATGTGGTTTGAGCTCATTGTGAGCTTGGATGTCAAATTGGTACGTTGGTAGCAGTTGTTTTAGACGAATGGGGACTCTTGAGAATTGTATAGCTGGCTCATAAGACTTTGCTAATAAGAGTTTTGTTTAAATTAAGACAAGACTATGCATGCTCGTTAGCGTCGAGTGGTATTAAGTACCAAGTACTACCAGGGTAGATTCCCTTGCGTGTGATTGTCATTGTAGTTGACATATGTTTGTAAAAAAAAAAATTATTAATCGATCCCTTCCTTGCCTAGCTTAGGTTTGCTTTGCTTTGCTTTTTCTTTCAATCTTCTTTTAGTAAATATTACAGTTCTTTTTTGGGATCACTTATTTGGGTGTGGTTGCAGTAAATATATAATACAAACACTTTTTAAATATCTTATTTTCAGATAAAACTTATAGCAAAATGATAAATATCTTCTTATAAAGACACTTCTTAAGCATTTTATTACAAGACGCTTGTCTTGTCTTGAATTTATATTATAATGTATGAATTTGATAATAAAAAATTGTATGATTGAATAGTATTTGGGTGTAGTTTAGATTACCATAGAGGGAGTAAATAGGATTATCGTAAAAATTAAAGCAAAAACGAAGATGACAACAAAATTTAGAAGTGGACGTGTGCAATGATAGCTCAACGAGGTTGGAGCTCCAATGGCTTAATACGTGCCTAAAGCCCCTCAACTTTGACATTAACCACTCTTTATTAGGTAAGACTAGTTAAAATATCTTGTAACTTAGCTACGCCCAAGATTCCAACTCTTATGTCAACCTCTCAACTTTTACTCGAGCTCTTAGCTTTTACTCGAGGAACTTAACCCTTAAACTCCAAAGTGCCATCCAATACGACTCTTTTTCGCAATATAGCTATCCTTCTAGTTACGACGTTAAGTGGACAAGATCTCAAGAATATAATCAATTGGAATCTCCTGATATAATCAAGTTATGACGTAAAATATTAATAAGGGAAACCTATCCAACTATATTCCAGTTCGAAAATACACCAATTTTTATCTAAGATGGTTTCACGAAAATTTATTGTGAGACTGCTTACATGGCAAGAGATTTTTTCTTTTAATAAATTTACATGATAGTTAATGAGTATGTGAGACATTTCACAATATAAGTTATCATAAGACGGTCTCACATAAGACTTATTACTAAAAATAACATTAACTTATTATCTAGGACGATTATTAGTTCTACGTCAAATTTTATGATAGTCTTAGGATCACCATGCTAGATAGGCCAAGTTCATCATAGTATAATATTCTAATTGGAAAATTAACCCTCACATGCGCTAGCGGTTTTGGCAGTTAATGGTTTACGTGAAATATTTCCAACCTACATCTCGTGTTTGAGGTTGTTGACAAGCAGTGATGACAAACGCTGATTTCACTTTTGCAATAAGGGTGACGAGATATGTATTGTTATAGGAAATTTCTGAGGGTTTTATTTTAGTCAAAATTAATATATTATATGATTTAAGATCTCTAAATTTTCAATAGTGACAATTGATTATGAATGGCGGAGCGTTAATACTCTGCTATGCTGATGAGTATAAATTACAATCTAATCAGAAATTCTAGCCACAAACACATATGATATGCGTAAATTTAGAATAATGAAAATCTATGAATAAAAAGGTGATCATGTAACACAATTTAGGAGTAATGACGCCATTCCACTATTCAATCATATCATTTTTTACAATTTAATAAATCCAAAATCCAAATCCAATGAATTGAATTTTAAAATTAATAAAAGTTTTTGCATAGAGCTTTCCTCAAGTATTAAGAATTAATTAATTTTCCCTCCTTGAATTAAAGTTTAGTTTAAACTACCTTTAACTTGTGGATATATTTTGTTCACTTAGTTTAAACTACCTTTAACTTGTGGATATATTTTGTTCACTTAGAAATTTGATGAGAATTTGAATAATGGACCAAAGTGACCGAAATGCCCTCAATTTAATATTGTCTGTACGCTCAATATTTTTTGGCCAACGATTGTCCAATGTGACACACGATTCACTCTCTTACTCTTATCTACATTGTACTCTCTCACTCAACTCTCTACTTCCCTCTAACTCTCTGTTCTTCATCTCTAGAAAAAAATTGGGGTTTCCAACTCTGTGCAAAAACTCCGTAATATTTGTTGATGTGATTGTTGATGTTATGAGCTTGAGGAAGGAAGATATGGAGTGAGACGTGGGTGGAGTACACGATTGAAGAGGTAAATGTTGCTATCTTCTATTTCTTCTACTTTTTGAAGTTGGCATTGTTATCTACTTACGTATTTCATTAAAAATGTGGCAAAGTTAGTGGTGGTTGTGATATTATCTGAATTTTAGAGTTTAGCTATTATTTGAAAAGAAATATGAAAATTTTAGGGTTTGGGATGGTAAATGGGCTTAAACCAGTGATGGATTGGAGAAAAATGAAGCTTGGGAAGTTGGATATCTTTCCCATACCTTGGTGAACCATATTCTCTCATTCAACTCCCTGCCTCCCTCTACCTCTCTGTTCTTGCATGTGTTGTTGGGGTATGTTATGTTCTTGCATGTGTGGTTATAGTGTGTTTACTTTAAGATTTTTGTGCACCTTATTATATGTTAAAAATTGTTATTCATATCTGTTGTTGTGTGATGCATGTATAGGTTTAGGGTATTGTGATGATTTGTTGAAAATTTTGTGGTGTTAATGAGATGTTTAAACTTGATTGATTTATAGATATAGGAGACACGTATTATGAGGTTGTGTTGAGATACAGGAGTTGGTCATTAATGCCCCTCTTTAAGAGATATATAAACCACGGATCCAAGAGAACATTAATGTATGAACACATAAAGAGGAAAGGAAGCCCAACATATACGAACCACGCATCTCATAGGCTATGACAAGCCAACTTGAAAAGGACAATTTAAGGATCATCACATGTTTTAGTCCAGGAGTAAACTTGCATTGGAAGTAATAGCAAGACTAGATTCCTTTACTCCTACTCCTTGTCTTGCATAGGAAGATTAAAAGTCTCTTGTGAGGTTTTTATTACTCCATTTTCCTTGGGCCTGTTGAATTCCTTTGGGCTTGGTTTTAGTTGTGGGGTGAGGATGAACACTAGACACGCGCAGGCGCTCCCTCTTTCTTGGGCTTGTTGAATTCCTTTGGGCTTGGTTTTAGTAGTGTTGTGGGGAAAGGGTGAACACCAGACATGCACGGGTGCTCCCTGTTTCTTGGGCGTGGCCATGGCCATGGACCATGGGCTGTGGGCCTGATCTGCTAATTTATTTGAGGAACACTCTTTGAATTTTTCCGTCTGTTGGCTGCGTAACTCTCAGCGTTCACTTGCAAGTTTTTCTCCATTTTTTCCTCCAACAAAGGCTAGTGGCTCTATTCTTCAATAGTATGAATGGTGGCCCTGTTTTTTAGCCACGAAATCATAGCACTTACCTACTTTTTCTCACTCTCAATAGCTTCATTTTGTCGTATATGTAGCCTGTTCCCCTACTGCTTCAACTCAACCAAGCATCTCCTCTCCTCTCTTCTCCTTCTACTTTCTACTGTTCTACTATTCCGTTCTTTGTTATGGGGAATTGTAATCCTGTGTGTTCCAAGCTTCTAGCCGCGAGTGCACGCGTTCAGCAAGCTAACTGTGTAAATTTTGGGGAGCGAACGACTGTTTTTGATTTGCACCGAGGTAGCCGAAATCATTTTTAAGGCTGTGGTACTCCCACGACACAATTTCTGTTGTTATTTCCTTGCCATTGATTTAGATCTATGTTTTCTACAATTTGAAAGCAATTTTTGTCAGATACAAATGAATGGCTTTCTATTAACAAAGCTCTCTCAAACCTCTCAAAACTCGAACCTCTAGGTGGAAATAACTACAAATGTTGGTCCCAAAAGCTTCTTTTTTTTGAACGATTAGAAGTTAATTATGTATATATTTATAACCCACATAAAGAGAATAATGCATATGAAACCACTATTGCTTCCCCTGATGGAAAAGTCAAAGACAAAAGTAAACTGCTAATGAGGCTACCTCAAAAAAATTTGAGAAAGATAACAAAATGGTCAGGGGCATCTATTGAGTCATATGATTAACCCACTGTTCAATTTGTTTGTCACATTCAAATTTATCAAAACATATGGGAGATATTAGAGCGAGGTCAAATATGGAGTTGATGATGCTGGAAAAAATAAATATATGATTGGTGAATGGCTACAGTTTCAAATCATTGATGATAAACCAATCATAGATGAGGTAAACATTTACAAAAATATGCGTGCTGAAGTTTTGAATGAAAACATGAATATGTGCAAGATTCTGCAGGCCAACATGCTAATCGAGATATTCCCTCCATCCTGGAGTGACTACCAAAATCAGTTGAAACATAAGAACAAAAATCTCACCCTGCTGGAACTAATAATTAAGTCACAAGAGAACTGAAGAGACTAATCGTCTCAAAGATAAGTTGGACTCCATATCCTTAAATTCCTCTAAAGCTAACTTAGTTGAATCTATTGTGTCTACTCACAGAGATAGTTTAAAGGCAAAAGTAAGAAGAATTAGAAGCTAAACAATCCTAGGCAGCAAAACAAGTTTAACAATAAGATCCGTAAACCAAAAATGTTGTGCTATGTCTGCTGCTAGTTAGGACACAAAGCATACTAGTGTCCACTCTACAAGGGACAGTCCCAATTGAACCAGACGCCTGCTAGACCTATAGCTCAAGCCAACCTTGCTGAGGACATCGAAATCATCCATAATGTGGTAGTTGAAGAGGCAAACTTGATGGCAAACAGTGCTAAAGGAGTATACGACACTGGAGCTTCAAGGCACTTCTGCGCTAACAAAGAGCTTATGCAGGACTTTAAAGACGTGACAGATAGTAAATGCATCTACATGGAAAACTCTACCATTGTTAGAGTTATAGGTAGAAGGAAGATTCTTCTCAACTTTACTTCTGGAAACTTATTGTCCTGAAGTAATGTGTTGTATGTGTCTTTCCTTCGTAGAAACTTAATTTCTGGTATACTTCTGAATAAAGCCAAACGAAAAACTTTTATTGGAGATGACAAAGTTGTTATCTCTTATAATGGGGCCTTGTTGGGAAGGGATACCTGAATTTAAGTTTTTTTGTACTGAATCTTGCTTCTGAAACCATGAATGGAAATGCTTCTAGTTTTGCTTATGTTGCTGAGTATGTTGATCTGTGACATGGTAGGACAGGCCATGTTAATTTTGCTTCCATAAAACAACTCAAGAATATGCACTAAATTCCCACTGTGAATATTGATAATTTCTCTAAATGCCCTGTGCGTGTAGAAGTTAAATATGCTAAAAAGTCTTTCAAACATGTTATTAGAAGAACAATAGAATTACTAAAACTAGTGTATTTGAAGCTAGGAGACTTCAAAAATACAGTCACCAAAAGATGAAAAAAAATATTACATCACTTTTGTGGATGATTACTCAAGATATACCAGAGTACACGTCCTTAGAACCGAAAATGAGGCTAAGGAAATGTTTCTGAACTACAAGAACGAAGTGGAAAGCCAACTGGACCGAAAAATCAAATGTTTTAGAACTGATAGGAGTGGAGAATATGAGACTAACTCTTTAACTACCTTCTGGGAAAAGAATGGTATCATACATAATGTTAGTGCACCCCGTACTTCCCAAAAGAATGGGATAACCGAATGCAAAAATATAACCCTTAAAGAGATGATGAATGCCATGCTTCTAAGTTTGGTGCTTTCTGATAATATGGGGGGGAAAAGCTATTTTATATGCTTATTATGTTCTTGATAGAGTACCCCATTCAAAATTACACCAGACCCCATATGAACTACGGACAGGCTACACCCCCAACTTGAGTTTCTTAAGGATGCAGAGGTGTTTGGCTAAAGTGCCTCCCTGAACTGAAACGAGAAAACATTGGTCTTAAAACCTTTGATTATGTGATCATTGGTCATACCCAAAATAGTATTGCATACAGATTCATGTCATTAAATGACTTCTCTATTAGTGAATGTAAGGATGCATAATTCTTTGAACATGTTTTTCCTTTGAAAAAAAAATGTCTCTACTATTGTGCATGAAATTGTATGTGTACATGATAATGTGAATATGCCTGCTACTAGTTCCGCTGTTAGAGACTCAAAGGATGAGCCAAGGAGTAAGAGACGTAGAGTTGAGCGTAGTTTTGGTTCCAACTTTCTTACTACCTTTTTGGTTGTAGACTTTGATGTGAATTTCTTGACCGATGAACTGGTTTCTGCCTTCTTCATCGAAGAAGATTTAAAAATTTTAGCAGAGGCCATGAGATCAATAAATGCTAGTTTCTGGAAAGAAGCCATTAAAAGTGAATTAGACTCTATAATGTTTAATCAAACTTGGGAGTTAGCTGACTTACCTAAGGCTAGTAGGCTTATTAGTAGTAAGTGAATCTTCAAAAAGAAGTTAAGACGGGATGGTTCAATTGATAAATACAAGGCCAAACTAGTGATTAGAGGATTTGACCAGAAGAAAGATATTGACTACTTTGACACTTATTCTCATGTTATCAAGATTGCCACCATTAGGACTTTAGCTGCCTTGGCAGCTATACATAATCTTGTTGTGCATCAAACAGACGTGAAAATAACATTCTTTAATAGTGACCTCAAGAAAGAGATTTATATGTCTCAACCTGAGGGATGTGTGGTTCTTGGGTAGGAGAACAAAGTTTGCAAGTTTAGAAAATCCCTTTATGGCTTAAAACAGGCCCCTAAATAGTGGTATCAGAAGTTTGATAGTATGATGATACAATATGGTTTTGCTATGAACACTTCTGATTCTTGTGTGTATTCTAAATTAATTGGTTTTGATTGTGTGATTATATGTCTTTATGTCGATGACTTGTTGATCCTCGGTACTAATATGCACATTGTTAATGAGACGAACAAGTTGTTGTCTTCTCATTTTGAAATGAATGACATGGGGGAGCCAGATGTGATCTTGAGAATTGATAGGCAATAAATTGTCCTATTTTACGTACCTTTTTCACCCACTTTTAGTTCGTATAATAACTTAATCTTTAGGATTTTTACTTGTTTTATTTATGTTCTGTAGGCAATAACGTCAAATCAAGCAAACGCCGCGAAATGGAGCGAAGACGGGACAAAGCGAAGAAAAACAGCAAAAACCGGCAAAAAAGGACGAATCGGGGGCCGAACCACCGTGCCACCCTGGCACAGCCGTGCCCCCGGGCCCGTCGTTCGGTTTCGCGATTTTCTATTTAATGCCCTCTTCAGGCGTTTTTGCAGGGGGTCGTTCGTTTTTCTCCTGAGGCGATTCTTAAAGTAGTTTAGGTTATGTTTTAGCAAATAAAACCTCAAGATAAGGATTAGTTTAGGATGGAAGATTGTAATCTTGGATTCAACCTTTGGATTTCAAGTTCCTTCATCAATTCAAGACTAAGTTTTCTCTCCTTTTATCTCTTTAGTTTATATGTTGTTCTTGTTTATATTTTGTTAGTTTTAATTCTTGTATTTGTTTTGTTTGGTTTTTATGTTTAGTTTTCATTGTTAATTCATGTTATTTAGTTGTTTAGATTTGTTTTATTTCATCCTCTTTGTTTTGTTCTTCAAGTTTATGTTCTTGTTTGTTAGTTTAGGTTTTGACGTGTTTGTGATGTTTAGTTGGTTGACTGTGTTGATTTGGATTGTGATTAGCCTCTTGATGGCTAATTAATCTTGTATTTGGCATAGCCATACCCAATCTATGCCTAGAACTTAAAGTTTTCCTTCACGCCCGCCAAGTGTTCGATTAAATGCTTGATAGAGCTTTCATCCATATTTTTGGGCGATTGACTTATGCTGAGAGGTG
>JACYFF010031959.1:16436193-16492819 GCA_017589665.1 Selenicereus undatus
GGATCCCATTAATTTCCTTTGTACAGTGCACAAATACATTGGTTGCATTTTATGTATGAGGTAAAGGCAAAATTTTGAAGTCTTCGTTGAAGGTCCAGATAATGATTATCATTCTAAGTGTATGACTGTCATGTACAGGTGCATGTCATGAGCATTTCCCCCAGCTACCTCTCCCTTGAATTTCTGGTCTTTTTAGTTATTTTCTTCTTTTTATATGATCATGAAGAGTCTTTACATGTGTGTCTATCAAAAATATATTTGATAATGACAGAACTTTTCCCAATATGTACGTAACTTTTTGAAAATATTTGTTGGGGTTATTTCAGTAGGTAACCATGTTTATTGCGGGGAACAATCTTTCCAATTGTGATAGCCTTAATATTAAACTGCTCTACTTAAATGAGTGCATTGAAACCATCATAATGACTTTGCTTTGTGCATTTTGAAAATCTAAGAGAAGTGTTAGATCTCTTTGAGGAGGAGATGTTCTCTTTATCTCATATATGTGATAGGGTGTTTTATAAACCCGAGAGAATCACTGCATATCAATTTTTTGAAGGGCTTTTAGAGCCAACTAATGATCATAAAAATAGTCATAGACTAAATGAGCTACTTTTCAAAGAACAAAAGAAAAAAAAAAGTAGCATAAAATTGCCCCCTAATTAGTCCTGTAGGATTTTTTTTTCCCCCATCATTTTATTGCAACGAAAAAGATGAAATTCATAAATATCACAACTCAAAACTAATACAGTAATCATGAAGTAGCATGCTTACATATACTTGCTTTCATAATTATGTTCTTCTTGGCTTAATGGTTTCTTTGTATAACTAACATATATATATATATATATATATATATATATATATATATATATATATATATATATATATATGTACGTATGTGTATGTATATATATTAAAACAAAACATTCCAAACCTAAATTTTGATATATGGCAAGCTCTCACAGCTTCGACATTAATTCCTAACCTAAATACAAGCCTATTAAGTAATAATAATAATCCATACTAGTGGGAAATGATTTTTAGACTTTCCTTCCTCTGACAAGTTGATTTTACACACGCACATATGCGTATCCATCTGACAAACGAAAATGGTATATTACTTACCAAAAACTCTCCCCAGAAAGGAGGATATTTACAGTATAAGAGCACCCTGAAACAAATTACAAACCCCCCCTAGGAGGGTGTTCCTAGCTAAATCTAGGCCTCAGGAGATTCTATACAATATTCTTGCGAATTAACCAAATTTTTTTGTGCTGTATTTTCCTAAGTAAACCATTCTTTGTCTCACTTCTACAATGATATCCTCGTTGGACTGCAGGTCTTTCCCCAAAACACTAGCTCATTCCCTACAACACTAGCTCATTCCTTGGTACACTATAGCAACACTTGCAAGAAATAGCATAGCCTTGTATACTGTGGGCAAATTCCTCCTGAGATTTTGCGAAACCTGAAATCAGTGAAATAGGAATAGAAACTGATTCCACATGTATTGAGGCATTTCTACTTGTTGAGGTCAGCAATTGGAGCCACGCATTCAGTTTCATCTGTGGCTTTTTGGTTCACATTCACAATGGTTTCTTCTTTCTTCCCGGTTGAGGTATATGTTGAGGGTTTTTAGGTACCCAAACCCTTTTGTTGCTTTATCAATTTTGAGTATTATCTTAATCTAGCTTTCAATCTTGCTTAAACTAGGGCTACCCCAGTAGTTGAAATCCAAACCGGTAGTTGGATTCAGATGGGAAGTTGAGTAATAGCCTCCCTATACATTATTAAATTAGGACTCCATGCCTTGGGAACCAAAGGTTTCTTATGGGGGAAAAAAAAAAAGAAAAAAAACTTCTGTTGAAGTACCAAATCCCTATTGGTAACGATATCAAATCACACAGGGAAAACACCATGTGGCAGGGAGCAAACTTGTGAGACAGTGTACAATATACAATACAAAAACATTGGATCTTATGAGATAAATTGTTTACAAGCATTCTGAGGGCAACCTTTTTTTTTTTTATAATGATCGACAGAGTGAGCTGAAAGGGAAAGAGTTCAAAGGAGATCTGAGGAATTGGTTACTGTCATGTTTACACCAAGTAATAAATCAATAGTATTCAAGAATCATTTTAACTAAAACTTTAAGTTGATCGTTGAAGACCTAGGATAGGTAATATACTCTAACACATCCCTTCATGTGATTGTCCTTTGGATTTGAAGCGTGGATGCTATAAAAATTCAATATATTATGAAGTACATTAATATGAGTGTTGTTGAAGTTTGAACTTAAAACGTCTCGCTTATGAAAGCTTTGGTATCATATTTAATAACCAACTCAACAAAAAAATTAAATTGATAACTGAAGGTCCAAGATAGGCTATATATTCTAACATATATGCATTTACTTTGAATTGAACTAAATATAACCAATCAATTAATTAGTTTTAATCTTTTATTTATTGTACATATTCATTTCAACAATTAAACGAAAAAAGGTAAGGAGTGACAAAGAGCTATATAAAGCGGCAGTAACGAGTTATGGAAATGAACTGGAAGCAACAGTAAACATAGTTGTAAACGATAGGAAGCCAAAAGCAATATAATAATGCTAGTAAACTCTAAAACGAATTCTTCCCTTATAATTAAATAAGTTGAGAACGTCTAAAAGCTAGCGTTTGGTATTTATGAAATGGTGAAATCAATAGGCCTCTTTTGTACCAAGCCGAGTCCGAATTCGAATCCGAATCTAACATGATCAAATCAAGAACAAGTGAAACTTTAATTGAGTTGAGCCTAAGTTTTCACAATGAATTTATTAAATTTTATAATTCAAATTTTTATGCAACTTCACTTAAAAATTATTGAATAATCTCAACTTTAAAATACAACTCCTCTTACCCAAAGATCATCATTGTCAAAGAGGGCTCATGCCAGATGAATAACAGACGCTAGAATACCGTTGTTTGAGTTGTAAAACAAACATGTCAATCCCATCCAATCCCATCAAGTTAATTGATTGACCCATCAAATGCTAAAAGCCATTATAACCTAAAAAGAGTCAGAGCATGCAGCAGCCAGTAATAATAATTATGAACAACAACTGAAAAACTGATTGATTTAACAACGTCATGCTCATTTCAATTCATCATCTAAAGTTTCAGCCTTCACTCACTCGCTCATCACAGTCGATCTGGCATCATTATCTTTTTGGAGAGAGAAATTAACAGCGACTTGATGTGAATGTAACAGAGAGTATGAATTGAAGTATGAACAGAGAGGACAGAATGCAATCCGACCAGTGACTCACCCACCAAAGCAAATGCTGGGTTGCAACTTTGCCACCCAGTTTGCTTCCCTAGGATTTCATTTCATCATTTTTTAAAAGAAAATTTAATTAGTATTAATTACCCAATAAGGGTATGTTTTTTAGTTGGAAAATAGAGGTTAAAAAATAGATAAAATTGATTGAAGTGAGTTGAAGTTGATATTTTTTATTGAAGTAGGTTGTAATGGGTTGATGTGGGTTGAAATTGAAATATTTTTTATATGAATGGTAGAAGTTGGTCAAAATAGTGGGTTAAAGTTAGTTGAAATGAGTTAAAGTTGGTTGAAGTTGATTGAAGTTGGTATTCTTTTATTGAAATTTGTGAAATGGGTTGAAGTGGATAAATTGGGATTTAGGGTATGTTTTGTTCGTGGGTAAATAGGAGTAAGTAAAATGGTAAATTGGGTTGAAGTAGATTGAGGTAGGTTGAAGTGAGTTGAATTTTTCTATTTGATAAATTAAACTTGGTTAAAATAATAGAAGTGGATTGAAATAAGTTGAAGTAGGCTGAAGTAGATTAAAGTGAATTAATATTGGTATTTTACAATTGACCCACAAAAAAAACAAACCCTTAGTAATGAAAAGAACAAGCCTAATTCAATTAGTCCTCCTTGGTAAACTAAACAATGGCGGCTGTTCACTTTAATCTAACTTTTCAGAAATTTTTAATTACTCTTGATCGTGAAACATGACTGAATTCATAAAGCCAAAAATAAATTAAGCTAATTGCAGCCCTTCAATGGCTTCCTATGCATGGTTCTCCGAAAAAAAAGGAAAAAGAAAAATGGCTTCACATGATTAAAAACTAGCATGGAGACATAAGCGCACTTTGCCAACCAATAGCTTTAATTTGTCCTTATTTGGCCAAAGAAAATAATTTTGTAGACAAAGTGTGTCTTTTGAAAGTATTTTTTCCGAGAATAAATAAGATTAAATTATAGTTGGTTTGATCAATGTTCAGCCAAATATTAAAGAAAATGCATTCTTATAGAATGTAAATCGGAAAAACAGAAACCAAATAAGTTTAATTTAGTTGAGTTTACAAAATTAAGTTTTAGTTCAGTTCAATTCAATTTAGGGGAAAAAAAAAAACAAGTTCAATTCAATAAAAATTCCAATTAGATTTAGCAAAGTTAGGTTCAACATTCAAAAAATAAGTTTAGTTCAACAAAAATAAGTTTAATTCAATTTAATATAAATAAGTATCACTTAACTCAAAAATAAGTTCTTTTTATTCTCACCAATGGAGTCAAATAATCCCTATACCGTATATTATTGGAGGAACTTTGAAAACAGGTTAACAACTAAAAATTCTCAATATTCAGCCGGATCTTCCGACTGAAAAGGTAAGTTTTTCGGTCAAAAAATTAGTTTTTCGACGGACATTCCGACCAAATATATCCGTCAGAATAATCGGGGTTGGGAAGGGGTTCCGACGGAAAATTGTATTCCGACAGAACGAGGCTGACCGTCGGAGGCCTCTTCCGCAAGACCTCCGATGGAACTATTTCGTCGGTTGCTTCGGTTTTTTTATCAAAAAAAATTTCCCCGAGAAAAAAATTTAGAAAACTCAGAAATTCCGTCGGAATTCCCGACGAAATTCTGTCGGAGTTCGTCTGTATTCCGTCGGAAGCCGTCGGTAATTCCGTCAGAATTTTTACAAAATTCATTTAAACAAATAAAGAATATAGTACCGAACTATAAAAACATTTTTCAATGTATCTAATATACAATAAATTCTCATCATTGACGTTAAATTGATATTAGCATTAATTATGTTTCACTAATAAAAAATTATGCTCTTCAATAAAAAAGTACAAAATTGAGAACAAATCATTATCCTAACAAACTAACATCAACTTAACAAACTAACTATATAAACTATTAAATTTACATAATTACATGCAAACGAATTATACAAAGAATTAAATTCAACGTATATACTTTATTAACTACAAATTTGTACAAATTACATAAGAGAAAATCTTTTCAAAAAATCGACGACGAATGAGGGCGAGAGGAGGTGATGGTGGTGGAGCGATGGCAAGCAGCGGTGCTCCCTCTCTCGTTCTATTTTACGAAATGAGCAACGAAAAATGAAGCGTGGGTCGAGTTTTATAAGAAAATTTCTGATGGAATATGCCGTTGGAATTCCGTCGGAATATTCAAATTTTTTTGAATTTTCCCACCATTCAACTTGGGTTGAAAAAAAAATTTGAGTTTTTTTCCGTCGGAACCAAAATTTAGAAGGATTTTTTCGTCGGAATATTCAAAAAAAATTATTTTCCCTCCATTCAACTCGGGGTAAAAAAAATTCCTTCTGAATTTTTTTTTATTTTCCATCAGAAGAAGCCGAATTTTTAGTTGTGGTTTATGTCCCATAACTATCCATCTAGTTTAAGGTCTAGTTAGAAAAATGACATTTTTCTAAATTCTGAATTGGTTTTTTGCGAACTTTTTCTGAAAAAGAAACTCAACAGCTATTCAACTTGAATAAATTTATCTCATTCAGAAAGACTAAAATTAGCTATTTTAAAATTTAAAAATATTAAGATATTAACAAGCACATCCACCTACACTAGCCATTCATGGGACCGAGGCCTCTGGTAGACCACAGTCCTTTTTTATTTTGACAGTTAATAGAACCTATCAAAAACAAATTATGCACTAGTACATATGAATACACTGCACCCCCAGATACTAGTCATGACAGACAATTTACTTACAAAAATACACTCGCAAGAATAAACAGACCATGACCCTTACAAACTCAAATCATACCTGTCAAAAACATTAGGTTATTAAGAATGGGAGAATACAGATGGACAACAACCTTCAACGTACCCTAGTTTCTTATGTATCACCTTTTTTCCGAATTGTTTAGCGGATAAAATTCAAAATAAATGTCATGAAATAAATACAAGCAATACAAGAAAACAGTTTCTCACCTTTGTCTTTGGGATTTCTAGCTTTCTGTCTTCTGTTATACTAAAAAAATCTATTGGACAAATAGTTATTAGTTGTTAACTATTTGAATTAGGTGTTTAAATTATTTGTTTAAGTTAATTGTTTATTGAAAAACTATTTGATAAAGTTAGCGGTTTTTAAGAAAGATGTTTGAAAAAATTTCATTTATATCCTTATGTTTAAATTAATTTTTAATAGAACATATTTTTTTATTTATTGATCATATTATTTTCTTTTAAAAATAATTAAATTTGTGTCATATGTATAAATTAACTTTATTTATGATCACCAAAAAAAAATCATTGATAATACTTTATTTTCTTAGTAATTCTACAAAACTTAAATTTACCGTTTATCTTATATTAGTTTCAATTTGTACTTATATAGATGATATCAATGTTTTATAACTTTATTTTGTTATTTATCATACTTTTTTGATTTATGAATTAAAATTAAAATTTATAAGAATTTCTAATGACTTTATCTTCATTAGATTCAATTCATATAAAATATAGTATCAAATGTTACAATTTTGCATCAATCCAAAGCTCATTGACTAGATAATTGGAAAGGGGTTTGAATAGTCTAAGTATAAATATCAAACATTTATAAAGTTGCATAGTGAGAGAACCAATTAAGTTTGATATAACATACTAATAGAATTAGAAAATTTACACACAAAAGTACACTAATTGGCTAAAAAAAATGCAAACAACATACGAAAGACACAATGTAACTTCAATTGTTTATTTTTGTCCCAACAAAAAATAAAGAAAAGACATTTAATCTTGTTAATCCTAGAGATCTAACTAGGTTCAAATCATATAAACAATATCATATAAATATAATTTAATGACAAATGTAGTGCAATTTTTTAAAAATCTTCGGTAAATGTGTTATTTCTACCAAAAAAAAAACCTCTTAAAAAGAGTAATGGAAACAATATTTTCAAAAAGAGTTGTATAGGGCCAAAGTTGTTCCAAACAGCTCCTTATTAAGCACTTATGTAGCTATTTGACTTGGTCAAAACAACTAAAACATGCCTAAATAGCTTTTTTTTTTTCAAAAAGCTATTGTTACCAAACACCCCATAATTTTATGTATCTTCCTTCTTTTTCTATTTAATTAATATAAATATTTTCACTCTACGAGCCTGTTTTATTTCACGTTTTAGATAGATAGATAAATGTAATGAGATGTAAGGAGCTGTAAGGAGCTGCAAGAAGTTGTAAGGAGATGTAAGGAGATGCAAGAAACTGTAAGGAACTGTAAGGATAAATGTAAGGAATTGTTGAATTACTGAAGAGTTGTATAGTACAATTTGTTTTACAATGGATGTTTTGGATGAAAAATAATAATATTAAAATAATATACTTATTGAAAATGAACAATTAATTAAGTTAATTATACAACAATAAAATATATTAATCTCCATAAATTTAGTGAATAAAATTTCGTCCACTTGAGGTAATTTTTTATATGAACATTAGTTTGATCGAATAAGCAAAGTATAACAAAAAAAAATTGATAAAATTGAATACAACTCTTCAAATAAATTTCTATTTTAAGTAAACAATTTCAAATATAAATAAATGTATGGTCATCTATAATAATATATATTTCATGTCGAAGCTCAAATATAATTTGTGTTGTTATAGTATATTTTTATGTTTATATAAATGTTGTGTTCATAAGATATTTATAAATTTTCTATATTGGTAGGATTATTAAAAAAATATACATATTTTTGTACCTAAAATAAATGAATGTTATAGAAAATCTATGAGATATAAGAAGTATAAAGATGTAAGGAGATGTAAAAAGATGTAAGAAGACGTAAGGATTATGTTGAAGATGTAAAGAACTGTAAGGAGATATAAGAAGATATAAGAGATGTAAACTCTTAATCAAATTTTAAAAAATGCAAAATAGAATAGGGTCTACTTGTAAAATGAGTAGGCATTCCACGGGCTTCCTACTCCCCCTATTGTGGTGTTGGGGCCCCCCCCCCCCTTCTCTCTCTCTCTCACCTCAAAGTTTTTCTTTTTTGGGAATAGTTAAGTCACTAGCTAGTGACAAGTGATTTCTTGTCTGCCTTTTTTCATTCAATAGGAATTAGCTACCTTTACTTTCAACCCTTACCTTTGTTCTTTTGTATATATAATATATGCACAGTCCCACGGAGTTGTTTTAACCTACCTTCTTCATTCATCTTCATCATCATCTTCTTCCTGTTTAGACCTTCACCCATTTCTTCTGTTTTTCTACCTACCCTTTCCCTTGTTCCTCTCTTCCTCTCTCTCTCTCTCTATATATATATTTCTCTCTCTAGCCAATCTTACATATTTAACTATCTTTCATCATGTCTGATCCTTACTTTAATCATCATCATCATCACTATCCTTCTGGATTCTTCAACTCCTCTAATTACTCCAAGTTCAATCATTTCCTCCCTAACCATTCCACCAATACTGCTAATAATAATAATCCCTATGACTTCAATTTCTTCTTCTCATCCAACAGGTTTACTAATAACCCTTCTAATGATGATTATCTTCATAACTATGGCTACTATTCATCACAATCAACACCTTCCCCTCCTCTTCAGGAAGCCCTCCCCCTTCTTAGCTTAAGCCCAGCTAGGATTAACCTTAATCTTAACCTTAACGAACAAGAGCCAGAGCCAGAGGAGTTATCCTCTACCAGTGCCCCCATGGAAGTTGACAAGTTCCTCATCAAGGATTCAAAACACCTTGATCATGATGGCGATCATCAAGGTGTTCGTGATGTTGATGATGGGGATGTGACTGTGGCTCTCCATTTAGGGTTACCAAGTTGCAGTGCAGCTGATCTGATCTCTTCTTTCTCCTCCTCCTCTGCTACCACAGATCATCAGATGATGAATCATAATAGTAATCAGATGGCTAGGGATGGATCAGAGGAAGTGACAGTGGCATCAAGCTATGGATCAAACGGTGGGTATTGCAGCACCATCGGAGGAGCAGTGAACAAGGGGCAGTACTGGATCCCTACCCCTGCCCAGATTTTGATTGGTCCAACACAGTTCTCTTGCCCTCTTTGCTTCAGGACCTTCAACAGATACAACAACATGCAGGTACTCTTTTTAAAAAAAAAATAAAAATTCTCATAACATGTTATTAATACTAAAATAAGATTTTGAACAGAGGACGCACCAAAAAAGACTAAATTCTTAGTCAATGACTCCTATATTTTTCTTACGTCTTAGGTATTGTTGAGTAAAGTACAGTGTTAAAAAATATTTGTTTCCATTTAAAGCAGGGATATTAAACAGGCCGATGAATACAGGTCTCAAGTTGAAGTCCACTTAAAAGAATAAAATCAACAAATTAAGCAATACTAGAGTTCTTCTTCTTTTTTTTTTTAATAATGCTTGGCTTGGTCCGCTGGGGTATATTCAAACTTCCAATTTTTCTAATAAATGTGACCATCCATTGTTGCAACTATAGTAGCTTAGTCAGGAAAAAAATTCATATATCATCTCGACAGATAGATAAATGTTATTTTTATCCCTTAACATTTGAAATTATTGCTTAACTTTCTCACCCTGTATTTTATTTTCATATAACATTATTTTTCAACTGAAAATATGTAGAGTTAAATAGTAATAACTTTTCGATGAATCAAAACGACAACCTAGGTGAAGGGGTGAAATAAAATTTTCAAAAGGTAAGGGATAAAAGGACATTTATCTGTCCAAGAATAGATATGAATACCTCATAGTAGTCATCTTGTCGACCTTTAAAAAAAAAAAGGAAAGAAAAGAAAGAATTTACTAGTAAGTTTGATGGGGTTTCTGTTAGAAGTTGTTCATTTTTCTCTTTACTTCTTTGTTTTTATTCTTTGAATAATTGGATCAATTTTTGACTTGGATTTTTTTTTGTCCCTTTTCTTTTGAAACTGGTTTCAATAAATAATTTCAAGTTGATTAGCTTCCTAGGTCATATTTAGGGTTTCTTTAGGCTTTAATGCGTCTTTTGGATACACTTTAAAATTCCATGATTGATTTTAGTCATGATATGAGGTTATATAGGGATTTGAGAACAAATAATCGTCTCTGCTAGTTTAGCTAGCTAGCCCCCTGTTGAGAGCCCCTGGTTCAATTGATGAGAACAACATCTGTACCCCTCTTTCTCTTTGTACTTTTTGTTGATTGAACAAGACATGATGGCAATATGCCCCTGTAAATTTGGTCTTTTGCTGGCTTCCTACTTTAAAGTTTGTGTTTGATCGAGTCCCTCATTGAATTTTGTGCAATAAAGTTCACACATTTTCTTTTTTTTTAATTTTTCTAGCTATCATCACTTCAAACTCTCTTAGATAAACATGTCTGAAAAAGTAAAATTTCTACATTTGAATCTTATCAGATCTAACGAAAGCAAAATCTATATTAAAAGTTATTACTATTGTTGAAGAGAAACTTGGTAATTTTTAAAAGAGCTTAGATCTTCTGCATACCTTTATAGCTTTGCAGGAAATCTATAGGCAAATTGCACTAGGTATGTCTTCAGTACACTTGTTCTTGTAGAATTTTTTCTTTTTTTTTGGGTGGTGGGGGGAGGGGGGGGGGGGAGATGATCCTTGTTTTGGGAACTAATTGTTCTCTTTCCCTTATAACTGGTTACTCTTTTCAATATCCACTTCATAGTTCAGAAATCTCTTTCTGGGTTAATACACAACAAATGATACTCTTTTCAAAGTATTTTATGACAAATATAAATATACCTTCCTATTTCTTTTCCATTTGAAAAAAAAGAAAAAGAAAAAGATTGAAAGCCTTTTGAATTTATTTCAGACACAAAAGCTCTCCGTCTAATTGCATGCATGCTTTTTATTCATCATCATGACTAGATACCTCTATCTCAAAATCTGTCTGATCTTGAAAGAGAAGTATCATTTTAATTTATTTTCCCTTTGTTAAAGAGTCATCATTAACATATTAAAGAAAATACTCTACTTTGAGAATTTTTGGAAAGGAAAGAAAGCGAGATTATTTTTTGAATTATAACAAAGGCTGTAGTTATTTTATTTAACATTCTGAAAAATGCAACTAAACAGGAGTACCCTCGTTCCTCATGGCGAGTAGACTTTGGAGGGATCATGCAAAGTTCATGCATAATCAAAATATGTGGAATATAGTTATTTTATATATGTGTGCAATCTTTAGGCTCCTCTTATCGATTCTGTCCAACGTGACCAAGTATCCGGAATTAACTCTATGGTGAATGAATCTTTCAATAAAAAAAAAGGAAAAGAAAAATGACTACTTTTATAGTGAAATGAAACCAGCACAAGTTGATTTAAGTGGTTTGACATTTGTTCCCTTTAAGCAATGTTTTGGTTTCAAGTTTTGCGAATAGAGAAAATCTGTGATGGGCTTTATCAAGGTTTCTGTTTCGAGTCTTGTGAATAGATAAAATCTGTGACTGGAGAACTCACTCTTTATTGAATCAATAGTAATTCGACTCCAGCGAAATGGAAGATTCAAGGCCTAAAAAAAAAAGTGGAATGAAAAGCTTTATGCTTTGCTTTCTGAAAGGACCTTTGGATGGAAAAGATGTAGGGATTGACCTCCATTAATTGACCTCATTAGCTTTACTTATAATAGTAATAGCTTCAACCTTGGGTTCAAAGGGTAATATTTTGTTGTTAGCTCTAATATAGGCATCTCTCCTTCCCCCTTTTCCCCCAGCCTTTTCACATTGAATTGAAAGGAATTGTAACAGTCTCCAACATTCTATTTACACATTTTATTCCTATTGAGCTGACTGAAAAAAAAAAACCCCTATTTTGTTAGGTGCTATTCTTTTCAATTTCCTTTTTCGAACAAGTTCTAAAATGGTAAACAAAAGACGACAAAATTAAGGTTAAGTAAGTTTGGTTAAGTAGTTCAAAAGAATAACTTCAAAAACTAAAAAGCTGTAAATGTGTAACAGCCAAAAATTAGCATCTAATAGATTGTATATTTCCTATCCAAATCATATTATTTCTTTGTGGGACATAGAGTAGGTGCCTCTCTTTTTCATGTTCAAATTGAGACACAAAGAGGTTGATGAAGACGTCTAGACCTACAAATTCGACTGTTAACCCTCTGAATACTTTAGATATCTAAGAAGCTTTCAGTAGTATTGTTATTTTGAGGAGTAAGTGTTTGGCTTTTGGTGTTTGTAGCTAAGATCTATTCGGACTCTTTTCTTGGTGATCATCCGTTAACTGTTTATGGGTTTTCCATTATATGGAGATGTCATCTAAGCTTCATGGTTTAGTTTAGATGTTTGTAGGAGCGATTGAATTTTCAAATCGCGTTTTCGCATTTGGCTGATTCTATCTGTAATATCATCTTCTTGGCTTTTTATTTCTTCTGGTGCGAGCTTTACCTGCTCTCATGCTTATTTCTTTGGTTATTTTCAGATGCATATGTGGGGGCATGGATCGCAGTACAGAAAAGGGCCGGAGTCTCTCCGCGGCACCCAACCAACAGCCATGCTAAGGCTTCCTTGCTACTGCTGTGCCCCAGGGTGTAGGAACAACATCGACCACCCGAGGGCGAAGCCCTTGAAGGATTTCCGGACCCTCCAAACCCATTATAAAAGGAAGCATGGGATAAAGCCCTTTGCATGTAGGAAATGTGGGAAACCCTTTGCTGTCAAAGGGGATTGGAGGACTCATGAGAAAAATTGTGGCAAGTTATGGTATTGTAGTTGTGGCTCTGATTTCAAGCACAAGAGGTCTCTTAAGGATCATATCAAGTCCTTTGGCCATGGCCATGCTGCCTATGGCATCGATGATGTCTGCTTCGAGGAGGAGGAGGAGGATGAGCCTGCTTCTGAAATCGAGCAAGATAACAATTCGAATCAATAAGGGGAGATATAGAGGTTGACATGTTAGGGTTTGAGAATTGAAGTTGGTATTAAGCTCATCAACTTTTGGTTTTTAAGGTTTATATTATATATATATATATATATATATATATATATATATATATATATATGTATATCGCATGGTTTTTCCTTTGGCAGTAAGGGCACCATGCATGCACTAGCACGCTTAGTTAGCTAGGAGTCAGTTCTACTTGACCTTTGTTTTGGGTAACTAGGGATTTTCATGTTCTTTTAGCTAGTGAAAAAGTAACAATATCAAATTATCATGATTATCTCTTGTTATCGTTGTTCTTATCGTGACAATGAGAAAGCCTAATCCTCAAAAATGGAGTCAAGTATATTTAAGAATTATAAAGTTATATAATTGTGTGCATTTTTTCCGATATGATAATTAAACAGGGTTCATCTTATTATTTATGAATGAGAGTTGAAGATAAAGATGCTTATAAAAGCAGCAAGATAAAGAAGGAAAAGTGATTCCGTCTTGAATGACAAGTGAAATTTATTTGCTTTGTATATTTTTAATAATTGCTTAGATAAAGCTAATAACAACTAGTAAATTATCTGTACCCTTCACAAGCAAATTTGTTGGTCAGTTCATTCAAGAATATGTGTTCATCCCTCCCCGGGGACTATATGAGGTCCAAAAACTAATATTACAATTAATTCATCTTATTCTTTTATTGCCCATGTTGATTAAAATGAAACTCTTTACCTATGCATTATTCATACTTGGAAATAGTAACAAAGTGTCATGCATAGTGATTCTCAATGAAGAATGAGAAATTTGTATGTCAATGAAATGGAAAACCAATGCTTCCAAGACTTCAAAGTGTATCTTAATCTAAACATTCCTAATTGTATTAGATTTTAAATTAAATTAACTCAGTGTCCCTTTTACCCTTTTTTCCTAATTACAAATATAAAATTAAATAGGACATGATAATAATTGCAAGAAGTTTCAGAGACTTTGGCACTTTATTTTATGTAAATTAAACAAATAAATGTTTAACGTGATATCCATTGAATCAAAGAAAAATGGCTCTGTAACTATCAATTTATTCTCTCTTCTCTTTTTATAATAGTACTATAGTAAATAGGTAATGACCTGTTTGGCAAAGAGTTTTTTGAAGAGTTTTTTGGTTAAAAAGAGTTTTTTTGATCAAAATTAACTTTTTGACCAAATAGAAAAGCTAATTTGGGTGTTTGATGAAAGAGTTTTTTAAAAGAGCTTTTTGGGTCCAAAAAGCTAATTTAAAAAGGCTATATTCTATGAGTTTTTTGGAAGAGCTTTTTGAAGAATTAGCTTTTTGTCTCACAACTTTGTTAGAAACAGCTAATTTTACCAAACAGTTTTTCAACAAACAGCTAATACAAGCAGCAAACTCAAACAGCTAACAGCTAATACAAACAGTTAACAGCTAACAGTTAATAGCTGTTTGTCAAATAGGGTCAATGACTTTTAAATTAGGGTCTAATTTCATCATTCTATCTACAATTTAGTGGGTAAGGCTTTCACATCCAACACCCAACTAAACATAACTTTGAGTATATGGATTTGGTTTTAAATTTTGCAACAAAAAAACAAATACTTCTTCTTAAAATTGGTAAATGTCTGACTTTTGGTACCTTATCCTTTGCTCTGCAATTGATATGAGATTCACAAACCAAAAAATCGCTGAATTTGACAGTGATAACTCAAAACATCCACACAGATTTGGTAGAAAATGATGTATATATTCTGACTGGTGAAGTGAGGATACAACTCAGACAAATTTTTCTGCAGGTTGTAGTACATAAACAAACAGATGAGTGATGATGATATTGATATGAGAAGCCTTTTCAACCCGTATGTGGATAAAAAGTTTAGGTTATCATATTCTTCTTCTTACACTACTGCCAATTACCATTGGTTAATTAGCTGTTTTGCATGCTGGGTTACGTTAAAGATGGCACTGCAGTATATATGTGTATGCAGTATGCATAGGCTCCAATCAAATGATTAGAGAGAGAGAGAGAGAAAGAGGGGATGATGAGCAATGATGATAACAGTAGAGGTGGGGTTTTATTATTATAATGTATTTTTGTGATTTTGTTAACAGGCAAGAAAGGATGGAAAAGATCTTGGGTGGCAGCTTTTCTGAAAGCTGTTCGTCTGTGAGCTTATTAAAACTTTGGATTATCCCCTTTGAAATGTCTTGTCCAAAATACTATATACATTCAGAGCCTATATAGGGTTTGCACAGTAAATTTTTTAAATTGTATACAATCAATCAAGGTAATAATAGTAGGGGTATTGTCTTTTCTCTCATCTTATAAAGTCTAATTATAAGAATTTTACAATCTTAACGTATAGGGCATCCACACTTTTGATATATATAAAGCTCTTACGTAGAAAGAGTTATCTGCAATTTATATTTTGCCCTTCTAAAATTATGATTTACTCTCAGTATAGGACTTTTTTTTCGACTTTTGAGAAATCGTTATTGGTATTTATTGCTGAAATATATTGAAAAATATTGAAATATGCTGAAATATACTTAAATATATTGAAACATGCTTGAATATGTTAAAATATATTGAATGGTAAAATAAAATATAACTAGGTATTTTCAATAAGTGTTTAATAGTGTTGAATTGTATTGAATTATGTTAAATGATACTGAATTGTGCCGAAAGTTATTAACCCATACTGAAAATTGCTAAATAATAATGATAAGTAATTATGACAAGTGAAAACAAAAATGCCCTTAAATAAATTAACAAATTTGAGGGGTTTTGCTCTCGTCAAGCCAACGAACGACATTCAAAAATTATTATAGTGATTTGTCATTGTCATAACTTTTTTAAAATTTAAAATCAACATCAATCAAATAAAATTTGAATTGATTTTTAGATTTGTTTGGTTAGAATATAAATTAAATTACATAAATTTTATGCTGATTTCGATTTTATCTTAAGTTATTTGATTAAGTGACATGGTTCTTTTTATGACACATTACTTTTTTTATTATATAAATTATCCATCTTTTACTTTCCAAGGTATGTTGTTAGCTAGAGGAAGAAAAAAGAGTTCTTGGGTTGAGCAAAAAAGCCGGGTACTCAGTTTTGGACCTAGAACTTGTTTAAATCAGGTCGGTACGGACCCGGAATCAGTGGGCATGGTTCCGGGACTGATTCCTAAATCTATAATGGGGTCTGGTATCGGATCCTGAAAGTTTGGACCCGAACACAGACCCGGTTAAAATTTAAAGAATTTGATGAAAAAATATAAAAAGTAAACCCTTCTTTCTTAAGCGATGTATCTTTTGTACCGAGTCTCAACTCTCAATTACCCCAACGTAGCCCTTTGTCTTTTTTGCTTCCAACTTATCCCGACTGCTTTTTATGTATCTCGACCTCTATGGATTTCTTCATTTAAGCTTTGGCTCTTGTCCTCATCATGAGCCATGTTGCTTATTACATATTTGTTTTTATATTATTTTGACAATTTTTCTCTTTTTCTCTCTCTATTTCAAGTGAATTAAAATTATTTTTAGGTTTTTGGTTCGTTTTGTAATCTTGATTTGTGGGTTTCTAATTAACATTGTCTTCAATTCTCTAAATTTACTTTAAAGTACATGAATCTTCGTTAGTACTTATTTCGTATCTGATTTACCATTATAATTTAGTTTATAGGAATTTAGCTTCAGATATTAGTTCTCAACTTCCTTCAATCCTTCATTCTCCTTATTCTTTTCGGGTAAAATGAGAAAAAAAATAAAAGATATTACTTAGGAACTAGGTACCCAAAATCGAACACAGTCCCGACCAGGTCTGGAACAGGGTCCAAATTCTAAGACCTGGTTTTGGTTCCTAAAAATCGAATCGGATACATAGTTCCGCTCAACCCTACTTGTCGAAACGCCTTCCACCTCGATGTCAAAAAAGAAAAATACCAAAATTAGATTCGAATTTGGAGTCTCAAAGAATATATTTTAGCAACTTCATTCTAGGATACAGAAAGGTCGTCTTACTCGTCTATGTTCAATTTGATATGAAAAATTCCTGATTGTCGATAACTCTTTCCAGGAAGAAAACTAATAAACTATTTTAATTGTTTTATTTCAAGAACTCAAGTTAACGAATGGAATCAACTCAATGCGGAGTCACCGAGTTGGCCACCGTAATTTCTGATCCGATATTTCAAAATGGTGATGATATATGTCTTAATTGCTATAAATCACTTCTTAAGTGCCTTGTTTCAATCAAAATTCATATGTTATATGATTTATGATCATCAAATTTTCAATAATTATAATTAATTATGAATTTTCAATACTGAAATGTTTTAGCATTCATCGGCGATGCCAATGTGTACAAATAATACATTAATAAGATCAACCTTATCCGCAAAAACATATTAGACTTGTACGTTTATTATAGCGAAAATTTATGAATAAAAAGGCAACTTCACACTATTTATAAATAATAACACTCTTTCATTATTTAACTATACATGCTTTTTGAATTGAATAAATGATATTTCAATTATTAAATTAAAACAAGACACTTAAGAATAGGGTTGTTCATCGGTCCAGGACCGGACCGGCCTGGATCGAAGACCGAATTAGGGCAAAACTGTGCACTGAGGATTCGACCAGACCGGGCTGAGCTCGGACCGGACCGAATTTGGAGTGAGATTTATAGGAAAGCATAGCAGTAATGAAGAAGGCTTCACACTTTGTTCAAATAAAGAAAAAAAGTAAAAGAAGTCATATTCATTCACATCAACAACACCGGCCGGCAATAGAGATAGAAAATTTACAGTAAAAAAGTCATATACTCATATTCATTCATATTAGTCTGCACTCTTCAGAGTAATATTGCTTTTACTTTAGGCACAACATTCACTTTCCTTCTTTTCATTCAAAGTAAGTGAGTAACCACCCAAAATTCTTGAAAGCCAGCAGTACACTATACAAATAGGCAATTGGCAATAGCAGCACAGCAAGAAGCTTAGAAGCCAGCAATAGATCAATGAATTATATAATTTACATCAAACAACTGAGAAATCAAATGAATTTCATTCATCGATGGACAGGGAGAGAAGAGATCAGAGTTCGACCTCTGAAACACTCACCGATGGGAGGAGGGTCGGTGGTAGAACTGGCGAATGGCGGTGGACAAAGAATCCGGCAGTCAGCGGTGGTCTGATGTCTGGTGGACAGGGAGAGAAGAGTCAACAGACGCCGTGAGGGATAGGGGCTGGCTGGGTTTGAGGTAATCGCCGCTGGCGTGCAAGACCTGAGCGTCCATCTCAGATGGGTCACGACTGTCGGTGTTGGGCTGGGGTCACAGTGCTAAAGGTTAGAGAGAGAGAGAGTTAGAGAGAGGGGAGGCAGCGAGCGTGAGACTAGAGTGGAGAGTCAAGAGGCAGAGAGCAGAGCACTAGGGTAGGCTGACTGGTTGAGGGTGAGTTGCAAACACTAGCCAAACAGTAGGTCCGCCAAGTTTGGAAACTGAAAGTCAGAATTGAAATTTGAAAAACTCCAAAAACAAAACCCTAAAAAAACCGATCCACGGTCTAGCCGGTCCGGACCGGGACTGGACCGAAGATCAAAACTGGACAAAGACAAGACCGTGGACCGGACCGACTAAGCCCGGTTTGGTCCGGTCCACAGCCGGTCCAAATTGAATAATGAACAACCCTACTTAAGAAGTCTCGCATACTAAGGCATTTATCATATTGCATCCCAAAAATACATGTGGGTGGTTTTCAGAAAGTAAAAAACATTAGTAAAGAATTAAAAGTTGCACACCTCCATTTGAACTTAAATGAATTATGAGATACAAATACATATAGGCTATATCATGCTCAACGCCATGTACTTGACTCATGGATATCCGTACACTTTGCCCCTCCCAATCTGGTTTATGTTTGAATTCTCTCCTCGCTGTCATGAATCTATCTTGCTCTCCATACACTCTCCCCCTACTCGAGGTTTAGGGTATCTGAGACACACCCTATAATTATTCGTCTCACACCAATGTTCGTACTCAATTATTTTTACTTGATAATCATACATAAATAAAAAATTTAAAAGAAATTTTAAAATAATTATTAATACTAAGTTCAACAATTATAGATATTCAATCTACCATATGCAAGCATGTGAACATTTATGGGAGTTTTCAATACACATATATACATCATTTTATTTTCCCGTCATTTCTTATATCCATTGGTTGTGAATCTTTTTGGTAGGTCGAAAACCCAAATAATTATTTGCCTGATTATGCTTTTCTAAGTTGGTCCACCATTAAAGTTTCACGAGAAAACTAAAACTATGATTTGACATGATTTTTCATCTTTGGAGTCTTCTTTAATGGATGAAACTCAAAAGTTTTTTCCCCCCTCTGTAACGCAAGTCCTTGGCCTCTTTTTGTCTGCCGACTCATATTTTCTTGCACAATATATGCCCATATAATAATCACACACTCAAAGATAAAGAACCAGACAACTTTAATTGTCCGCCTCTTTGTAGGGTTTGGTAATATCTACTATCATCACACGCCTTCAAGGGAGGGGGGAAAAATCCCCTACAAATTAATTGAACTTGAAACTTTAAGGTGAGAGAGAACACATATGACACTACTTAGCCCCTACAAACTAATCACTCTAGTCTGATTCAGGTTAGCTAAACTTCAAGTGAAGTACGTATTCATTGTTATTTTCACCATTACACTTGCCAAGCAATCTTATATAGTGTGAATTTTGATGAAGTTTTCGTGTTGGGTCAGTACAAGCTTTGGTCACAATTTGCAGCAGGTTGGATTAGAATCAAGTTTGATTTTGATCCACTGGACTGCCAATAAATTTTGCCATGTCTAATTTATTGCTTGTTCTGTTGTATATGAATTATGAAAGGCAAGGCCGATGGAAATTTCATGTTGACAAGTTTTTGTGTTCTGCACCACTCTAGTGAACAAAAACATTCGCACAACACTAGAAGGGTTCGCTTGCCAACAATATCGGAAAGAGTAGTCCAGCATGAAAACGAAGATGTCCAACGTATTTACATGATTATAAGTCCAGGTAAGTAAGAGCGTTCAATGGGGTTACAAGTTTACAACCTAGTTATTATGATTCACATTTCTTTCCCCATCGAATTTCGATACAACTCATTCTAGTCCAACGTAACGTTATGGGTTTCCCTCCATGTAACTGTGGAGAGTAGCAGTGAAGTTTGAAGCCAGAGGAGGCAGTGTCCGTACCAGTGAGGGCTGCTGCTCTGGAATGTACAACAGTTGAGGCAGTCTCATTAATCATGCTTCCACTACAAGCTCATCTCTGATGGTAGACTGATTTCCAGGAAGTACAGGCTGCAAAAACAAAAACATTTTTTAAGTATAATGCAAGCCATAGAGCAGCATAAGGAAGAACAAAGTGCAAGGGAATGACAATCTGAACGAACTGTTCTGCTGCCTCTCACAACCTAATTTGATACAAACTAATTTGCTATTAGCCTCGCACAACCTGAACAAGCTGTTCTGCTGCCTGGCTTGCGAGGCCTACTACCATCAATAATAGAAGCAAGGTGCCAAAATAATAGGTGCAGAAGCAAAATTTTCTGCGGGGTTTTCCTTAATCCGCAGGTCCTTAACTTTTTTGGCTCAAGCTCATCACTAACTCTACAGAGAACATGTCCACTGGATATATAGGGAGGGTGGTGGGAGGAATCACAGGCATCCCTTTTTTAGGCTAGTAATTCCGTTTACGATTACCTCTACATTAGCTGCCCCAACCTCTGCAGTCCAACTGGCATTTAAGGCTATGTGAATGTGAACCCCCCTCCCCCCCGGCAAATAAATAAAAAAAATGGTGCCCTTGTGCATTGGTTTGGTTTACTTTGCCTCTACAACAGCCTCCCATCCTTATATCTTTTGCACTCAGTAAGTACTGTCATTCCTCCCTCTAAAACCATCAAAATCTCCTTTCATAAAATGCAGCGAAATTTCTAAGTCTGTTCATTAGGCCAACAGGGTGACCGTTGGGAAAAAGAGAGAATATGGTAATAAATGACAATCATCTCTTAAATTTCACTTTCACAAAGTTTGACATGTTTTTAATACTAGTATACTACCCTCCTTTTTTGTAGCAAGTGCCCCCCCGCCCCGGGAAACAGAGAGAGAGAGAGAGAGAGGGGGGGGGGGGGAGAGACAGAACAAAGGGACAAAGCAATGAACAGATTTCTTCAAGTCATTACTAGGAAGACCTTTCCATATTTTATTAATTTGTTACCTTGCTGACATAAAAGCCATGCCAAAGAAAACAGCCTTGACAGCCTGTTTCTGACCAGCATAATCAAATGCCAAAGGCAACATCTCATGTAAGGTAAGAAAAGCCATCACTCCACCAACTGCACAGAGCCGAAGTTCATCACAAGAACTAATCATACTTAAGTACCTGATTGACTGATTTCATCACATTTTGTGTCAGTACGTACCTGATCCCAGAAGGCCCTCGAGAATCTCAGGGTTTAAATTAGTTGGGAATAGGTAAGCTGCATTGTCCAGGATTTTAGAGATAGCAGTCATTTGTTAGACAAAATAAAACTAAAATGGAGAATAAATGTAAAATTTCCAAATTATTTTGTTATGTTTACTTCCATACCTACAAGTATAACGCCTAAGGGCTCTGCAAAACCAGAGAGTGATGCTAGTTTAAATGCTTGCCACTTGCTGCAGAACACACAATACAGATGGTAAAACACAAATAAAGGCGATTCAAGCAGCAGGCATTTTTTTTAAAGGATCACGAGGATTTGTGGGAAACAGCATAACACAAGGATCAAAAATTATGTTAAGCATCTATAATTCACAGTACATGTGAGCTTATATTGTATAAACTTGGACTTGTCCCAAATCCCAACAAACCACAGAAACATCTGAGTCACCAACTTGTGTTGTCAATAATACAGTCATACAACAACAAATGAAGTAAAAATAAAATCCTGATAGAGTTGCCAAGACAGGTGCATCCTTGTTCCACTAATAGGATACACCAACTCCAATGAGTGACATTAACAGAGATATCATATGCTCTGTTATCATGCTTTCTTTCACTGTTGTCATTCAATATTCATCAGAAATTCAGAATGACTCCACCAGCATCCCTTTGTACCACCAACCAGCCCAAGAACAAAACAGCCATGGCAAGTATGTGAGATGGGAGTAAAAGCAGCAGAAACAAAATGCGTCTGTAGTCAAAAAGATATTTGGTAATCTAATACAGAGAAGCGCGTGCATGAAACTGGTGGATCATTGCAAATTTTTGCCAATTCAGAAAATTTTTGTAAATGTATGTCATAGAGCAAATAATAGCCGCAATAACACCCAAATTGCTTTCTGGTGGAATTTCTCACTACCTTTGAGTCGCAAAGTAAACTGGAAGTGCCACAGCAACACCCTGTTAGGTAAATAGGTGTAAGCTAACCACAGGTGATTACGAGCATCCTGGGAACATGAAAAGAAAAGAGGAGAGAGAGCGGCCGCTCCCGACAACTTGACATGGACAGACAACTATACCTCAGGAATGTTGTGCAAAGCGATAGCGAAAGCCAAATTAAGGCCAACCCTGAGGCCCTGGAAATGGAAGCAAAAGATATACGTTAATTAATTCTACACGAAGTTCCTCTCCCTCAGTTCCAATGTTTGGTCCCTTCTCAGCACTAGATATAGGCATATAAAATAAGGAATAAATGCAGGAGGAAGTATAAGGACATGATCACAAATTCTTGCAATGGCATACAAGACCAAATGTATATCGAATGTTAAGGCACTACATTAACGGAAACCAGGGCTCAGCAACTCAGCAACACAAACAGCATACTCAGTAGCCCCCTCCCTCCCCCCCCCCCCCACCCAAAAAAAGAAAAAGAAAAACCGAACTCAAAATACAATTGTCTCCTAAAGGCCCTTGAAATTATGTTCTTCATTTTGGAAGACGAAGGCACAATGGAACTTAGATGGGATAAGATTGATAATACGATAGCAATCTCATGAAAGTGTAAGCAATTCTCTGTCTTAATTGTATTTGTCAAATTTTGGAATATATGAAAATGAAAATAATAAATTCTATCACTTAATAGAGTTTAGTTGAAATTAACATGGTATTCTGATCAATAAAAACATTCATTAGAGATTGAAAATTGAACAGTGAAGATGCAAACAGGCAAACAAAATGGATGCTTTGAAAGATGCAACTGGGATAGTGCAAGTGCACAGTAAAAGAGAAAAGATTCAATTGTTTGTCTAAGAAGACATCCTAAATCTAGTGATCTGTTAACCGAAGAACAATGCGAAGGACAGCATTTTTCCACAGCAAAGCAACATACATCAGGAGACTAGAAATACGGAAAAAGAAGCATATCTTTAATCCAATAGCCTGATGGCTTAACAGAATGTGACAACAAGTTCACTGTAGAGCTGTGGGCTTTGCCAATGCTAACACACAAGTTTGTCTTAACAAATTAACATGAAACATTGGTAAATATATCCCTTTTCAGTAGTCTGCTGACAGGACGAGATGGCCAGTGAGGGACTCTAATTTATGGCAAGAATGGGTCAGAGAACCCATTCCTCAATTTAACAGAGTACAAAGATAAGCCACGGAGTAGTGCCTGCTTAAGACCAAGTATGTGAAGCAAATCCCTCTAGAAACCAGCAATTCCTTTATCAGAATAAGTAAAAGCTTGTAATGATACCTTCATGGATCCCAGAAAGACTGCCATTCCCTCTGGAAAATTGTGTAAGCTTATACCTAGGAAATGATCATTTATCAGACAATCAAACTAAGCATATTTTTTACATAACTTGCAAATGTTATAGAATTTTTACAGAGCTTTTGAAGATTCCATCCAATGATCAGAATTAATTGAATGGTCAATGAGGCATCGCAACTGATCTCTGAGCACAGACCTTGCTTACAAGTTAGCAAGTCAAGCATAGTTTCTTGTACTTCCAAGAAACAGTTCCCTAGCAGGCAAGATTACAAGCACCCCCTTCCCCCCCCCCCCCCCAAAAAAAAGTGAAATCTCACAACCAATTCATATGGACACAGATACATGAAAAGATCACATTTTATCAGGTCTATTCATTTGATACAACTTTCAATTAACATTATTTAGTCAGTTTTTTTTTTTTTTGGTGGGGGGGGGGGGGCTGCTCAGCCAAAAAAAAAGCGAATGAATGTGGCATACCAACGAAGGAGAATTTCTATTATGAGAAAAGGAGAAGGTAACAAGTTAACAAACCTATGGCTGTTATTATTCCACTGTGTAGAACTTGGCGGCGATGCTTTTTCATCATATCCTTGCCGTTTTCAGTCCCATTTGTCTTCTAACCTCCAGAAAAATGTCAAAAACCTTTAGATAGTTGGCCAAGCGAGTAAGTCTCAACTTGTTTATTGCATATGCAGAAGCTCATCTAAGCAAATTCACTTGTCAGAATTCAAAATTGAGTTCACCTTTTTGCTTCTGGCATCTGAGGAAGGAGCAAGTGTTGGTTCCGGAATGAAGTTGGCAACTATTGCAAAGAAAATCACACCTGCAAAGAACTATGATATGGATGAGAAGATGACCACTTGCAACAGTTCAGCATATCATGTTTTCGAAAACATTTCCCACTAAACAAGCACAGAGAACATAGCAGCCTACCCAAATGTTTCCTTTCAAGAAGCCAATAGCGTTCAAGGCATTGTGAGCCAAGTCTAGAAATGATATGCTAAGCATTAGACCAGCAGCAAAGCCCTACAGGATTGAACAAAGTTTCATGACATAACAGAAGAGTAGACAGCATAAGTATCACAAAGCATTCTCATGATTATGCATAAGGCAGTATGCCATGGTACTGCCTGAAAACATAAGGCCAGCAGGGCAGGGATTGGCACACCCCAAGTGGCCCAAAGACAGATGGAAACAACAGAAAGACCAAGATCTTTTATCTCTGCTGTCAACTAGACAAAGTGGTCATGCACCTGTAACAGCCCAAGCATCTTCAAGTTTGGAGCTTCACTAAGGACCACAAAAAGTGCACCTGTTTTACAACGCATTAGGCAAAGTAAGCTTTAAATTCTCTAGAATTAGAACCAACTCCATGACCAGCAGACTGCATGACACAGTTATGCATTGCGAAATGTAGAAGACAACTTATGAAGACTTAAGATGGAAGCTGATCATCACGAAGTAATTTGGGAGATTGGAAAAAGAATGTTTAGAATGTCTGGAACCAGAACCACAAAAATGCTATTGCATGCTTTAAACCAAATTTCCACACTTCTGTCTGGATCTATCCAAAGTCAGCATCACACTAACACGAGAAATATTACCAGTCTCTCCTTTTTTTTGGCTTTTTTTTGGATAATGGTAAGCAGAACCGTCCTCTTTGGGCCTATCCATGGCCATTCAGAAGCCAAGAGAGACTTGGAGCGGCCGCAAAGGGGGTAGTACATTAAGTCCAAGCCCACAAGGAGCTCATTATGAGGGTATCAAGATTTGAAACCTGGCTGTGCCAGTGGCAGGTGACAAGGTGCCAAGTGAGCCAAAGGCTCTTGGCCAAGACAAAGATTAGTTTCCCACTATTAACTTGAACTAAATTTTCCTGGACCTAAATGACCAATGTCATAAATTGAAAATTAGCCTCAAGATATGATTTTCACTTCTCAGGCATCTACTATTCAAGCCATTCTAAAAGTCTGACACTTTCTTTTACCTCTTTTCCTGCGAGTAGCAGGAAGTCAAGGCCTTCAAACTTAGAGACGTAGGGTTCACCAAAACAACATCTTTATATTTTCTTTTGGACTCTAGGAATAAGGATGCTTCCATTTAAACAAACCCACCGCCCACCCCCCCCCCAAAAGGAAAAAGCAACCCTATGCTAGGCAGAATTTCAGAGTAATTATATCATTCCTGTAGTTATGATGCTCAAACTTAAGTACAAGTTCCCACAGCTTAGGTATTAAACTTGGCTGTTTCCTGTATTATGCATACTTACAAGTCAAAATGGAAGGCCAAATATCCATACCTATGGTGATTTGTTAAGTACCTAGTACAGATTCTCTAAGACTGAAAAAGCATAGTTCATGACTGTCCAAGAATAAGATCAACCTAAATTTGATTCATCTAAGCAAATACAACAAGCTACTATATGGAAAGAAAACATGATAGCATGGGTTGCCTTCCTGAATTCACATCTCCACTAAACTTTGAAACTCATTTAATCACACAAGCTGCAATCATCTCCTCCTATGGATAAACCTATTAACACTTCAACCACGGCAGTGATACCTTTATCACATTGATGATGCTCCTATCACTTGTTTTGCTTGTGTTATTCACTCTGACACTCCCATTGAAAGCAAAGATCAATTGACCAAAATACAATCACTAAACAGAAAAGGCCTTTTGCTTCCCTTCAACCCAACTCAGGGTTGAAGCATCAAGTGGGCAAATGGGCCATGGCCCCCTTGACATTTCATGCACAAGTTAATATTTTCTTCGGCTATCCGGCATTATAAATTGGGTGAAATTGAGTTGATTTTCAACAATATGGCCCCTATATTATTCAACCTAGTTCATGGCTCCCTTCGATATGGGCTCTGGCTTGGCCCTTGACCCAACTCCCCCTAATCCCCTCCCCCACCCTTTGTTCTCTTTGACTAACAAATAACAATGAGATGCCATAGTCATCATCAATTGACATCCACACACGTGAGGTAAAATCTTCTCTCCGACATCTCCAAATAAAACTAGTATTGGAAACACGATGAAGAATACCATTATTTAAAGACGCACGTTCAAGCATTACCCTCAGAATCAAAGACATAGCAGCAAACTCAAACTAGTGAGGAATCACAGGAACACAATTATTTTTTTTAAAAATAAAAAAGGGCATTACCAAGTCAACCTGACAATCATCCTCATCGAATAAACAGCAGCAAAATCAGCAAAAATAATATTAGTCTATTCTTTAAGTCAAAATTGACTGGCACTTACCCAAGGATGTGCTCAACCCACCAACAAGTGAAAGCGCAAGAGCGACCATAACTTGAGAACCCATGCTAGCAGAAATTGAAGCTCCAATTGGATCCAAATCTCAGTTTATACAAAAGCTAACTTCTTTTATCGAAGGAACCCAGAAACTGATGTCAGTTACTCTCAGAATTCTAACAGTTTAAGATGAGATTAAGAAATGGGGGTTGGGTTTTTGAGAACGGCTTGGTGGGCTAATCTGAAAAACGGCTCCGATGATGAGAGAGATGAAGGGGGTGAGAGAATCATAGGATTGAGTTATAGACTGAAAAGGGCAAAGAAAAGGGGGCAGGAGGAGAGAAAAGAATATGTAGTGTACAGGGAAAGAAAGAGATGGTGTGATTGGGTGGTCCACGAAAGACATCGCTCTCCAAAGAAGATTAAGGAGAGGGGAAGAAATAATAAAAGGAAATTCCTTGTGGAAAATGAAAGGGGAAGATTTGAGTATTGGGGAAGATATTTTGTCAAAGCGACATTCTTCATGCAATTCAGATTCGCTACCAATGGCTTTGTTTTAGATGGGCTAGGGTTCCTTTTTTTAATGGGCGATTTGTCATATGATAAAGAGTATAGTATACAAATTGCTATAAATTGGTGTACACGGTCTAAAGATTCTACCAAAAGATTTCAGAAGTGCAATCTAATTATTCGCTTGTTAAGAAAGAAGAAAACTTGTTCACATTGGAGTCAAAACAAAGTGATGAGACACAGAGCACAAAAAAATTGAGCCATCTACAACTAAACATGTAAAGATCCCCAAAAGAATTATGTCATTGCAACTAAGCATTTACTCTCATAAGCTCACCCTAGAACGTTGTTGAATGTTAATGATCCCATTTGGTAAAGAGTTTTTGGACTCAAAAAAAGTTGTCTGAGGTTCTAAGTTGTTTGGCATTAATAAAAAGTCTATTTAAACTGCTTAGTTGAATAACTTTTTATATTAACTATGTATAGATGAAATTAGTTTGTAAAAAGTTCTTTGGACTAGCTTTTTTCAAAGACCTTTTATATAATTACCGTTAAAATGACTATATTGAAAATAAAAGTTCTCAAAAAATTACTCAAAATGCCACTCAGAACAAAAATTTAGCTAATATTTTCTAAAATTACCATATTGTGGATTATTCCCTGTAGCTCAGTGATAGAGCGTCAATCTTGTAAACTAAAAGGTTGTAGCTTGATCCTGCATGAAGGCATTTCTTATTTCTACGGGACAGTCATATCTGTAGAGGTAAGGTAGCCTATATATAGACCTCCCTAGATCCTGTGAAAGCAGGACTCACATTGACAGTCGTTGTTGTACCTAGGAATGCTCATCAGTCTAAGTCCGGACCGAACCGAATAAGAGTCGGACTGAACCAAAAAAATTTAGACCGGACCGGATCGACACGAAGTACATCGAATTGATTTTCAAGTTTGGTTGGAACAAAGCTTATTAGACTCAATTAATTTTGGCCAAAATCATACTAGTGTTGGTTTTATTTCCTAATTCTAAAGAGTTGGAGTTGGCACTTGGCAGTAGTCTTTGATAAAAAAAATCAAAATAAAGTCTCAAATTCTTAACAAATTGAAAACCAAAGGCCTCAAATCATATACCACAAATCATAAAATATCTATGCGTACTAAGGGGTTATAGAGATTTGAATTTGGAGTGATGGAAAGTGACGCGAAATTAAAGAAGTAAATCCAAAGTCGATTTTCATTTTATTTTTTTTAAATAGTTGGTCCCCGGTCCAGACCAGTGGACCCCGTGGGTTGGATAGAACCGAATCGAGGGCCAAATAAGGAAATTTTTGGGAGCAAGGACCAGACCAAATGCACCCAATCCGATCCGGTCCGGTTCGGTCTAACCCGATCTTCGGCTCAGTCCAGATTTAGATCGAATAATGTACGCCCCTAGTTGTACCATATTGTGGATGATTATGACATTTTAAGTTAAAATTTTTTATTTTAATAGTTTCTAAAATTTATCAAACAATTTATATTAATAAGTCATAGTAGGTAAATAGTTTTGTGTCACACAAATTTTAAATATTATTAAAACAAGATTAAATAAAAAATGTACAAAAGTATTGTCACAACCAAAATTGGATAAAGGGTCTTCAATTCACATATCACATAATTACTAATTAATATTGAGAAGAAAAATAAATCAATAATTTGTAAAGTTTGTTATATTAAAAAAAATGAAATCCAATTAAGGACATAAGTAAAATTTTACAAAACAACCCTCTTTAAAAACAACTAACTTCATCAAGTACTTTTTTCATAAACACATAATACGATCAATAAAGTCAAATAGCTAATGTAATCAGCTAATAAGTAAAATTTAATGTAATCAGCTAATAATTAACAGTTAATCAACCAATAGTTAACTCTTATCAGTTGCTCATCTGTATAATTAAGAGGTTGCTTAATTTGCATAAATTACACACACACACAACGACGACGACAATAACAACAACAACAACAACACACACACACACACACACACACACACACAATTTCCAGTATAGGTCCTACTTTCGCAAGATTTGAAAAGATTCACATGTAGGCAGTCTTACCTCTACAAACATGGCTGCATGAAAGAAACCTTTTCTAATAGACCCGCATAAAAAGATTTAAGAAGATATTTATATGTTGAAAATCGGTTAGTAAAATAATTTAGCAAAGACAAGACCTAATTACGTAAAATAACATAAATGAACATGAACAATAGATGAAGATTGAAGGATAAGAGTTTTGCGTACCTTATGCAGCAAGCGACGACATATGACCAATAACAATCTGCATTCAAACAATCGGAGGTGGAGGGAGGGGATCACAGTTGCAAAGAGGGTACAACTCAAGCAATCAGAGATGCGACACTAACACCCCTGCTAAGATCAATTTACTAGCCTACAGGATTGCATCCCACGCAAGAAAAAATAATAGCCAGTACAATATAACAACAATTACTGCTCAAATAAATGCCAAAGAAAGGACTAGAAGCACTCTACCTATAATCTTCAACCTTAATCCAAGATCTCCATAGACTTTTATCATGAGTCATGTCCTCTGTTAGACCTACAAACTTCAAATCACTTCTAATCACTTCATTCCAACTTTTTTTTACCGTCCTCTACCTCTTCTACACCCCAAGAGGCTAATTACCTTGCACTTCATCATTGGTGCATTCTCACCTCTCCTCTTAATATGACCAAACTATATTAGTCTAATATCTCTCATCTTATCTTTTATGGATGCAACTCCTACTTTCTCTCTAATCATTTCATTTCTAATTCTATCCAATCTCATATATCCACACATCCATCGAATCATTCTCATCTCTGCTACCTTCGACCTCTAAACTTGTAGTCTCTTGATTGGCCAGTACTCTGAACTATATAACAAAATTGGTCTTACTATCATATGGTAAACTATCTCTTTCAATCCTACATGAATTTTCTTATCACACAATACTCGAGAAGTACTCCTCTATTTTTGTCATCCCACTCTAATACATTGGTCGATATCTTTATCAATATCTCCTTTGTCTTCAATGATCGAACCCAAATACCTGAACTTCTGGGCTCTTGGTATTGCCACACCACCATGGTGACTTCTTTCCCACCCTCTGTTGCACCTATTTTTGACCCCATTTTAGCCCTTATTTGACCCATTTTTCTCGGTGTTTTCATGTCAAGTTTAGATGAAAAATGGTCAAATTCACTTCATTTGATCCAATTATGCTTATAATGTGTTTTGTCTTACTTTCAGGAGAAATTCTCGGGTTTTGATAAAAAAGAAGACCTTATGAGCGATTTGAAGGATACATAGAGGTCCAACGAACCCCATGAGCACAAGTGAGTGCTGCAGGAGAGCACAACCGTGCTGTAGGAGTGCACAACCGTGTTGTAGGACCAGAAGCTGTGCATTGGCTGGTGCACGACCGTGCGTCCTGCCAGTGCGTGGGTGCACGGCCATGCGTCCTACCTATCGTCGCGATTTAAGCGGTTTCCAACCTTTATAAAGGGGGGCCTTCTGTTGGGTTCTTGAGAGGGTCAATTAGAGTTTATCCTAGCCTCCACAAACCCCTTTGGGGGGAGATTAGATTAGGTTAGTACTTGTATTAATTGTAGAAGTTTTTGGATTCGCAATTGAAGACTAAGTTCTTCTTCCTCCTTTTCTCTTTAATTTCATGCTTTTTAATTTATATTTGCTAGTTCAATAGATTATTGTTTTGCTTTGTTTTCAATGTTTGTTTGTGAATTAAAGGTTTCATCTTTGGTTGTGATTCGTTCTTGAGATGGCCAATTGATTCTTGTTTAGGCCTTGACCTAACTTGTTTATGCCTAGAGTTTAGAGTTTTCTTTCACACCTACCAAGTGTTCGATGAAATGCTTGAAAGAGTTTTCATCTGTGTTTTGGGGCAATTGACTTATGCTGAGGTGTGAGGTCGATTGTCTAGTGTGAGTAGAAAGAATAGTTGGGATTGGGACATGAAAATAGTCTCGTCGCTAGCTAGGTCAAGGGTTATCAATCTTGTAGTTTAATTGAACTAATCCCATGAAAATAGGAGGTTAGAACAATTAGACTAGCTCATGACCCTTGAGAGAGGGTTTGGGTAGTTTTAATGTTGCAACCAACCATCTCTGAATACTAGCGTAACTTGGAAAGGTTTGGGCTTGACTTGATTAGTTGGTTTATCTCAGGTTTAATCATAATCAAAGTCTTTTGTTTCTTTCAGTAGTTAAGTTCTGTTTTCCATCCTTGTTTGTTCTGCCTAGCTTGAGACGCTTTAGTTAGTTCTGATACTTGGAAACACAACTCTCTGCGGACGACACCCCGAGTACTCAATGATGCACCTTGCACTTGGGGTTTATAAATATTAAAACTCTTTTTTTCCCGAACACCCTCTTGCTCACCAAACCCACATTTGAAGTATTCAATCTTTGATTTGCTCAATCTAAATCTTCTAAATTCTAAGGTATGTATCCATTCCTCTAACCAGCCATCCCTAGTCATCGATGAGAATAATATCATCAACAAGTAGCATACATCATGGTACCTCATCTTGACTTCCTTTTGCGTATACCTCTATAATGATAGTAAAAAGGAACGGGCTTAACACCGACCCTTGATGGAGCCAAATATCAATAGGAAAGTCTTTTGTGCCTTCTCTTAAGGTCCTTACACTTGTTTTTATTTCCTCACACATATCCTTGATAGCTCGTATATACGTCTCCAATACCTCTTTCTTCTCTAAACACTCCCATAACACCTTATGTGGTACTCTATCATACACTTTCTTTAGATCTATGAACACTATATGGAGATCCTTTTTCTAATTTCTATACACTTCCATGAGCCTTCTTGTGAGATCGATTACTTCAGTAATCGATCTATCTGGTCTAAAACCAAACTAATTTTCCGAAATTAAAATATCCATCATCAACCTTCCCTCAATCATCTTTTTTCACAACTTCATATCGTGACTAAGTAGTTTAATACCTCTACAATTATTATAATCTTGAATGTCAGCCTTATTCTTGTAAAGCGGGATGATTGTACCGAATCTCCATTCGCGGGGCGTCATTGTAGTCATAAAAATGACATTAAAAGGCTATGTCAACCACTTTATCCCCTCTTCACCCAAACACTTTCGTATTTCCATAGGGATATGATCAAGGTCTATATCCTTTCCAATCTTCATCTCACTTAATGCATCTCTAGCCTCCACTCTACTGATACGTGTGTGTGTGTATACATATACATACATACATATATGTGTGTGTGTGTGTGTGTGTGTGTGTGTGTGTGTATATATATATATATGTATATTTATATATATATATATGTATATTTATATATATATATATATGTATGTATATTTATATATATATATGTATATTTATATATATATATATATGTAAATATATGTGTGTAGGGGGGCCAGTCTGGTAGGATGAGTTGCTATGTGAGATAAGTAGAATGAGCACATGGAGGTGTTGTCTATTTCTCACCTAGAGTTGATCGCCAAATATAGTATTGATGATCACTGAAACTAAAATCATTGATCATTAATTAAGATTATAAGTAAAAACATATATGATTTTTAGTGAAAGTAAAGCTCAAATGCGTAAAAAATAAAACTCTCCTAACTATAATTGAGGATATGGTTCGTGATCAATGACATGTTTATAATAATCACCATAAATAGATCAATTCATTTCTAGACATAATTTTGATGATCATTGAAACCGAATATATTAGTCACTAACAAATTGCATAATCAAAAACATATATGATGATTTTTCATGAAAATAACGATGAAACTACAACGAATAAAGCTTATCTAGCTACAATTGAGTGTATGGTTTATAATTAATGAACACAATTGTGAAGGTCACCATAGATAGATCAAATTATCACCAAATGTGATTCTGATGATCACTAGAATTAGATCTATTGATCATTCACTAATATCGCAAACAAAAAAATATATATTATGATTTTTGATGAAATGAAGCTAAATCTACTGTAATATCCCGACCCTAACCCATATTTATTTAAATCATCTTTATTCTCATGGTTATTTATTTAACCAAATCATGTTTATTAATTCAAATACACCTAATTTATTTATTTAGCAAATTACAATTTTGGATCCCACTTTGCACTTCGGGTTTTAATTATCGTAAAGTTTCAAGTGAATCGATAGTAGGCCTCGATAATTATAATTTAAGAATTCATTATTATTATTATTATTATTATTATTATTATTATTATTATTATTATTATTATTATTATTATAACCTCACAAAAATTTAATTTCGAGCTACGAAAATTTAATCGCATACGGTTTACTTCCCTTCCTGGACCCTAAACCGTACAAGCCAATCATAATCTAACAAGCTTGCTTGGCTAACCTAACTAATTACCATGGTTTAAATCTAACGATAGTTAACAAAAAGCCACTTTTTGAAGGATAAAATTAGCCAAGTAATACTTTTTTCATTCTTAGTGTAGTAAAAGATCACACACACTTCTCTTCTCTCTCCTTCATAACTGATGGCTGCCCCCTTTCCCCTTGTTGCTGTTCCGGCCACTAGCTGGCCACCCAGCGGCACCCTAGTCCCCCACTATCCAAGGTAGCCTTCTCCACCCTCAAACAACCTCTCATCCTCTCCTCTTAAGCTCTTAAAGAGGCAAAACCCTAACTTGATCTTGATGTATTTTTGGTTTTATGATTGTTTTAGTTATGATTCATGTTCTTGAGATCAAAATAGATGTTATCATGTAAATTTTATTGATTTGGGGGATATTGATCATGGTGGGGTTGAGCTTGAAGTATGTTAAGGTTAGGGTTTTGTCATGATCAAGTTAGCTCAAGTCAAGTGATGGATTTGAATTGTTTTGCATATGATTTTGTAATCTTTAGTCTTATTGATGATTATGATGATGTTTTTGATGATTTGGAATGATTTCAAATGAGAATTTATGTAAAAAAAAGAGGAGAAAGCAAAAACAATGAGGGCTGAAAATGGTAGAAAACAGGTTGACTTTGAGATTAAGTTGGTAATGATTGGCCCACTAAAAAATTATAATTTTTGGTGGGTAGATAGGTTAGTGTGTTAGCTTTCAAATTCCTTTTGAATCTACTTAATCCGAGTTATATGAAAAAAGTTATGGCCGTTTTGCCAAAACTGCACTGGTTCAACCAAAATTGATATACTTGTATTCTAACCCCATTTTGGGAACTCTATTGTGGGAATCATATTTTGTGTTGGAAATGAAAGTTTTTTAAGACTTATTAATCTTTCTATATTGGGTTTCAGGTCTCTATTTGAGGTCAAAGGTGAAAGTTATGAATTTTTAAAGTGAACTGACCTGCTTTGGTACAAATTAGACTGTTATTGTAATTTCTATGCAGCGTCTATTTGGAGGAAAATTCTAAAAAATTTACTATAGATTTACCATATTATTTTATAATTTCTGATAATATTTCATGAATTTTGGTTGAGTATTTTGAGTTTGGTGATTTTTGGAAGCATTTTGAGTAATTGTGTAAAAAGGAATAATAAAGATTGAGTGAGACTGATCATGTACTCATTTTGCGTATTTTAGGCCAAGTAAGGTCATTTAAGGGAAAAATGAATATTCATGGACTTTCATGGAGCTTTTAGCTTGATTAATAAAAAAGAAGAAGACAAGTATACAATTTGGGAGCTTGTTTATGAGCTTTGAATCAATTATGGATTTTACAAAGAAAATACCAAGTTTAGAGAGCTTAATAGCTTCTATTGAGTTGAATGACTCATTAGGGTGAAATTCTATATTTAATGGACTTGTGAATGAAATATAGGAAGTGGGGAGAATTTTTGATTCAAAAATCGTATTTATCAGACCAAGTTATTACAATTTATGTTATTTTGAACCAAGATATATCTTTCTTGGCTCAAACCTCTATTACTTACTCAATTCAAAATGTATTAAATGTATTTATCAAGTCAATCTAGTGTACTCGCTGTTAAACCAAGTTATACATCAGCGAGCCTTAAACTCGTATCAGCAACTTATTTCAGAAAAGGCCAAAACCACTCTCCCATTTGTCACCATCAAGGCCTTTTCCTTTGTAATCTCATTTATCTCATTGTGGTCTATTTTATTTTCATTTGCTTTATATCGCATTTAATTACTTTTATTAATTCAGTTTTGAAATTATATTGAAATACCCAAGTTATGTATAGCATTTAATTACCCAATTTCTATTACACACACTTTTACTTACTCAATGATGATCCTTTACTAACTACACATACCTACAATGACATTCATGAAATAGAGTTGAGGCCTAGTTATCGTTCCCCGTTATGCATAAGTGTTATCAAGTCAGAACATATTTATCAAGTCAAACATTTATCAAGTTTGATGACATTTTTTTAAAAACTCAAGGTACGTCTATTACCTATATCTTCAGAAAGTAGAACATATTTATCAAGTTACAACTCTTAATGAGTTTATCAATGAATCAGTTAATACAGCGATTTGCCATTTAGCTTGTGATCCCGTCAGTTATCATCTATAGAACGTTAGCCTGTCATTTATTCGCGTGACTTCGGGCCAACTCTTGATCAGATTGGTAGGTGTACACCTATATATAGATCACATCAGTACAAGGGGTTCACATCCAGATAATAATGAGCAATTTAGTTTCATATTACTTTCATTTTCATTGTTATTACGAACTAAATGAATTGCAAAGGCGGGTACCTATCAACAATGTTTCTATGCTTATTTTACAATACAAGAATGCATGTACTGAGTTTTAGCTCACATTTTCGAATTGTTTTCATGTTTTCCATTTTAGGTGATGAAGTATCACATGTTTCTCCATTTAACAAGCTCTTTTGGAAGTCATCAAATGCCCACAGTGGATTCAGCATAGCATGAATGTTGGGATCGACCTCAGGGTCAAATTGGGTCTATATTCAATATACTTGTGTAGTGTGGAGTGTCTAGCCAACACATGGTACAATTAAGTCGATTGTATTGAACTTGAACTATTATGGACTTTGGACTTGAAGTATTTCAGTTTAATAGATATTGTGATTGTGAACATGACTTGCAAGATTGAATAATTTTAGTGAGTCTTATCCTTATTAGGTCGGCGGTTGCGCCTTCCATCATTAAGTCTTCAGTTGCGGTTATCTATGAATCAAATAATTAGCAATTTGAGAGCGTTACATCTACAAAGACAAAGCTCACCTAACTCCAACTAAGTGCATAGTTTATAATCAACAAACACATTTATAATGATCACCGAGCATAACCGCCATGATCAAAACATAAATGTGAGATTTTACTCACTCATTAATGATACAAACACAATCGCCAAATATATATAAATCTCATGATCGGTACAAGAAAATCTATTGATCATTAACTAAGATTATAAATATAAATATATATAAAAAATATGATCTGTAATGGATATGCTAAATCATCAATAGTTTTAGTTTCAGTGATCAGCAGTTTTAGTTTCAGTGATCATGTGATTAATTCTATGGGAGAGACAGACAACGCCTCTATACACTAATTCCATACCAAACCTCATCCTGCATGAGTAGCCCCCTATATACACATACACACACACACACACACACACACACACACACAAAAACACATATGTGCGTGCTCACACACACGCACATGTGTGCGTGCGCGCACACACGCATATATGTATGTATGTATGTATGTATGTATGTCGGTATGCATGTATGTATGTGTATATATAGGGTTGAGTAGGACCAAGTACCTGGTCCCTTTTCTTTGAACCGGTCCTGTGTTTGATTGAAATTGGGTTCAAAAATTTGGAAAGATCCCGGTTTGAACCTAGTTTAGAATTTTTGGAACCTATCCCCGAATTGGTTGAGACTAGGTGCCTGATTCCTAAATTTTTCCTCTTTTGTTTTACTTCATTTCATTTAAATTTTAGACTTGCGGTTGTGACTTTGTGAGAGAACCAACACACCCAACAAGCTAGTTAATCGATCGTTCAAAATCAAATTTAATAGAGTTTATATTAAACTTCAATTGTTAGCTAATAAATAGCATTTCATGTCATCGAAGCATTAAAAAAATATCATTTTCTCATAGTATTATACATTAACAAAAAGATTTTGTCATATCAACACATATCTAGAAATAATGAAGGCATCGGAAGAACAATATCATGTGTCAACGGAGATCGTGAACTAAGGGATCAAGATGTCAGGGTCAGATGGAGGGTCACCGACTTGCTACGTGAGGGTTCAGAGACGAATGCCCCGTCGGACTTTTTGCAGTCCGTAAATCTAAAATGTGCCCAGTTGAGGTATCATTACTTCATTAACCACAACATATGTTCCGCTATTATACCTGTGTTGGTTGCGGACTTGCAGCTAGATTTATATAACTCACACTTTTTTTTTTTAAAAATAACTATTTGGATCAGGTAATCAGCTAATAGGTCCGGTTCTAGGTTGAAGTTTCCAAGATCCAACTCCGGACCCGGTTGTAACAGATTTTAAGATTTTGGAACTAGCCCTGAATACAGTTTAGAAAGTAGACCCAGCAGGTCCGAACCGGGTTCGGGTCCAGAATCAGGTACTCGATTTTTTTCTCAGGCCTATGTGTGTGTGTGTGAATGTGTGTGTGTGTATCTATTTTCACACACACACACACATACACACACATATATACATGTGTATGTGTGTATGTATATATGCATATGTATAAGTGTGTATGCATGGGTGTGCGCGCGCACACGCACGCACACATACTGGGCATGCATATATGCACACACCACACACACTATATTTATATGCATGCTAAGACGTCTTTAAAAGTGTTTTTGAGTTGTGTGTGCATTTTATTTTTATAGGCTCCTCTTACCTTTATGACAACTCAATCTAGAGTTGATGATATTTGACCTCTTGCAATAAGAAAGGTCATAGTAGCATATTGAGGTTCAACTCAAACAAAAATTTAAATTATAACTGCCCAATTTTTTTTAAAAAAAGGAGATCTAATAATCAAATATCATAGATAGGGATTGCGATGGATTTAGTTCAGCTAAATCCTTTTTAGGTCTTGACCCAAACCCATTCGGATTTGTAGAGATGGGAGTCGAACCCAAATCCTTTGATTCTAGTAAGCGTATAGTTCCTTAGTAGGTCCATATCATTTCTGATATCTTTATTTTTGGCCCTAATGTTGTAATTTTTAGCCAATAGGAAGATTTTGTGTTGTCTATGATCAATGAAATAACAAATATTTGGATTGAAAATCATGGCTAATAATATTTTAAATCTAATTGAATTTGATAGGATAGTCCTTCACCTACTTGTAAAGCGAATATTTGAGGTCTAGTTCGATCAGTTTGTAGGTGCTAAATGATATGAGAGGATGGGACTTTGACAATGACAAGGACTGCGAAGATGAAAGATGAGAGATGAGAGATGAGGGTTGTCGCTAAGGTTGGGGCAAAAGTTTGAGATTCGAGCAGACTAAGCTAGTCATTCACTCATTCATAGCTAATGTTCTTCTTTATTGAAAGACTAATACCGGGTCATAAGTAGGTCTTGGATTGTGTATGTTTCTCAATTTTTTAGACCCAGATTGATGTATAAGTGAGGACCCAAATGACCAAGCTAGGGATTTTGTGAGTCTTGTATTGAAAAGGGGTGGTGGATAGGTTCAAGGATTGTGTTTGAGATAAGCCGAAGGGCGCCACTCAAATCAATCCTGGGGAAAATCCCTTCACTCTTTCTAGGATACAGAATTGAATCACCACCTAGAAGAGTTTAGGAACCTAGAACACCACTTGAGGTCGCCAAATCTCAAGATATAGAACTAGGCTTTGTCACTCGCTTTGAAGGAACACGCAAAGCTGAATTTGTATTGCTTATGCTTTTTAATCGAATTCGTGTCTTACAACCTTAACCTATGGCCTATTTATACTAGAGGCTTTACATCATGAAAATGCATGAAATATACGAAAAGGGATGAGGGAAAAAATAAAGAAACAAAGCTGAAAAATACATTGGATGCACCGAGGGTGAAAAGGTGTGTCTCTTGATGCCTCTTGATGTGAAAAGGATGTAGCAGCAAAAAGGGATCCATGCACCTCTTAATTCACACATTCAAGCCTTGCTAGGGAAGTAGGAATTCAGCTTTGTAGGAGGAACAATGCACCAAGGCCGAAATGAGGGAGGAAGAACCATGTTCACACGTTTGGCAATAAGTGTGTTCACACTTGCAGCAAGCCCAACTTCCAGAAGGTATATCTCTCAGAATACTTAGCCAAATTCGATGATCTTGGGCTTGTTGGAAAGCTCTAGATGTCTAGTTTCTAGGGAATATTCATTTGCTGCAATGGGACCAGCCGATCAAAAGTTATAGCCCAGATAGTGAAGGTTGTCCAAACTGCCCTAGGCTAAAATATCGTGTGCTTGTGGGCCTAATTTGACTAACCAAATGAACTCCAATTTAGGTGTGGTTGGTCTTGTTAGAAAGATTATTTCCTAATCCTAATGTATGTAAGAACCATCAGAAGTTTGGTCCATTACATGTGGCTGAAAACAGGTGACAAAAACTGGGTATGAAGTGGTCGAACTAGGCGTGAGTTCTTCCGGCATTGTCACGGCTTTTCTGTGTAGTATAGCAAATTCCTTGGCCTCTTGGAGCTTGATGGGATCTTCCTTGAGCTGGGAAGGAGGAGTAGGAGTGTGTGTAGGATGGTCTCCATCATTCTCCCCGGGTAGGTGAGAGTTTGTCCTCAAACTTGGAAGAGGTTCATCTTCAAAGTAAGGACTAAGATCGGAGATGTTAAATGTTGGGAAAACTCCATAATCTCCGGGAGGGTCTACCTTATATGCATTAGGACCGACCTTTTCAATGATCTCGAATGACCCATCCGACCTAGGCGTTATTTTGGATTTTCACTTGGTAGGGAATCGTTCCTTCCTCAAGTGGATCCACACCAAGTCTTCCGGTTGAAAGTGTACCTCCTTCTTACGCTTGTTCGCGTTTTGCATGGCCCTTTCATTGGCTTTAGCAATACTTTCACGAACTTGGGTATGTAGATCTTTGATTTCCTTTGCCGTCTCCTCGGCATCCCAACTAAACTTGGTGGGAGTAGGAATAGGAATGAGATCAAGGGGGCTCTTTGGATTATGCCCATATACCACTTGAAAAGGGGAGAGGTGGGTTGCCTTACTTGGAGCTCTATTGAAGGCAAACTTGGCGTGGGGTAGCATGTCATCCCAATTCTTGAGGTTTTTCTTCACAAGGACTCTAAGCAGGTTGCCCAAAGTCCTATTGGTGACTTCTGTCTGGCCGTCAGTTTGTGGGTGACTTGAAGTGCTGAATTTGACTAAGGTGCCCATCTTACGCCACAAGGTTAGCCAAAAATGGCTAAGAAATTTACTATCCCGGTCAGACACCATGCTCTTAGGTATGCCATGTAGCCTAACAATCTCCTTGAAGTATAAATTGGCAACATGTGATGCGTCATTGGTGGTATGGCAAGGAACAAAGTGTGCCATCTTTGAAAAGCGATCTACTACTACCATGATAGAGTCCTTATTCCTTTGGGTCCTTGCAAACCTGTAATGAAGTCAAGGCTTATGTCTTCCCATGGAGCTTGAGGAATTGGAAGAGGGCAGTACAAGCCTTGTGGAAGAACATGGCTCTTGGCCATTTGACAAATAGAACACCTCCTCACAAAGTGTTCAACGTCCCTTGACATATTTGGCCAATAATAGTGCTCTTTTAACATAGCACAAGTCTTCTCTATACCAAAATGGCCAGTTAGAGCTCCACCATGAAGCTCTCGGATGAGCAGTTCTCTAAACCCACATTTAGGAACACATAAGCGTGAGCCTTTGAATAAGAAACTGTCATCCATATGAAACATTCCATGAGGGTGTTTAGAACACTTCTCTAGGATGTCTTTGAAGTCTTCATCATTGGGATACAAGTCTTTGACAATCTCAAAGCCAAGAACCTTGGTACTTAAAGTGGAGAGGAGTAAGTACCTACGGGAAAGTGCATCGGCTCCTTTGTTAAGTTTTCCCGCCTTGTGTTGGATGATAAAATGGAAGGATTGAAGATACTCTACCCACTTGGCATGTCTTGGGTTGAGCTTGTGTTGACCTTGTATATACTTTAATGCCTCGTGGTCGGAATGGAGGATAAATTCTCCTCCCACTAGGTAGTGACGCCAATACTCCAAAGCACGGATGATGGCATAGAATTCTTTGTCGTAGGTGGAGTATCTCTTCTTGGCTTCGTTTAGTTTTTCACTAAAGAAAGCTATTGGTCTCTTCTCTTAGGATAGGACAACTCCAATCCTTACTCCGAATGAGTCACATTCAACTTCAAAGATCTTTGTGAAATTTGGCAAGGCTAGGACGGGGGCACTTGCGAGTCTCCTCTTGATCTCTTCAAATGCATGTTGTGCTTGCTCATTCCATGCAAATTCTTTGCCTTTTAGCACCTCGGTCATGGGGGCTACTGTGGTGCTAAAATCACGAACAAATCTTCTATAAAAGGATGTTAAGCCGTGAAAGCTCCTTACTTGAGTGATAGAAGTAGGAGTAGGCCACTCTTGAATGGCCTTGATCTTGCTTTCATCCACTTGAATTCCTTGGGCGGAGACAATGTATCCCAAAAATATAACTTGAGAAGTGAAGAAGTGACACTTCTCTAAGTTCCCATATAGCTTCTCATGAGATAAGATGCTCAAAACTTGGTAGAGATGATGGGCATGCTCCTCCTCAGTTTTGCTATAGACCAAGATGTCGTCAAAGTAGACGACCACACAAATGCCAATTGGGGGCTTTAGAACTTGATTCATAAGCCTCATAAAGGTGCTTGGGGCATTGGTTAACCCAAATGGCATGACAAGCCATTCATATAAACCTCCTTTAGTTTTAAAGACGGTTTTCCATTCATCTCCCTCGAAAATCCGAATTTGGTAGTAGCCACTTCTAAGATCAATCTTAGAAAAAATAGTGGCACCATGAAGCTCATCTAGCAAATCTTCCAACCTTGGGATAGGATACCGATATTTGATGGTGATTTTGTTAATGGTCTGGCTATCCACACACATACGCATGCTTCCATCTTTCTTGGGTACAAGAAGGGCTGGTACAACACATAGGCTTAGGCTTTCCTGAAGCAATCCTCTGGACAAGAGGTCATCTACTTGTCTTTGGATTTCTTGGGTTTCTTGTGGGGTCATTTGGTAGGCCGATTTATTTGGAAGGGTAGATCCAGGGATAAGGTCAATTTTGTGCTGGATGGATCTTGGTGGAGGGAGCCCGTGGGGGATTTCTTGTGGGAATACATGATGGAAGGTTTTTAGGAGGGGAGTGAGTAGGGGGTGTGAGTGGGTAGGGAGTTCCGGCGTGGTTTGCATAAGTTTCAAGTCCTTAAAGGCTTCAAACTCATGGTGTTGGGACTTGAGAAGGGTGGTGAGAAAGACATCCATATGAGGGTTGTCTTTGGGTTTTGGAGAGTGGGTGGGCTTGAGAGTGGTCAAGGTGATTTTCTTTTGGTCTTTGTGGAAGGTATAAGTGTTCATCCGGCCATCATGGATGACACTTCTATCAAATAGCCAAGGTCTTCCCAAAAGGATGTGACAAGCATCCATGGGAACTATATCACACCATAGCTCATCTTTGTAGTGTTTACCAATGGAGAGAGAGACGAGACATCGAGTAGAAATTTGCATACCTTTGCCTTGGTTTAACCATTGGATAGTGTAAGGCTTAGGATGGGGTGTGGCTTTGAGCTTGAGCTTGTCTACCATGGCCTTGAAGGCAACTACCTCCATCTATAATAAGTGAGCATACCTTCCCTTCAATGATGCACCTTGTATGGAAAATAGCTTCTCTTTGTTCCAAGTTGTCTTGGGTGGCAAAACCACTCAAGGCTCTTCTAATGACCAATAATTCTCCTTCACCGGGACCTTCTTCAACTTCTTCCACATTTTCTACCATGCAATCTTCTCCTTCTTCTTCTTCATGTGGCTCCTCAAAGGAAGCTTGGTACTCGACAAGAGTCACTATCCGCTTGTTAGGACATTCGGATGCAATATGTCCTAGACCTTGACATCGAAAGCAACGAATTTTGTCCTTGGGCTTGGGAGGTTCTTTTGTGGAGGGATTAGGGGCGGTATGGGTATTTTTGGGTTGAGGAGAGTTTTGAGGTTTAGGAGGAAAATAGGAAGGCTTTTGAGTGGGGTAAGGACGGGGAGTGGATTTGGAAAGGGGGCTCTTTCCCTTAGATTTCCTTTGTTGCTCTACCTTGTAGGCAAGAGAACTCAAGTCATCTAGAGAGGTGTAAGGATGCAATTCAATGATGTGAGCAATGGATTCATCCAAGCCAGTTAGGAATCCTACCATTGTTTGAGCGTCATCTTCTCTCAAATCGCATTTGAGGAGGAGTTGTTCAAACTCTCGGGTGTACTCTTTAACGTTCTTAGAGCCTTGTTTAAGATGATGGAGCTTGGAGTAGTTGTCTTGGATGTAATAGGAAGGAAGGAACTTGGATTTGAGTTTGTCCTTCATCTTGGCCCAAGTCCTAATCTTTCCTTTGCCATTCCTTGCTCTTTTGGCCACGAGGTTCGCCCACCATATTGATGCATATTTCCGGAGCTTAAGGGCAACAAGCTTCACCTTCTTATCTTCGGGCACTTCTTTGTACTCAAAGATTCGTTCAACGGTTTGAAGCCAATCTAGGAAGTGATCCGGGTCTAGTTGGCCTTCGAATTCCGGAATATCAACTCGAAAATCGCCAAGACCACTTTCTTGTCTCCTTCGGGGTCTTCTAGGAGTATTCTCTTCATAATTAGAGTTATCAACATAGCTTCTCTCTTCTCTCTCGGATTCATCCGAGTCTTCTTAGGTGCGTGAGTGAGAAGGGCTTCGGTTCCCTCTTCGTTTCTCCTCCAAGAGTTGGGCAAGTTGAGTTTGAAGGTACTTTACTTGGGCTTCCAACTCGTCAACTCGCTCTTGGGATCGGCTTGAAGACATTTTTTTTTTGTGAGAGTGTGCGGGGAAAAAGGCTGATTTGAGGATGGTTGGGAAAAACAGGAGGCACGATCGTGCTTAGGAGCACGAGGTGGTCGTGCCAAGTTTCTGGCCCTATATCTCACGGTTTTGCTGGTTTTGTGTGTTTTGTGTTTTGGCTTATGGAATGTGTTTGGCTGCAATCTTGGTCACTTGGCAACCTTGGCTCTGATACCAAATGATGTATAAGTGAGGACCCAAATGACCAAGCTAGGGATTTTGTGAGTCTTGTATTGAAAAGGGGAGGTGGATAGGTTCAAGGATTGTGTTTGAGATAAGCGAAGGGCGCCACTCAAATCAATCCTGGGGAAAATTTCTTCACTCTTTTTAGGACATAGAATTGAATCACCACCTAGAAGAGTTTAGGAACCTAGAACACCACTTGAGGTCGCCAAATCTCAAGATATAGAACTAGGCTTTGTCACTCGCTTTGAAGGAACACGCAAAGCTGAATTTGTATTGCTTATGCTTTTTAATCGAATTCGTGTCTTACAACCTTAACCTATGACCTATTTATACTAGAGGCTTTACATCATGAAAAGGTATGAAATATACGAAAAGGGATGAGGGAAAAAATAAAGAAACCAAGGGTGAAAAGGTGTGTCTCTTGATGTCTCCTAGTGTGAAAAGGATGTAGCAGCAAAAAGGGATCCATGCACCTCTTAATTCACACATTCAAGCCTTGATATGGAAGTAGGAATTCATCTTTGTAGGAGGAACAATGCACCAAGGCCGAAATAAGGGAGGAAGAACCATGTTCACACGTTTGGCAATAAGTGTGTTCACACTTGCAGCAAGCCCAGCTTTCAGAAGGCATATCTCTCCGAATACTCAGCCAAATTCGATGATCTTGGGCTTGTTAGAAAGCTCTAGATGTCTAGTTTCCAGGGAATGTTCATTTGCTGCAATTGGACTAGCCGATCAAAAGTTATGGTCCAAATAGTAAAGGCTGTCCAAACTGCCCTGGGCTAAAATACCGTGTGCTTGTGGGCCTAATTTGACTAACCAAATGAACTCCAATGTAGGTGTGGTTGGTCTTGTTAGAAAGTTTATTTCCTAAGCCTGAAGGATGTAGGAACCATCAGAATTTTGGTCTATTACATGTGGCTGAAAACAAGTGACAAAAACCGGGTATGAAGTGGTCGAACTAGGCGTGAGTTCTTCCAGCATTGTCACGGCTTTTCTGTATAGCATAGCAAATTTCTTGGCCTCTTGGAGCTTGATGAGATCTTCCTTGAGCTGGGCAGGAGTAGGAGTGTGGGTAGGATGGTCTCCATCACAAATCAAGGCTCTATCCGTAACCACTAGGACCCATATCCTGTTAAGACATATTTGATCCCATTTAATTTAACCCAGATGCTTTGATTTGTAGCACACCTAGCGAGTTTGGGTCAAGTGTAAGACCTATCGATATCTTTCGTCATATAATAGTGCAAATGAAAATAATCTAACAAGAATAGATCTCAAACATCAAAATAAATCTTTATATCTAAAAAGTCAATGGTAAATTGATAAACCTCTATTTTGACCTCATTTAGCCCCTTATTTGACCTTTTTTCCCATGTTTGATTATGATGAGAGAGGGTTAAATGTGCTTTCTTTCGTTGATATTGTTATGATAGAAGTGTTTTTCTTATTTTTAGGAAATGTTGCCAAGAAAATGAGAAATTCATGAGTATTGATGCAAAGGAAAGCCATGAGGATGATTTTTAAGGAAAAAAAGGGTTCCCGTGAAGTTTTGAGGGCCACGAAAGTGTAACACCTCGACTGCTCCTAGGTCGCGGGCAGTTAAACGTGCTTGCTGTGGAGAAATACTATGATGGGTGACCTCTTTGGAAGTGTCTTTGGCAGTGTGTGAGCGTGGACGAAGCATGCCAAAAGGGCTTGTGATGATATGTACGGTCAGTCAACTATCTTTAAAGTCGTTCTTGGTAATCGTTCGCGACCAGGGATGTGTCAGAGCCAACCTGCAATCATAAGTTGCACCAGTGGATAGAAGAACCCTGAGTAATTACCTAGCGGGGCAAAGATATTGGGAGGAATCTCCGGTCAAGAGGATTTGTAAGTTGGTCGGTTAGTGAGGCATGGTGAGAATGTTGTGCACTTTAAGTGGGGTTGATTTTAATACCCCAAGTGTGGCTTAAAAGAATTGAAGTGACTACTTAGATCATCAAAGATGCATCTTTTTTTTTTCGGGGAACCCACTCATAACAACTCCATAGTTAAGCGCGCTTGCTGTGGAAAAATTCCATGATAGCCGACCTCCTAGGAATTGTCTTGCAGTCTTAGGTAGCGTGTGAGTAAGGATGAAACATGTCGGAAAGGCTTGGGGTAATTTGTGGAGTCAGTCAAAGATCCTTAAAATAGTTCTTGGTAACCGCTCGCGACCCGGGAGGGGCCGGGGCTTTACAAAAAGCAAGATTGAAGAACCTAAGAAAGTGCACGATAGGCTATTCACTAAGACATAACTCTGCAGAAACCTACAATATTCAGATTGTGATTCCCAAAGCTGCGCACAGGCAGCCGTGCAGACTTGGACGATCATGCTGTTTGGCAGTTTCTAAAAGTGCATGGATGCCCATGTGTTTTGCCCATTTCGCAGTACTTACGCAGATTGCTGACTTTATTAGAGACATCTTTGAACTATCTTTTTACTGCTTTTCTTATAATGTTTTTAGGGTTTATTAACAAAGTACATTGGAGTTTTGAGCATTAACATTCATTCAACTTGGAGAACATTGATTTGCTACTTTAATTTCAATTCAAGTTCGTTTCTCAATTCTGTTGTCACTTTTTTATTATTATTTTTCTAGGGTTTTGCGTGAATCATATTTGTCATTCTGGGTTTTTCTATGGTTGTTGTTGATATGATTAGAGGCTAAATTTTCCAACTTGGGTTGGCATTAACGCCAATTATGCTTAGTTGAATCATGACTTAGTCCTAAACCTTGCTTTTTCCACGCTATGTTATTAAATTCTACTTTGCTCAACACATGTTCGATGAATTTTTGAAATAGCATTCATCTATTTTTATTTGTATTTAGGGTAGCATTGCAAGACAAAATCTTTACCTACCGTGACTTAGTTGGTTGTTGGGATTGTGATATGAAAATAATTGAAATTCTAATTGGGACTTGAGATTGTAGATCTTATAATGCTTCGACTTTTAGTTCCATGAATATAAGCAACTTTAATTTTAAGATTAGTCTTTGCCCTCGAAAGATGGAGGGGATGGGCTAATGTCACAATCTATCCATTCACATTGCATGGTTGGGCAAGTTTGATGGGGTTAGTAATTGATTCATAAGCATAATTATGCTTTTAGTTCCAACTTCATTGTTTTCATCCTCTAATGTCTTATTTGTAATCTTAGTTCTTATCGTTTTCTTAGTAAATCATTGAGATATCCCATTTGATCTGCCTAGATTAATTTAATTATTTTTGATAATTGAAAGCAAGTTCGAGGAGAGTTCGATCCTTACTCGCTTATTGTTAGCTACAACTGCACTGTGCGCTTGCAGTTTTAATTGCAACATAAATACATTATTGACTAGTTCTAAATTTATAGCATCCTTTTGGTCATTAATTGCGTTCTTCAATATCATTGTGCCTTTTCAGACATCAGTGAGGTATTATATACTCCTTGAAAAAGGTATCTATTTGACATGATAAAATTATGTTAGAAAAAAATGACATTATAGTAGAGTCGTATGAAATTTCATTGTGGATCCATCTTCTATTCAAAATAAGTAAGCCTCATATGATCAAATCCAATTATCTTTCACGATTGATGTCTCCAAGTCTATGAGAACTCACACGAACGTGAAAGCAAAAACTTGCACAAAACTTGCATCACCGTCATCAAAAGAGGGAACCTTAACTCCCTCAAATTAGGGAGAACTCATAGAAAAGAAGATACAAACTTGATAGTAAACATACTTGTAAATAGAATATGAGGTTCAAAACTGAGATTGGGGCTTACCATCAATAAACAGTAGTTATGGCTGATGGCAGACCTTCCATAGAGGAAATGTAGGAGGTGACTAGGAATTTCCCCCCTCTATGGAAGAGGATAAGAAGGGGATTGCAAATATGATATTTAGACCATATTTATTGAGAAGATCATGAACCTCATATTCTCAAACAAATATAATATTTAGACCATATTTATGTAAAGTGTTTTGGAGCTCAATAATCCTAACTTTGGATGCATTAGACGCTATTGTCCAAGGGAGTTAAGTTTTATGTGAAAAAAATAGTATATAACAAACTTAATTAAAGCTATTTTCTTCTACTTATGGGCATTGCTTATCCTCGAGCTTATTAGGAGGTAGATCAATTAATAAATTGGACCAAGCTCCTTTAGGATTTGGTGAGATTGTGTGTTAAAGTAAAAAAAAATAAAAATAAATCACAACACATCGTCATCACCGTAGCTATCAAACAAATACAAAGTTGAATTCAAAGTCAGAAATTGAAGTGTCGCAAGCTTAGTACACTAGAACCATGTACAAACCCCTCTTTTGCTAAGTAACTAAGTGGTGTGTTACAACCTCATGAAGTTAAGGCATACATATTTGACAAACCATTTTCTTATAAGCTAAGATCAATATCAAAGACCTCTATATATGAGCATGCATGGCTAACTCAATCAACTTTCTTCCTCTCTTTCTCTTTCTTGTGAATTCTTTCACGCCTTTCATACCAACTCTTTCCCACTCTGGTCTGTTTAGTATTGTTTATTTTACTAGTGGAGTAAAGGAAGCCTAAATACAATCTTTCCTTTCCAATTCCGATTCTGTATAAGGTAAGTTAATTTTGCATAAAAATTTTGAACCATTAAAGTATTCGTATGTTGTTAATGAATAATGATGTTATGACCCTAGCATAAAATTTTCATGACCATGGGAGCCCTGTAACCTTATCAAATCAAACGAAAACCCATGCTAGAATTTAACTAGAAACTAGGTTTGACTTATAAACTTTTGGGAATTGTGAGGAAAGTATTTCAATATGATTTTTAGGCATGAGCTAACTCTAGATTTTTAGAGTTCCCTGAATTTTGGATCGCATGATTTTTATGTCCAGATCAAAAAATATGGCCATTTTCCTAAATTTCTGCAAAATTGATCTAATTTGTACTCGTCTAACTCTAGGCTTATTGTTAACTTGCTACCATGGGAATTTGGAAAGATACCTAGAAATACAACTTGTAGTTGTCTTCCTAAGGTTTTATAGTAGTGTCTTGAACCTCAATTGGGCCATTGGGCCATTGGATAAATTTATGTGAATTTTTATAATGAACCTTGAAGCTTGAACATGATCTAGAAATATGAAACTAGGTGATGATAAGCGCATTTGCATGGTGGGGACATGCACGGATGGTCAATCATCATGGGAAAGGTGAAATTACTTTATACTGATTATATTTTAATTTTTCTAGTAGGCTGAGCTCGAGCCAGGTAATATAACTGAAGAGATAATGTAGTTGCATAAAGTTTAAAACAATATTTACTGATTGGTAAACTTTCTGGTTGTATGAAAATGATTTGATCCATTTTTGTCATTGGGCTATATTGAAATGCCTAAGCATGTTTTAAGTCAAGAAATTTAAACCAACCCTTTTACCTAAAATTGAGATGTTTCGTACTGGGTGTATTGATTTCGTTATTCAGAAGGTTTTGTGAAATCCGGTTGATTTTTTTGATTGAGAAAAGAGGAGGTTACTTTATATATTAGAATTGAGCAATTCGTACATATCCTCGGATGCCCGTTCTGCTATGCAGTCAGGGATTTCTGCTTCTCAAGTTCTGAGACTAAAACTATATGGTTGCAGATGGACAATATCATGTGCAATCCGATTACCTCCTCTTTTAACAAAAGACCATGAACAGGAACCAAAAGAGCTAACAAGAGATAAAGTATCCGTAACAACAAACCCCACAAAAGTGCCCTGGACTTTATTTTTGCCAAGCGATTGAATAATGGAGAGGCAATCTCCCTTAACCACAACGTTGTTGAACCCTGCTGCCAATCCACATCTCATTCCCAGCAGACAAGCAAGCGCCTCCTCCACCACCGGCTCTGTAAAACCTTGGCCTTGTTCAGTCCTAGGCCATCATCACGTCCCTTAGAAAATTCCTGATGACGAAACCCCACCCCCATCCAAACACACCAACTTTGCCACCATAAAAATTCAGCTTGAAAATACCTGTTTGGGGAGGGCTCCAGTTAGCAGGGTGGGGTACCTTGGTAGGCTCCACACTGGTTTGCAGCTCACGGAAGCTCCTCACGTAAGAAATAGCCCTTTTCCAAAAAGTTCCCAGGTTCTGGTCCGTGCTACGGAAAACGAAACGGTTTCGAGCATTCCAAATTTCCCAAAGGATAGATATGAAGTTACCGAGCGTATCCGAATCAACATGTTTAGCCGCACTCACAATGCAGTCTTCCATATTACGAAATTTAGCGTCCCAAATAGCACGGTTAACCGGGCTCGCTTCCTATACCTGAACCGCTAAGGGGCACTCCAATAGGGCGTGGGTGTCACTTTCCTCATAGTGCCCACAAATAGGACAATTCATCTTCCAAGAAGGCATGCGACGAGCCAAGTTACTGTTGATCGTCAGAATCCCTTTACAGATCCTCCAGGCAAAGAGCTTTATGTACGGGATGGCAAGCAAAGACTCCAAATTGTTTTCCACACGCTTTGCTGGCACAAGATAATCCCTCCGCACCCAAGAGCTTGGACTTCACGATCATATGGTAAGCCGAGCACACCGAGAAAGACCCATCTGAACTATAGTGCCATATTAATTTGTCTTGGGACCATGAGGCACATAAAGGCACGGTAAGGATGTTAGTTTTGAGAGAACACAACCACAAGAGGGGGGGTGAATTGTGGTCTCAGATTTTCGCAATTTTTCTAACAAACAGTCTTAGACCCTGTTTGCAAAGACTGTTCCTGAGTTGAGCAGAAGTGAAAATCCAACGAAATTGAATGCGGAAATAATGGACACAGGATTTTTACGTGGAAAACACTTCTAACCCAACTGAGGTGAAAAAACCACGACCTACCTTGTGTAGGATTTTAACCACTTCACTAAACGGGCTTAATACGTTATAACAGTAACACACCTTGCTACTAATTGCAACCTACGTAACCGTCTTCCCTAAGACCGGTTACCCCACGTCCAAAAGTCCACTTGACTTAGGATACACTCACCTCACTTTTATAAAAGAGAGATTACACAAAGAACACCCTATTACAATACTTCTCAACCAAGCTAATATAGGGTGCAAATGAAGTCCTATTATGCCAATCTTGAAAGCTCAAAACATCATTCCCTTGACTTGGTTTTTCTTTTGAAAATTTAAAGCATTTGAATACTGAATGTTTTTCTCTTCAAAAACCGATACACAGTGAATGTGGAGACTTTGCTTTTAAATAGAGATAGTTGGGAGAATTTCAAAAAAAATGCTTATCCCATAAGAAGTCGGAAGTGTGAATGTAATTCTCCTTTTAACTGCTTGAGTTACATAGCTAAATGTTAGCCACAAACTTTCATAAGTTCAGCCCCTGAGTTTCTCCACAAATTCAGCCATTTTTTAAAAATAGAGAATAGGTTATTTGGAGGATAAGGTAAAGCAAAAAATAGGTTCAAAATCCTCTCCAAGTTTTCAAAGCCAAAAATAACCCTTTTGGACTTTATCAATTTGCAGAAAATCTATTCAAAAAAGATCATAGATGTTAGCCAAAAAATTAAAGAAAAAATCGTGTAAAACCATTTTTCGCAGTTTAGTCTGGAAACACCCTAGCCGCCCTGTTTCCAGGACTGTTTCTGAAAGTTGGTCCAAAAAGATTTTTAAAAGAGCAAACCGTTTCAAGTAAGTGATAAGTCAAGACTTTCTAATTGGCATATTAACAAGAATCTAATAAAATAAAACCATAGCAAACCTAGGACTCTTGTTGAATCAACCAGCGTTCTTAACTTATTGCTCAAAACACTTCGCAGAGCTGTTCTTAAGGTTGTTCTGAAGTTCTAGAAAGTTTTGCCAACCAACTTATCTTCAGTACCTGTTCTTAAGACCTGTTCATGAACATTGTTAACCAAGCAATTGAGAATAGTAGAGTGGACCTGTTTGGGACAACAACAACACTTGGATTTGTTATCATAAAAAACCATAAACATCATAACAAAGGATTACTTCAGCATCAACGGGTAAGAAGTAGTTCCTGATAGGGCTTTCACGCTAGCATGCATTGTCATAGTCAATGAGATCACAAACCTGAATATCAAAGATGTGGTTGGGTCTAGGCGTGATTACCATAAACGTGGTGGGTCTAGGAAGCCCAAGACAATTCCAGGCCTCAATGGATCGTCCGTCTCCAACCAGCCATCTAGAGCCCTTGAGTACGATGTCCCTCCCCCCCAAGATGCTACACCATGTGTAGCTAGGTCTAGAGCCAAGGGTTGCCGTAAAGACATCTCTATTCGGATAGTATTTGGCCCGTAACAGTTGTGCAACCAATGACGACGAGTTTTTGACCAATCTCCAAAATTGCTTAGCAAGTAGCGCCTCATTGAATGCGTTCATATCCCTGAATCCCATTCCTCTATCCTCTTTTGTTAAACAAAGCTTCAAAGCGCTGAGCCAATGAATTTTTCTCTCCTCTTGTTTATCTCCCCACCAAAATCTGGTTACAGCAGCTTGAATGGAATGACAGAGTTCTTGTGAGAACCTGAAGATACTCATAGAATAGGTCGGGATAGCTTGAGCTACAGTTTTGATCAGCACTTCCCTTTCCGCCCATAATACAAGTCTTCCCATTCAGCCCGACATTTTGCTCTTGACACAGTCAACAAGAAAGAGAAAAGGTTTTCTTTTTGATCTTCCCACCACCGTTGGTAAACCGAGGTATTTATGATGGGATTGAACCTCTCGAATATCAAGGGTTTAAGTGATAGCACCTCGTTTATCCATTGGAACACCCTTGCTAAAAGAAACATCTGTCTTGTCAAAGTTCACTCGTTCACTCGACGCTGCCTTATATTTTCCAGAATTCTTTTAGCTGTAGCCGCTTGGATCATAGTTGCCCCGCAAAATATAATGGCCCTGTTTGGTAAACAGTTGTAAGCTGTTAGCTGTTAGCTGTTTGTATTAGTTGTTAGCTGTTAGCTGTTTGAATTAGCTGTTTATATTAGCTGTTTGAATTAGCTGTTTTTAGAAAAAGTGTTTGGTAAAAATTAGCTGTTTCTAAACAATATGTTGGTAAAATTTCATTTATGCCCTTATTTATGAATTAGTTTTTAATGGGATGTGTGTAATTTTTTCAAACTTATGGATAATTATGTCATTTCTACAAAAAGCTCTTCTCAAAAGGCTAATGAGAATAACTTTTTCAAAAAGAGCTTTTTGGAGCCAAACAGCTATTGCAAACAGCTCTTTACCAAACACCCTTTAGCTGTTTGACTTGTTCAAAATAGCCAAAATCCTCTCAAACAACTATTTTTTCTCAAAAAGTTGTTGTTACCAAACACCCCCAATGGCATCGTCGGCAAAACATCAAGTGAGACTGTCGGGGCGTTGTTGCATATTCGGTATCCATGCAAGGAAGATTGCGCCATAGCCCGCTTGAATAAACCATTAAGACCTTCTGAGCAGAATAGGAACAAAAAGGGAGAGATGGGGTCCCCTTGTCGTAACCCCTTACTAGGAATAATATTCCCCCTCGGAACCCCATTCACTAAGAAGGAAAAGGATGCTGACCGAACGCAATGCATAACAAGTTCCACCCATTGGCTTCTAAACCCCATCCTTAGCATGATTGCAGACAAGAAAGACCATTCCAGTCGGTCATAAGCCTTAGACGTGTCAAGTTTAATGGCCATGGCTCCTCTAACGTTGTTATCACCCTTCATAGAATTAAAAATCTCAAAGGTAATCAATATATTATCGGTTATCAACCTTCCTTGAGTAAAAGCCCCTTGTGTGTCCAAGATGATATGTGGTAACAATGGTTTCAATCGATTTGATATAACCTTCGTACCAATTTGTATACCACATTGCAGAGACTAATCGGGCGATATTCTGAGATTTTGTTAGGGCAAGGCCTTTTGGGGATCAGGGCCACTAAAGTGTGGTTAAGCATTCGGGGAATAGCGTGCTCGTTCAAGATGGCTAGTATAGCTCACAACACATCATCTCCAATTACGTCCCAAAATTTCTAAAACAAAATATCGATTCATGCCGTCAGGCCCTGGTGCTTTGTACGGATGCATCTGTTTCAATGCTAGCTCGACCTCCATCTTGGTATAAGGTTTGTTAAGGGCCTCATTCATTTCATTCAATAACTCTCGATTCCTTGTTGTTGAGCACTTCCTCCATGGTCAGAGATGAGGTTGCCGTGAACAACTCTGCAAAATAGTTGACGATGATATCCTCAATGTCCTCTATTTTTGTATGCTTGATTCCCTACTCATCAACCAAATAATTGATGTGGTTCCTGGCTCTCCTCATGTTTGCTCTCAAGTGGAAGCTCCGAGTGTTTGAGTCATCGTATTTGAGGTAGTCTGATCTTGCTCGTTGCCACCACATTATTTCTTCTTGCTTCCTACATTCTCGAATTTGCTGTAACAGTCGCTTGCGGCTCAAGGCATCGGGTTGGGTTTTCAATTGTTGCTCCAACTGGGTAATTTCTCGGCCTAAATGGCCGAAGGCCTCCTGATTCCACTGTTGAAATTTTGTGGCGCAGGCACCCAACCTCTCCATAAGGTTATCCACCGCATCCACTTTAGCTATTGAGGTCCATGCAGATGATATTACATCCGTACATGAGGGATCAGTTACCCACATATTCTTGAACTGAAATCAACGTTGCCTGTTACAACCCCTAGATGACCTCGGCTTGCACTTAATTCACTACAAAAACAGTGCCGGGTTCGGACGGGAAAAGCGAGGCGGGGACAGGATGTCGGGAAAAACCAGAAGGGCCGACGGAAAGTCCGATGGGGCCTGACGGACCCCGGAATTTCCAACGGAATTCCGTCGGAATCCGTCGGAAATTCCGTCGGTCTTCAGGCACAGATCTCGAGGCATGCATGCGGGGTGGGGGAGTTCAAACGTTCGGCTGTTTAAATTGGGGGGAGGGGGGTTTTAGTGGGTTATTTGAAAGCTTAGAAAGAGGAGTTTTGAAGAGAAAGAGAGGGAGGGGAAGGAAGAGAGAGAAAGAGGTGTTTTAAGATTTTAGTGGTTGGAAAGTAAACAGTAAGTGTTTATTTATGTTAATTTGTTGTTTAAAGTTAAAATAATTAAGGTAATTGATGTTTTTTACGGTTTTAATTTTTCAAGTTTAACTACCGCCGCCGCTGCCGCCTTGCCTCCGTCGCCGATACAACGCTTGATTTTTCGGGTTTGGAAGGTAAGGAAAATTGTTGCGCTTTAAAATTGTTTTAATTTATATTTGATATGTGATGTTCATTTGTTTGAATTATAATGTTGAAGCATGTTTGTTTAGTTTGAATTATATTTTTAGAATGTTATATATGTTAAGCATGTATAAGATGTTTTATTAAAGTTAATAATTTAAGTGAAACAAGTTTGTATATTATAAAATATTGAAGAAGTTAGACATGTATATTTTTGGAGGTATGTTTAATTTTTTTATGATTTGTTTGAAATGTTAAGAATTTTTTTTTATATTTTTGCATGATCTAGGTATGTTAAGTA
>JACYFF010031959.1:16507819-16536226 GCA_017589665.1 Selenicereus undatus
AATTAAAAAATTAAAACAAAAAAAATGAAAAATGAAAAATGAAAAATAAAAACTAAAAATTAAAAATCAAAAAATTGTAAAATAAAAAATAACAAACAAAAATTTCACAAAATTTGGATAACTTCATAAATTATCACACATTAATGACGTTCTCATTATTTTCATCCATTTCAACCCACCACATAAAAAATATACCAAATTCCACCAATATTAACTCACTTCAGCTTACTTCAACCTATTTCAACTCACTTTCAAAAAAAAAAATATCAACTTTAACCTACCTTAACCAACTTCAACCTACTTCACCCTTTTACCTACCTAATTTACCCACGAAAACAACATGCCCTAAATCTCACATGATACTTTACAAATTATTAAAATTATGAAGGGGTGGGTTGAAGTTGGTTGAAGTGGGTTGAAGTAGGTTGAAATGGGTTGAAGTGGGTTGAAGTTGGTATTTTTTTTTCAAGTGGGTTGAAGTAGGTTGAAATGGGTTGAAGTAGGTTGAAGTGGGTAAAAGTGGATTGACCCACGAAAAGAACAGGCCCTAAGTCTTTGGTTACAAGTTTATTCAAAAGTGAGTGACTTGCATGACCTAGTCTTTTGTACCAAAGCATAACATCATTATTTAAGGCACTCAAACAAATCAAATTATTTTGGGAAAGAGTAGAAATACACACTTTATAAACATTTTTGTGTCGCTTCCCCCTCAACACAACATCTCCTGTGTTCATATTAACAACCAAGCAGTGTGTTGGAGAGAACACTACTAGGTTGTCTTTGTCACACAGTTGGGACACACTTAGTAAGTTGTGTTTTAATCCATTCACAAAATAAACATTTTCAATTGAATGGGAGAGTGACTCACCTATCTTACCTATACCGACAATTGTCCCGGATTTGCCGTTTCCAAATGCCACACTCCCTCCTTCTGAAGCTGCAAGTGAGAGAAAATTGGATTTTTCACCAGTCATATGCCTCGAACACCCACTATCAACATACCACAGCTGCTTGTTCCCAAGGTTGTTCCCCGGGCTGTTTGTTGGGTTGTTTTCTCTCACTTCAGCCTGCAAAACAAATCAGATGTTAGTTTTGGGAACCCAGATCCACTTGGGTCTCATTCCTTTAGACGTACAAATCTCATCTTTCCTAACCCAGATTTGTCTTACATAAATTGTGTTTCTTTCAATGGCATACCTTCTTATAGGACACGCATACCGATAATGCTCCGTTTTACCACAATGAAAACAAACAATATTTTAAGGTAGTCTCACATATTTTCTATTAACAGGGTAAACGGTACACTTAGTCACAAAGCCTAATCCCTTTTTGCTTCGGTTAAAGTGAGTGTTCAACCAATTTAGCGCCTGTGAGGACCTGTTCCAGCGCCTGTTTGCAGCAAGGTCTGATTCTACTTGTTTCAATTTTTCAAGCAATTTTTTGTTTTCTCCTAGCAAGGATTCGACCTTACCTTTTAAGTCAAAGGACTCTTTTTCCAACTCATTCAGATTAATGGAGCAAGTCTCTTCTTTCATGAGTAGAGTCTCTTTAAGCACATTAATGTTTTCATGTAAGGCAAGTCTTTCTTTTTCAACTTCAAGCTTCTCCATTTAGACAGATTCATTTTCAAGTTCAAGGTCTCGAATATCCCTTTTTAACTCAGCACAAATATCCATTATAGTGTACACCAATTCTTCAAGAGTTGGTTTATTGAGACCAAGTACCTTGTTCTTGAGTTGAGTTAGACTGTTTGTTGATTCATCATCTGAATCAGTGTCACTTCTTGCCATGAATGCAATATCAGCTTCCTCTGCTTCAGATCCTTCATCATCCTCGCTTGAATCACCCCAGGCTGCTAGCATAGCTTTTGAGAATCGCTTTGCTGAGCTGCTTACACCCTGTTTCCTGCCTTGTTTTCTTGGGTGTTCAGGTTCTTGTTCTTCCTTAACCAGTGGGCAGTTTCTCACAATATGGTCTAACTTGTCACACTTGAAACATCCGGAGAACTGTTCCCAAGAGGTGTTCCTGACCTTGTCGAAGTCCTTCCTTTTGCTGTTTCCTTTAACCTTTTTGAAGAACTTCTTAAACTTTTGAGTTATCATGGCAATCTCCTCCTCATCAGAATCAGAATCATCTTCTAAGGCCTTTAGTGCAAGACCTCGATCTCTCTTTGTTTTATCTTTCTGCTGAGAATTTTTTCTAAGTTCATACATTTGGAGATTTCCAATCAACTCGTCTAGGGTGATCTTGTTCATGTCCTTAGCTTCTTGGATGGTCGTTACTTTCGCTTCCCAAGAATGAGGTAAAATTTTTAGGATATTCCTCACCAATTCTTCGGTGGTGAAGGATTTTCCCAGGGATTTCAACTCATTCGTTATGTGAGTGAAGCAAGTGTACATGTCCATCACACTTTCACGATCACCCATCTCAAACAGCTCATATTTTCTCATAAGCAATTCAATCCGGGATTGTTTTACCCGATTGGTCCCTTCGTGAGCTACTTGTAAAGCATCCCAGATTTCCTTAGCAGACTTGCATTCAGATATGTGAGTATACTCATCCGGTCCAAGACCAAAATACAAGATTTTTTTGGCTTTGGCGTTTTTCTCCATCATCTTGAAGTCTTCGGCATTGAACTCTTCAGGCTTTTTGGGTACTTCCCTTCCATCTTCGATCACCTTCGTGGGAATGAGTGGTCCATTCTTGATAAGCATCCATAACTGGTAGTCCTCAGCTTGAATGTAGTTTTCAATCCTATTCTTCCACCAACTATAATGTTGACCATTAAAGTATGGTGGTCGAGTTATGGATTGACCTTCAAGTATGCCTTGTGGGGTACTCATCTTCAAGGATCTCTCAAGGTGTTAGCCTTTTAAAAGAGAACCTGCTCTGATACCACTTGTTAGTTTAGAGAGTACACCGCCACAAGGGGGTGAATTGTGGTGCCTGATTTTCGAAATTTTCTGACAAACAGTCTCAGATCCTGTTTGCACAGACTGTTCCTGAGTTGAGCAGAAATGAAAATCCAATGAAATTGAATGCGGAAATAATGGACACAGGATTTTTACGTGGAAAAGACCTCTAGCCCAACTGAGGTGAAAAAACCACGACCTACCTCGTGTAGGATTTAGAACCACTTCACTAACCAGGCTGAAACCGTTACAATAGCAACACACCTTGCTACTAATTGCAACCTACGTAACTGTCTTCACTAAGACCGGTTACCCCACGTCCAAAAGTCCACTTGACTTAGGACACACTCACCTCAATTTTGTAAAAGAAAGATTACACAAAGAACACCATATTACAATGCTTCTCAATCAAGCGAATATAGGGTACAAATGAAGTCCTGGTATGCCAATTTTGAAAGCTCAATTTTTCGCACACTTTAGTCGGTTTTCTCTCTAGAAATTTTGCTCATAAAACTCTTTGAAAATGCTGTGAAAACCGATGCCCAAACTGAAGTAGAGATTTCCCCTTAAATAGAAAATGGTTGGGCGAATTAAAAGAATGCTTATCCCATAAAAGGTGGGAAAAAATGTGAACGAAATTCACTTGGTTAAAATGGCCAAATGTTAACCATAAGTTACCAGAATTTCAGCCCATAAGTTTCTCAAAAATCTAGTCATTTTCTAAAAATAGAGAAGAGGTTATAAGAGGATAAGATAAGGCTAAAAATAGGTTAAAGTTTCTCTCCAAGTTTTCAAAGCCAAAAATAGCCATTTTGGACTTTATCACTTAGCAGAAAATCTATCCAAAAAGTTCAGAGATGTTAGCCCAAAAATCAAGGAAAAGTTGAGTAAAATTATTTTTCGCAGTTCTAGTCTGGAAACACCCTGGTCGCATTGTTTCCAGCACTGTTCTGAAAATTCTTTCAAAGAGAAAAAACCATTTCAAAGTAAATGTTAAATCAAGACTTTCTAATTGGCATATTAACAAGAATCTAAGAAAATAAAAACCATAGCAAACCTAAAACTTTTGTTGAATCAATCACAGCAGCTCCAAACACTCAGCAGGACTGTTCTTAAGGCTGTTTCTGAAGTTCAGGAAAGTTTTGTCAGCCAACGTATCTTCAGCACCTGTTCTTAAGACCTGTTCTTGAACATTGTTAACCAAGCACATTTTAAGGCATTGAGAACAGTAGTAAGAACCTGTTTGGAACAACAACAACACTTGGATTTGTTATCATCAAAACCATATACATCATAACAGCTAGGTACAACTTCTTCTCTTCTCGCATTTCAGCTTCCTCAGACCTTCTACGGGACTTTAAGGGGGATGCCTATAGCCATTCTCCATATTGCAACAGTGATTCATCACCTTGGGGGTTGTAGCTATCGAACTCGAGGTAGACATGATCTAGTCTCCCGTATCCATAACAAAATTCTTGTAATTTAACATACCCAAGTTTGATCCATAAGGGCTTCTTGTCAACGAGGATGCGGACTCCCCTAATTAGTGGTTTAGCTATATCAATGTCCACGCGGAAACAGAGGGATTTATCAACACTGTACATTGTAGATTCATCACACCCAATGAACTTCCCAATTTTTGAACCAAGCAATTGGGCATAGGCTATCGTTTGTTTCTTCGCCAAGATATCGTAGGCCTTAACCCAAAATCGTGCCATGAGAAACTGTATCTCTAAGGGTTGCTCCAGCCCCGTCACTTCTGTCAATAATAGGATTTTACAATCAAAGCACCAAGGTCCTTTATTGAGAACAAAGTCCTTGTCGGCAACAGAGAAGAATTGAAAGACAAAGAGGTTGGAGTCGAGGTCTCGTATCACCACACCTTTTTCCGGTTTCCAGATATTTTTCAGGATTGATTTCATTGCCCTAGGGTTAAAAGACTTAGTCGTTAGCAGTTTCCTGTATAGGCAAAATGCAATCTGCTCAGGACGCTCCTCCGAGTCAACATCCTCCACATCACTTGTCTCTTCCTCCTCCTCAGTTAGTCTCAATTGCAACATCTCCTGTTCTAAATTGGACTCCATAGGTAAAGATGATAACTTGAATGCCAAGCAACCGCTGATTACACAAATTACGAGTTGGGGCACCGGTTCTCTAGCTAGGAGTAATTAAGAGCAACAAACACTCAACCAACAATCACCTACAGTGAGGGGAAATACTGATCAACCAACCATCCCTACAAGGATTCGAGGGCAACGACTCTCACATCTAGGGTTTGGATGCCAAGTGGCGGAGAGAAATTGAAATCCTGTTGATTTAAAGGTTTTATAACGACGATTTTTCCTGAAAGAATTTTGGTGCTGCCTTTTGATTTGATGACATTTTCTTATCCTATTGGGTAGTTAGCCTATGAACCCGATTTGGATTATTTTGCTCGACAGTTATGCATATGAGCGCGGTTTGGTTTATTCTGATATTTCTGTTTGAAATGCACATTCTCTCCTGTATAGAACTAGTCATTTGGAGACAATATTGCAAAGATAACTAAATTTCTGTTGTGGGTGGTTCCGTGATATCTTATTTGTTGTATGTACCACAAATCGAAATTGTTTTTGAGCTGCAAACCTGATTTCTAGACGGAATATTTTATGTGTTTTTAGAAGAATTTGGCTAGAAATCCTATTTGGAAAAATAATCTTTTTGCTTGGAAAAACTATAAGTTTCATAAATTAAAGTGCTTTTATTTCGAAAAGTTTGGTTTATAAACTAGTTTCTCCATTCATGAAAAATATTTCCAATTGGTTTTGAACTACGTTTTCAAATGATCCTTAGGGCATGTTTTTTTCGAATTGTCATAAGTACTTATCATCAGCATTCAATAACTTTTAACACAACTCAAACACTGTTAAGCACTTATAAAAAATACATAGTTATAATTTCTTCAACCATTCAGCATGTTTCAACATATTTCAGATAATTCAGCATGTTTAAGCAATAAGTACCAATAAGTATGTTTCAAAGTTAAAAAGAATATACCTTTAGTTTATGCTACTAACTATCTTGGATTCACTTTTCAAATATTTTGTTTTCAAGTGACAGTTTCTATGGGTAGCACGGGTGCCAATGTGTAGTAGCAAGGACTCCTTTACATAATAAATTTGCATGTAAAATATTGGTTTGACATTTCATACTAAAATTTCTAGTTGGTATCGAAAGTGTAGAGTTTTACGTTAGTTTGGCTTGTTTGTTATCCTGATTATCCTTGCCTTATGTTCTTCTTAACGAAACACGGTAACACACTTATATAGGTACCCATTTGTGTGATAAGTTTAAAATTAATTCACTAAAATGAATAGGTAGGAAATTCGGGGTATTACAACCCCGCATTTTAAGGCTGTTTGTAGAGTTGAGATAGTTTTGACTTATCAAACCACTCACATAAGAGTGGAGTTATCTTATGTATAACTCGCACATATGCCTTTAAAAAAAGAACAATCACTGTCTATGTAGGATAAATCCACCGCGACATCATCATTCCAAAGAGTCAAACTTAGCTTCGCTCAGTGGTGGGATATTGAAAATAAATAGCCTTAAATTTGAGGGCGTTAGGTGCTAGGTTTAATGTTTGAATGATCGACATCCAATATCCCAAAATTAAGATTATTAGCATTCCAAAACTCTTACTTAAAAGACCCTGGACATTACCTATTTTCTATTAGGGGGCCTAGTCGACCTGAATCTCATTGATCCTAACCCTTATTTAACAATAATGTAATTTGAAATATAAGACCATCTTAGCCAAAGCAATTATCAATGACCTCAGAGCATTTGTTTTTTGAAAATGCATAGCATCCAAAGGCAAACTTATATTTTTTTTCCCTACGCAAAAAAAAAGCAAACTTAAATGAACCTTAAATTGCTTTCGTAAATAATCAGAAATATTCTGATTAGATTCAATTATCCTTGATTAGTCTATGTGCAACCATACTTCATCTATCCTTCTGGGGAGAAGAAAGTGAGAAGCAACACAGCTATGATGCACGAACATCGACACGGTGACACGGATGTGGCACGATACAGACAGAAGACACATCAATTATGGAAAATGTAGGACACAGATATGGCATGGACATGACCATTAAAAATTTATAAAATTATATTTAAACTATGAATACTTTAGTGTAATTTATCTTTAATTTTAAAAATTTAATAAGCGCGAAATATGTTCTTGAAAGTCAAATAGAGTAATTTATAAGCTACCGATGAGACATGAAAACGAAACAAATAGTATTCAATGACGATAACCCTTAAAATAGAAACAACATTGGAGTTATGTTAATCATAGTTTGGTATTACTAGAAATGATACAACAAATGAGTTTTTAGAATCTAATAATCTGAACTTTGGGGGTGGTGGAAGGTAATAATCCAAACTTAAGAAATTATTGTCAGGGAGCTAAACTTTGAAGGGATTTATTTCTAGTATATTGCCTCCGAGTTAGACTTAGTGGTGAATGACGTGGCGGTGGCAGAGTCCAAGTTGTATTAATGAAGCATTTTTTAAAAAAAAAATGTATGATTTAACATTAAATTTAGCACATCAACTATTGTTGACTTTTTTTTTAAACATATGAGCTTATTTTCCTAAGTTGTCGATTTTGACTTGATATTCGCTATCCAATAGTCACCTTCTATTCACAAATTTCTTACACAATCGCAAAATTTGGTCACAATATTGTCAAGATTAAACATTCAGGTAACAAAAACAACCTAGACGAAAGGGTGAAATTATAGGAGCAGGATCGACCCAACCCAAAAAGAGCTTGGTATTCCCAACGATGGTGGTTGTAGCGCAACAGACATGGAGGGTGTGTCGTGGAGTCGCTGATGGCTGCTATCAACAGAGTGGGAGTAATGCAAGGGAGTACGTTTGTGAAGGGGAAAAAGGAAGGGTCTTTTTTTTTATCGCTTTTGGGGAGAAAGAGCTATTTGACAGTATTTTAATTATTTTGATCAAGTCAAACAGTTAAATGAGTGTTTGGTGAACAGTTGTTTGAAAGAGTTGTTTGATCCCAAAAAACTCTTTTTTAAAATGTTGTTTCCATTAGCCTTTTCAAAAGAACTTTTTGTGGAAATGACACATTTACTCAAGATTTTAAACAAATTACATTACATGTCATTACATTATATTTATAGAATATTATTTTATAAAATAGAAAGAGTATATAATATTATAAAGTATTCCTTAGTAGAATTCGAATTCAGTTAGATCTTGAAGATTAACAAAAGTAGAGATATTTTCTTTATTTTTTTAAGGCAAAAACAAACCATTGAAGTTGCATTGTCTCTATTTTTTTTTTCTTGACTAAGTATTATAGGTCTTGGAGTAGATTTTTTTAATTTTGCTATTATATTATATCATGCTTGTTTGGTTCTCTCATCATGCACTTTTATGAACGTCAAATGTTTTGATATTTATATTGCAGATTATTCAATATCCCTTCCAATTACCTCGACAATGAGCTTTGAATCGATGCGAGATAGTAACATTTGGCATTAAGCTTTGTATTAATTGAATCTAATGAAAACAAAGTCATTATACACCAAAAAAATTTAAAAATAACAAAATAACGTTATAAAACATTGACATCATTTACATAAGAACAAATTAAAAATAAATAAGACAAACAATTAATACAAGTTATGTAGAATTTAATAAGAAAGCAAAGTTTTATCAATGAAGTTTTTCTTCTATTTTTTTGTGTGATCACAAATGAAGTTAGTTTATACCTATGACACCAATTTAATTATTTTTTTAAAACAATTGACCAATAAATAAAAAATATATTCTATTAAGAAGTAATTTAGAGATAAGGATATAAATGAAATTTCACCAAATATTTTTATTAGAAACAACTAATTTTACCAAATAATTTTTCTACAAATAGCTAATATAAACATCTAATTCAAACAATTAACAGCTATATGCCAAATAGGGTCAATATTGGTTAAAAGAAGTAGAAAATGAGGGAAAACTAGATGAACTCAGGGAAATTTTCTGGCGGTGGGGAGAGAGAAACAATTAATGGGAATTAGCTGATGTGTAAAAACATAGGGTCAACAAAGCTGAGTTGTTAAAAAAAAATGTGAACAATAGATTTTTGTTTTTTAAAAAGTTGCTTTATTAATACAACTTGACTCTGCACTGCTACATCCCTTCTCCACTGAGTCTAACTCGGTGGCGATATACTAGAAATAATTCCCTTCAAAATTCAGCTCACTGGCAAGAATTTTTTAAATTCTTATTATTACCTTCCACCACCCCAAAGTTTGGATTATTAGATTCCAAAATCCCTAAACAAAATAACAACTTATAACATTGCTAATTTGCATTTGACACGGTTGACTTTATGTGTCTAACATGTGTGTCATGCGCATTCTTTTAGTTTTTAGACTTACTTCAATTATTGGTGTGTCTGATACGTATTTAAGAATTGTTATTGTCCAACACGCATCCGTCACTAGACATGACAACCATGAGAAGTGTTCGTGGTTTACCGAGTACTTTTACGAGCATTGAAAATAGTTAGTAAATTGTGAAACATTTTTTCAAGTGTCCCACATCATTATAGGAAAGAGATTGTACTCCTTTCGTAAGAGTGTCAAATGTGCTTATAGATAAATAAGCTCTGTAACAGACTCACCCAAACCGACTACTAAGATTCAATGTGCAGAGTTGAATTGAACTCACATCCGCACACGGTGTGAGCTATAGGGCGGTTTTGGAACCTTATTAGGTGACACTTTACACCTGGACATGTGGCTCGCACATGTGGAAGTACGTGTGAGACTCAGTGTACTGAATTACAATACTTCATTTTATTAATTTTGCTCAGAACCTAAATGAAGGCAAACAGTTTGTGTAATGGTTTGTCATTATATCCAAGTTAACACAGAAATTAATTAAACCATTAATTTTATTGTAAATATTGATTTAGAAAACCATCAGACATTGGGCTTCCGTATGAAGAGAAACAAGAATGCTCCAAAATTACAACATGTAGTACATCCACAAATTTGTAAAAACCCTTTTCCAAACTCTAACCTGCAAGTAGGGGCCAAATATTATCTTAAAAACAGTTTGTATTCATGCCTCATTGTCGTCCCTAAAACATTCACATATTCCTAACAAGCATATATGATATTGTCATATGGGTAATATATTATTTAAGCATTTTTTTTTTTATTATATCATCTACTTTAAGGCATATCCTTTTTAACTTACGATAAGTACTTATTAGCATTTACTGCTGAAACATATTTACGGGTTCTGAATAAGTTTACATAATTAGGGGCTAACTATAATTAGGCATTATATTGTGGTAAAATGTGGTCATTTTTCAATGAGTTGTGATTTATATGATGTGATCATTGTGAATTCAATTTTAAATGACTTTTTTTAAATGATAACAATATATAGATAATTTACGAATATATGTTCAGTTTGTAGTTGCTATTATTAACACAATAATTTTCTATATCTTCAGCATTGGATTGCAAAATCATTTCAATTTTGAAAATAATTATAATTAGAAATACCTAGAACATACATTTTGGGATAGTTGTTAGTAAATTAGAAGTCGACATTACTAGTAGGCGGTGGGAATTGAATTTTATACAATAAAATAATTTTCATTTATTAGTGGGTTGTAAAGATGAGAATGTGATAAGGTAAATTCTTAAACAAAAATAAAATAAAGAGATAGGCCAAAGTTTAGATATGAGGATATATAAAATATAAAAGTTGGTAGAGAAATTATTAATTTATGATTAGCAATATTTTTTAAAAAATTTATCTTTCAATTTTAATCACATTCTTCAAATAAGTATGCAACTTTTAAATAATTTATGACAAATCTATGTATTTATATAATATAATAATTCATTGAATAATATGCATTTTAGGAATATAATAATATTATTATTTTTTATATTATGCTTAAAAGTGTGGAACATTTTATTTCGTTACATAATGAATTTTTTTTCAATTTTAAATGGATTATATAGTAACAACAATAAACCTATTTATATTATTGGTTAAATAAGTTCAATTATTGATAAATAGTAGGTGATTTAGATTTAATCAAAATTTAATCAACTAAATACTTTTATAAGGCCAAATTGTGCTAAATTATACTGGATTGTGCTTTACTGTACTGAATTATGCCAAAATATGTTGAATACTAATGATAAATATTTATCGTAAATTAAAAAAAACATGAACTTAAAGTTCATTGCACTCAAAACATTGTTGATGATATTGTAGCTTGGAGCTTATTGGAAGCCTCTTCCTTATGAATCTTCTAGCTTTGTTTATTTTATGTAGCTTTTTCAATATATTTTCTATTTTTTTTTGCAAGAATTTATTTTATTGTAGATTATCTCTCTTATCTTCTTCAATGACAATCTTTGTGCTTTCAACATCTAGCCATTAAAGTGATTTTGCTTGGGTGGGGTCCCTTGTTAGTTGTTTTATTGAAGTTTGATTGCTAATGATAACACATATGTGATAGAGTTCAGTCAAAATATCACTTTGTCAAATAAATTTCTCTTCAACCATCATTGTATTTATTTTAGTTTACTCTAAGAAGTTACTTTTATGAGAAAGTTGTTTCAATTACAATTCTCTATGTCTAGACCATGGGCAGCGCTGGGCTCCTGAGTCCAAAAGTGAAAAGTCTAGCAGCTGGTGAGTGTGCGGGACCGCTCTGACGCCCACAGCAATAGGCTCGCAAGCCGAGGCACCACGAGCAGCTTGCTCTGTGAGCGGCCCGCTCCTTATTTTTTTTGTCATTTTGTGTTTCAAAACGACGTCGTTTGGGAAGCAAAATTTTCGTTTTTTTTTAAATTGTTGCTGAATAAAAAGAAAGAAAAATGAATCTCGACATTGAATTGGACCTCTGGCGGGAAAGAGGCGTGGGCAACGTTGGGAGCCCAAATGTTTTTTCTTTTGTTGAATTAATTTCAATTCTATTGTATTTAAATGTTGAATTATTGTATTTTTTTAGTCGAATGTTAATCAATGTATCTTTTTATTTATTTATTATCGAATCTTGTAATTTTTATATTTAAGCATGTGTGATTTTTTTTAAAATTCAAAATCTTGTGTTTTTTTTTTTTAAAATTATGAGCCTTTAATTAGTTGTATACCAAATTATTATGTGTAAATTATTTTTCACGAAAATAATAAAGCCAAATAACATAACAAAAGATAAAAACTAAACTACTTAAATATATTTAAGTGTGAGTTTCATAGGCATTATTTTATTTGGTGAGTCAAAATGATAAATCTTGCATTGAAGATGGAGAAATTTATGAACCAAAAGGCTAATTCAAAAGCTAATATAAAGAAATCCATCCATTGATAAGCCAAAAAAAAGGCTCACTATTCCACAAACTTTTAGCCTACGTTGTTTAATCACTTTAATCCTTAAAACATGCGAAAACTGTTGCATTAACCTTCTTAGAAAATAGCCAGGCAGGGAGGGCATTAAAAATTAATAAATAAATAAATTGACATATTTAATTAGTTGAGGCGATGGTGACATAGCAACCACTCAGGGCATGTAAAGTATACACCATCTGCCCTGGGGAATCTGAATGTCCAAGTAAAGTTTATCCTCTTTTGTATTTTGTTCCTCCTTATTTTATCCTGTTTGCACGCCATCTGTCCAATGGCATCTCCTTTTTCCTCCTTTGTTTTTATTTTCTTTTCCCTGCTTCTGTTCCCAATGATGCTCTCTGGAGGCACGATTAAGCACATTTTTATACTTTCCCCACCAATGTAAATAAATTTCTATTTCTTGCTCTTTAATAGAAGTCTAGGATAAGATAATCTAACATAAACAAACGTCTTATAGGCTATAGGCGAAGGCCGTATTCGGCAATAACGTTTTGGATAACATTTAGTATTTTGACCAAGTCAATACATTAATTAGTATGTTCGGTAACTTAGTGTTTTAACTAGTATTTCAAGTATCATTTAGCATTTTAAACAGTGTTTCTGAAAATTTAACATTATTAGCTCTTGGTATTTAGAAGTAGTGTTTCATATTTTTTGGCCAAAAAATATCCTTTGAAAATTTTATGTTTGAAAATTATATATTTTCTTTTACATCAATTTACATTAATCAACTAACCTGAACTGCTATCAGCTATCCACTAACAGTTAAATTAGAAATACTATCAGCTATCTGAACCGCTATCCGCTACCTGAATCATTATCCGCTACTTAAACAGCTGATTTTGTCGAACATGACCTAATTTCATGTCAATTTTTTGAAATAGAGTGTAATGTGTCACGGTTGTTTGCCTATGCCATAAATACACAAAAGGCAATAAGAAATTAGGCTATAGAGTGCAAATCCTAAAGGATCTAAAAAAAATGAATAAGCTTAAAGAGTCAATATGAAAGGGATAAGTTAACAATCCACAAAATCAAGATTAGAGATATGAATGATTGGAAACGACAAATTTCACTCCCAGATAGTTTGATACGTACAAATGAGTTACAAAATTATAGTCACATCTTAATCAATGTATTTATTATTTTATATGTATCACTTATGTATGAGGCTTCTTTGTAGCCTAGACCACCAATCATTTTCGTTCTCGGCTACAAATCAAATCAACAATGTGTAAGCTATATTAGATTCTTGAAATTTATATATAATGTAGAAAGTAAAAGTTACATCATTTTTTCACTTTAACTCCATTTAATTTGAATGACAGATAAAGAGGAAAAACTAAATAAATTAAAATTTTCAACTTCATTTAAAAGAATTGTTATTTTGATAAAACCATTTAAAAGAAAATTTAAGGAAAAGAGCAAGAATTTTTTCACCTCTGTTTACCCTATAATTTCTATTTTGCTCGATCGGATTAAAATAAAAGTAAATAGTGGTGAAAGAAGATATGAACTTTGTAAATCAACAAGGGAGTGTCAGTTTGAGTTCCTTTGACGGTTTTGGAGACAATAAATTTTTATTTTTTTTTTTAAGATTATTGCTTGACACCCAAGGCTCAAGTTGTGTAGTTGAAAATATTTTATTTTATGAAAATTATATTATTTTCATATTTTGTATTGAATATCTTTTTCCTCTTCTGTAAAGATGATACTTGATGGCCAAGATTATATGTTTTGCGGTTACGGTTAAACCATTGGTACCTTTGGGCTTCTCTATAAATACTAGGTTGTTTAACCTTGTTTGGGGGCGGGGCATTTGTGACTTTCTCTCGACACTTCCCTTTTTTATTTTACATTTTATTGAGAGTTAGTATATTGAGAGATTTTCATTGTAATTGATCTCTTCCTTAGGCATTTGCTTTGAGATCTTAATTTATTTTTCTTGTTGATTTCTTCCTTGGACGTTTGCTTTGAGATCGTTTTATACTCACTCATATCATAGTGAATTTTGTGTCGTTGTTGCCGCCCGTGGTTTTCTCCCGATTTGGGTTTCCACGTAACAATCATGTGTCCCATATTATCTTTTTTTGATCTTGTTTTATATTCTCCAATATCTACATCTTTTATCACTTTCGCATATATTAAGCTCCAATTTCAATTATTATTTTCTTAATAGTTATTAATAGGATGTCTGGATTTAATTTACAGCTCCCCCCGTTGTCTTCTCCTCTTCTGTTCAATGCTTTGTCCTTTAAGACTTTGTTAACACTATCAAACGTTGAAGTTAATTTTTTACTTTCTTCACAAATAGAAAAAAGGGGAAATTTTTTTGTTATTTTTTCTTCCTCCACCAATCTCATCTATAACTATGTCATTGTTATACGTATATCATTTGCAGCTAAAATTTTATACTTTTTATAAATATTTTAAAAGTAGTTTCACCACTGGAATGTTTAAAAAGCCGTTAAAATTTTTTCAAACATTCAAAAAACTAATTTTTTTAAATAATTGGTTGATAAGACAAAAAAATAATCAGAAGAATGCCTTACAACATAGTTTCAACATAATTAAAACTTCATTGCCTCACTAAAAATTTAAGTAGTACATTTATAATTTTGAAAAGTTTAGAATATCTTCCGATAATTTTAGTTTAGATGTTCACATTTTGTGATTCTTTTCCTGCTTTTCCCGTCAAATCTCAAAAATCCCTCTCTTACTTGTCCGTATCAGTCTCTTTCGTCCTTTTCCAATCAGGAGCCGTACAGGTCACGCGTTATGATGGCGCGTGAACCACACCACCTCTTTCAATGGCATACTGCAATTTTATACACAAAGGAAGGGCAATGTTGGAACAACAGGAGATGAGAATACCTCTCCAATCAGTAATAGGCGTTGGTTGGCGGAGAGAGCTGATCTCTCTTTATTAGGGAGACACCGAGAGGGTGAGAAAGAGGGGGCTCAAAAACTCCATTCTCTCTCTGTCTCTCCCCTTCTCTCTTTCTCTCTCTTTCCCAGCGATCTCTTCGCTGTTCTCGTGGTTAGTTTCATTTCCCTCTTTCTTCTTTATGGATTATGGATATGGATGTATTTGTGTTTGCCTATCGTTCAATTCAATTTCTGTTCTTAAATTTTGAATTCATTCCCTTTTTGTCAATTTTTCTGATCGATTGATACTGGGGTTTCAGCGATTGAGGTGCTGATGGGTCGGGTTCGGTGATTATTGGGGTAGTTGGTGAGGAATCGTGGGATTAGATTCGAATTTTACAGGTTAGGGTTTTCAATTTTTTGTTTCGTTTTTGATATGACGAGTCAATTCTGAATTAGGGTTTTGGCTTTGCGTTTTCTAGATGGCAGATTAGCTGAAGAGTTGTCGATTTCTGCGATTTTGTTTAATTTGATTGTTGATGCCCAAAATCTTGAAGAAAAATGGGAACTTTATTTGGATAGTTCGGCGAATAAATGCATCATTTTCACCTTTTCTAAATTTTGTTCTTGTGTGGAATCAGGTGCTGCGTAGTTTTGGGTGTCTGCAATTTGAAGTGCTTGCATTAATTGCCTGTCAATCTGGCTTTGTTTTTTTCACGTGTCCATGTTCTGTGTTTGGTTGGCTGTAGTTGTGGGGGATTAAAGTTTGCCCATAAAGGAGCATACGGGTGGATAATAGAAGAATTAGATTCGATATGGGGGCGTTGAATTGTAGAAATCAGGAAATGAACATTTGGGTCATCTGTATTTTGCGTTTGTTGCTAAAAATTCTTATATTTTGTTGCATTGAATAGACCATAATGTTAGCTTCTATCAAAGAGAACCATTTACAAATCGTAGAGGGTTTCGATGGGAGCATAAGAAGGCATGCTTGGCCTGATGCCTTCTTCCCCCCCCCCCCCCCCTGTGATTGTTTTTGTCTTGTCTTGTCCGCTCTTTCTTTCTGGGTCGTTGATACCTGTTTGAGGGGTGATTTACCATTCAAATAGAGGTGTCACAGGGAGCCAAGGTGATACTGGTTCTTCTTGTTACAGATATGGTTTCGAAATAGTTAGATCACGTGTTTTTTGCTGCTTGGTGTGTGTTTCTGGCTTCCTGTAGTAGCATCGCTCTTTCCTTTTAATAAGGTGTCTAGTTATAGGTTTTGATGCACCCAACTGTGGGTTTTTGCTTGTTGAAGAAACTGAATGTTATCTTTTCAGCCCTAGATATTTTGAAGAATAATGTGAATATGATCAATATCAGCTTGACATATGATCTGGAATGCCTTGTCTGCAATTCTGGATCTAATTCAGTTCTTTACTTGTCCATTTTGGCTGTTGTGGGGATTGGATTACTGCAGTGCGTGTAGCAGATGTGTTTTTATAGGTTTGTGGGATTGTGTCAATAGGCATATGTGTTGATAGTGCAGCATATACATATACTCTATGTTGTTTATGTTTCTCTTCTTCCTTTGGGACAGAGCTTAGGAAATGGATCATGATGAGACTGGATGCCAAGCCCCTCCCGAGGGTCCAATCTTGTGCGTTAATAACTGCGGCTTCTTTGGGAGTGTGGCTACAATGAACATGTGCTCCAAGTGCTACAAGGACGCCATCCTCAAGCAGGAGCAAGCCAAACTTGCTGCATCATCAATCGAAAATATCGTGAATGGATCGTCAAGCAACAGCGACAAGGAACCGGTTGCTGTCAGCAATGTCAACCTGCAAGTCAAACCAGTAGAAACAAAAGCCATCTCTTCTACACCAGTGGCAAGCCCATCAGGCTTGGTGGAGAGCCAGGATGCCAAGCCAAAGCAGGGTCCAAACCGTTGCACCACCTGCAAGAAGAGGCTCGGGTTAACCGGGTTTAACTGTCGGTGTGGTAATCTTTTCTGCTCTGTACATCGTTACTCAGACAAACACGAGTGCCCATTTGACTACCGCACTGCTGGCCGTGATGCCATAGCCAAGGCCAACCCTGTTGTGAAGGCTGAAAAACTCGATAAAATCTAAGGATGAGGGGTGAAGTTTCATGTATTGAAATATGATGCAATCCTCGTTTTGTCCATGAGACTGCTTCTCTTAAAAGTTCGCTGCATAAATCAATCAATCACTCCGGTGTCCTATACGATTGCTCTATTTGCTGGGAGGGAATGGCAATTTAGGACATCTTCTGCAGCTTCTTCTTCGGGTATTCTCTGTTTGTGATTGCTTGACATGTTCGATCCATTATCTCTTTCTGCCTCTGCTGGTTTGATGGACATTTTCTTAAATTAATAGCTTACAAATGTGTCCTCTTTCTGGCTATAAGAATGGCCTTATGAGTAGTCTGTGTGAGAATGTTTTCTGCTATTCAGAAATTTGTATGGACCATTTTCTGCTGCGTTTCGTTGCGTGCTTTGGTGGATGATCGCTTCAGTCTTCATTGTTTTGCTTTGTGTAACTTCTTCCATATGCACATATGACGATTTATTTAAGGAATTTTAGTCTGAAACATTGGTATTGCAGCTAGAACTAGTAATGAAAGGATAAAAGCATGGCAGAATTGACCACTATCCCTTTTTTTTTGTTTTTTTAGGGGGAGGTGGGCGTGTTGTTGGAAGGATTAACATTTTGTCGTTTGTGTTGGAACGCAAACAATTTTATCATTTGGATTAGTCACGTATAATTTGGATTATAATTAAAATTAAGAAAATGGGATTATTAAATGGCGAAATGCGTCCATGATTTTAGTAGATTTTTAGTTGTACTTAAGGCGAGGAAAAAATATCTAACTTCTGCATCTCCATTTTCTATCTTCTGTTCTTTCCAGTTGAGTTCAGCTAAATCATTAGAGGGATGGTCTAGTAAGAGTTGACACCTTTTGATTCTTGAAGCTTCGAACAACTCCCACAAGAATCCTGAGCCCATTGACAGCAAAGCAAAACTAATGAAAGGGTAAGCCTGAAATGCAAGTCTATTCCTCCTATTCAAACCTCCATAACACCTTTTTCTCCTACCACCATAATTCTGAATACCAAAACTTCCTTCACAATCAGCCAACAAAGATGTCCTGCTTCATGCAAACTCTTCGGCAATGGTTTACCACATAATTTGGTTCACCTCATCATCAACTTCTATGCTCAAATATCCTCAACCTAGAGAGGGACACTTGATTCATATCCGCAGACCTAGATCCTAGCTTTTGTCTGTGCGTGTCCTCGCATGTGCATACCATAAAAAGTTAAGGATCTGACTTACATTTGAATCTCCCTAGAACCTACTTCCGTGAGATTCACATTGGGTGGTTGTCAAAGCCTCAATTCTTCCATTGGGGAGGGCGGGAGTGAGGGGGAGCAAATAGTCATAAATACTCCAGACTATTAAGGACGGTCCGTGTGCATCTGGAGATAAGCAGTTAATCACATGACCACAATCCTTATTTTAAAAACGAGCGAGGCACACCAAGGCTCAAGGGGTTTCCAGGCGTGAGCCTTGAGGCGAAGGCGCACGGATGCACAGATGCGAGACACACTAGTTGATGCCATAGCCTTAAGGCCAGCGGCTTCAAAAATAAAGAACTAGATGGCATACATGAGTTTGAGAGCAATCAAAAAGAAATCCCATGAGATTCAGCTTCAAGATATTTACAAATTCTCTCCATAACCTCTCTGCCCTTAGCACTGTTCTGTAAAAACCTCTCAACACATCACTGTTCAACGTTCTCGGCCATTAATGCAATTGCTGATAATGGCTTTATCCTGATGCTAGTCTCCTGCAGTTCTCTGGGTGCGGATCATGGCACAACTTCTCCTCAACCTCGACAAACTTCTGAAGACTAACATTGCGAGTGGTTAAGTTGCATTGATCTTGATTGAGCATCAACCACTGTTGATTCAACACAGTGGCAGACATCCTGGGCCGGCCAACAATTTTGTGAATAAACCAAGGTTCAGGGCATGAATTGTGAGCGCCCGAGTGGTGTAAAGTTTTCCAGATTCAGGTGCCAGTTTTCTGTTAAGTGTGTCAACCTCGAGGATATGAGACAGAGTGCCTGTGTTCTCCGAGAGATCATGGGCACTTGAAGAAAAAGTGAAAAGCCCAAGTAACATAGGCCGTATCTGACCCTAAACATGTTTCAACCAATTGGAAACACCTACACATCATAACATCAGGGATTCCACTACCATTCGCAGTTACAAGCTGTTTAACATCTTAAGAGCGTATACATATCCTTCAAGAAATAGCTTATGGAAGAAATCCATTAAGCCAGAAACTAATGAAATCAAAATAGAGCTACTACCATTACGCCTGGAGAGAATACTATTAGCTCAAATTTGGCAACTTTTGCAACAACTTTGACAATCAACCATATCCCAGAAAGTTTGTTAGAAAATCTCGAAATGAAAAAACCTATAATAAATGAATTCAGACCCGCTTAAAATTCCAATGAACCCACAAAAGTTACAGCAAAACCATGATCAACTACAAAGAAAAGGATTGAACACCCCCCCCCCCAAAAACTACAAAGAACAGGAAAATGCCCGTTCCAGAAGTTTAACGTTATCTTATAATGTCAATCAAAAAATCATAGCATTATGCTAAAATAATGGAAGAAAATCGTAAAATCTGTTAGAATATGAAAGTGAGTGTTATTCGACATTGATAAAATGAAAGAATATGAAAGTGGTTGTTGTTCCACAATGATAGAATTAAAGGATTTGAGCATATAAACTTATGAGTTATTCTACCAATTACTAATTAATTTTAGACTAGAACATTGAAGACCCATATCACCCTAGAGGAGGGTGAATAGGGTGATTAGAGAAATTTTAAAAACAAAATCGAAAGCAAGAACAGAAATTAAAATGAAACAATACGCAACGATATTTTAACTAGATTGGGCCTCAATCAGGTTTACGTCCCTGTATAGAGTTATCCAACTCTAGGATTCAACTCTCTACTTCTTTTATTAAGGTGAACTCTCACAATCTCTCAAAATTATCTCACTCCAGAGATCCCAAGTACTTAAGTCAACCTCTTGATTTAAGTATGGGGGAGTTGTGACCTCACACCAACTCCTAAGTTCATTCCTTAATAAAGAATCCTCAATTCACTCACAACTCTTGATCACAAAATAATACCCAGTACAATAGTTTAAAGTAAGTGCTCAATGTTGTTTTTCATTCATTGCCTCTATATCTTTTTTCCTTGGTTTGGGCGTCTATTTGTAAGCATTTCTAGCCATGTACCATGAAGGAAATTCTTATCAGATTATCTTGAAGCTGATTTTCAGGGCCTTGACTTCCGGTTAACAGCTCCTGATTGGATTTTCTTACCTTCTCTCCCTCGATCTTAATTGATATAATTCAGTTCCTTGCCTTCTTTAAAATATTTGCAGAAGTTCTTTGTACCAGGCATTCTCACAATATTCTTCAATCAATAAAAGATCATTGCTTGATTTGATTAAAATATACTTCAATCAAAGAGGGATACTTGCCTAACTTTTTGTTCAACTTGTAATTCCCTTATGGCAAGCAAGAATCATGGCAAATGTATTATTCAAGACTTTGTAAGGCAGCTAAATAAATTCCTCAATTGTCCTTTAATTAATCAATCAATTTGATAAGCTAAGATCATGCACATATATATTTTCCTTATTCAATTCCCACATTTTTTCCTTTGCTGAGTGCTTCAGATTTGAATGCAATATTCATGTCCCTTTGTACATCCAAGCTTCTAATTAATTTTATATTACATCAAAACCTTTTTAGCCACGTACTAAGGAAGTCAACATCAACAAAAGCATATTAGACCGACCATAAATATTATGTATGAAGTAAAATAATTATAAAATCAACTCACTTCACAATTTCATATATAACACTAATTATATTATTTGTTATTATCAAAATCAATATGTGACTCTTGGAGTCAACAATCATTTGAACTTATATATATATAACTCTTTGTTTAAGGTCCAATAGATATAAAGAATCGAGAAAGATAGAAAAGAGGGGAGGGGAGGGAAGGGGTTAGGGAAACGGTGAGTTTTTGATGGCTCAAACCTTATGACTGTGAACTGTAATTCTATGCGGACAAGTCTACCTTTTTGGCGGGCACTGACAGCCGCCTCTGATCGCCACGTCGTCCCTTCGGAATTGGGTCGCAGTTCGCCCACAAGCGATTTGTTTGGTGGACTCTTCTACATTTGAACACTGTGGAAAGTGGTAAAAGAAGGGCCAATAGATTAATTAATAGGCCTAGTCTTTTGCATGTCCAGGTTAGTTGGGCTAGTTTTTTTCCAAAGACATGTTTGGGCCAACATTGCTTGGCCCAATACACTGATTAACTATATCAGCGTGGCAAGAAGGAGCTACTATAAGACCATTCGCAGCCATTGGAATGAATTTCAGTGGAGTCCTCCCAAGTTTCATATGTGAGTTTTTTTGTTGTTGCAGTCAACTTGTTTAAAGGAATGACATTCATGGAGGAATATAATAGAATTCCTCCATTCATTCCATTTCTTTTTTTATTTTATTATTTCTTTTGCTTCAAAATCAGTTTTTTCTTTTTTTTGGGACTCAAAAAAATACATATGTGTTATAAAGCGGCTCCATAATAAATATTTTATATGGTAATTCAAGTTGAAATTCCATGGGTTGGAGAAGTGGAAAAATGCAAGTTCTAAAAAATAAAATTTTGTTAATGTGGAAAGGTGGAGTTCCAAAATTTAGAATGTGGGTTGGAAATGCCCTAAGCTATAATTGTTAATGGGACACCCCAATAAATTAGACTATTTATTTTTCTTACAATTAGTGTGAGTTAGTTTGTTCCCAGCTCTAGTGTGATGTTGTGATTGTTGGGTTATTACCTTTGTGTGATTTATTGTAAATTTGAAAATTTAGAGAGTGATTTTCTTGTGGAATATGATTTGTATGTTATCGTATTAGATCTGTTTTTTGATTAAGAAATGAATCAACAATAGAATTTCATGTGGTTCTTTTATGGCGATCTTCATTTCAAGTACAATCTATTATGTCAATTAGACCTGCTCCATGAAGTTATACTATAACTTGGTAACATTCGTGAAAGACTCGTTGACATTGAAGAATGTGGTTTGCGGCAAGAATAGTGCTACAAGTTTAGAATCAGTTGACAGTATATCTATCATTAGCTCTCTGGACAGAATGATTTATTGTGATGTTTTAGATTTACTTTTGTCCGGAGACATTAATTATGAATTGAGTATAGCTCTTTATTATTGAACTATTTCTTTTTCTTATTAAAAAATTGTTAATATTTATTTTTTATAAATTTATTGGGGAGGGAGTGAAAAAGGAGGAAGGATTGGAATACAGAGGCAGAATTGGCTTTAACATATCTTATTCTCTATAAGATGGCTTATCATGCATAACCAATTGCCTAAACCTACGGTAGTACTTTGGTTGATACTCCTTCCATTTTCATAATTATAGTCAAATCTTGAAAATACATGAAATTATGTATTAAATGCTTAATCTTAATGGGACATGGCTAAAATAGGTTCTCAACAATACAGCAACAACTCCTCCTCCTCCTCCTCCTCCTCCTCTCAATGTGGGTCTCGCTCTTGTATAAGGTTTAGATAGATTTGGATGTAAACGTCTTACCTTCGTAGGTTCTCAACAATGAAGACGACTAATAAGTTCTTGAAAGTAGAAATTTGGCAATATTCTAGGATTACAAACATAAATATTTTTCTTTCCATCAATAGTGGCATTTGCACATTTAAGCCAAAATACATGTTCTACATTTCATAGTGTAGATGACGATATTATTGTCATCAATCTTGCTCTTGAACAAGTCAAAATCGTTGTCACCTATAGGTGCGATATAAGTTTGCTTGTCACTTCGCAGGTGCCATATATTTTGGCAAATTTGAAGACTTTTTCCATGCCTACGGTACTGATGTTCCCATGCAGTGCATTGAACATCAAGTAATTAACTAAACAAGAAACACTTCTAAGTTCTCAAAGAAGTATTGAACATTGCGCTTATTATCTAACACCAGTCGCTATTTAGTTTCCCATCATTGGTAATTGAAAACAAAGAACCAAAAATACAAGTTGATACGTTCTCAACTCTTATCCTCTTTTCATTGGAAATGCCTGTGCAATACAAAGAACGGATTCAATGTTTGTCTCAGGGCTTGGTCGATGTCAAATGTTTGGCACCTAGCTAAGAACGTATATACCTTCTTTACAAGTAATGCTACTAAAAGTTGTCGTCAAGACTGTAGACCTAGTAAATATATCATTTAGTTTAGGTTTGGGTCATTTATTTTCAATTTAGGCTTGGTTTGGCTCAACTAATATTTGGTTCAAAGAAGGGCGAACAATTTTAGAGAAAAAAGTACAGGATAGATTTAGACTTCGATCAGATCAATTTGATTTTAGGTTTAAATTGAATTAACCTTTTTTAAATGTCAAATTCAATGTAAATTCGGTCATCAATTTAAATATCAGATCTTTTATCAATTTATTAAATAAATAGGTCTAGTCACATGGAATATTTTAATATTTAACAACACATCAAAGTTTCTTTATTTTACATGCAGTCTTAGAAAGCCATCTGTTGATACCTTTCTAGCCATTTGATTTCATGCCCTGACCATGTAGCCTGGGCTTCCATGCTAACTATAACCTTTACATTTTCAATTCCCCCCCCCCCCACCCCATTTCATAAAAGGTTTCTTTCTGAAATAAATTTAAATTCCTCAATTGTTGAGTATGCATAAACACATGGATGAATAATTGATTACTAGCTACATGCATCAACAATTTTATCATCTAAAATTATTGTTTGTAGACTGGAGAATAAAATATATTTTGAAAATGTGAGAGCAAAAATAAATAATTTTTAAAAAAACGAGATTACATGTCATTAGACGTTAATTTTAAAAAAATGAATTAGATATTTTGGTCTAGTTGGCTCAGATGGTTCGGCCACGTGAAGAGGAGAAGTGTGGCCGCCCCGGTGCGAAAGTGCGAGAGTATCAATCCCCCGGTGGTAAGAGAGTGAGGGGTAAGCCGAAGAAGAGCCTAGAAGAGGTGGTTAGAGAGGACCTCAGAGTCGTCGGTCTCACGAAGGACATGGCTCAGGATAGGAGTTTGTGGCGGGACAGGATTAAGGTCCCTGATTGTAGGGGACCGGCTCCGTAGGTGGCAGTAGCTTAGGAGGTGTGGGGTGGGGTGGGGTGGGTAGGGTTTTGGTTTGTTTGTTTGCAGGTCGTGCTTTCCCGGGATGTCACGGCACCAAGCGCCCCTGGTTTGTTAAGGTATGTCTCCGCTCCCTATCTTTTCGCTTATCCGGTACCTTTTCCCCCTCCCCCTTTCTCTTACGTCGGTCAATGATTTTGCAATCGTTTTCTCTTCGAACCTTTTTCTCAAAGCTGTTTTGTGGGTCTTATGGAATCAACATCTCTATGGGTAGGAATGCCAGTAGAGGTAAGGTTGCCTACAGCTGGATCTCCCTAGACCCCGCGAAAGCAGGACCCACATTGGGAGTTTGTTGTTAGATATTTTGGTCTAGTTGTGATAATTATTAATTTCTCCAGATTTAAAACAGACGCCGTGCTTTCCAGAATGTCGGATAAAGACAGTGTTACTAAGTACTGACACGATTATCTTCTAAACTAATTAACGTTCCACATTGGCTAATTTAATGTGGCAATTTATTGGTTTATTTAATTTTGGCAATTTGGTTATGATTGAGAAGGCAGGGTTTTCACATATATAATTAATTAAATTATGACAGTTATTTGTGGCTAATAATTGGAAGAAGAGGGATTCTATGTAATAATCTAACTGTATAACTTATAAAATCTGATAACATGCTCAGAATTAGCAGTTTTCTTGTGCATAGGGCTGTCAGGTTTTAGCTGTTCATTATAAAGATATCTTCATGATCATGTATATTACATTGGACAAAAATAGAATATCTTACTAGAAATTATATTTTGAAACAAACGTAGCTGATGGGTCATATGTTTAAAAATTTTCAGATTCAATAGAAATAACCTCTAGTTTACAATTCAACTGTGACGGTAATTGCATACATTTGCCTTCATACATCATTTTTAAGCAGGATTTGAGGATGTCTTTGATTCGACATACGTCAAAAACAATTTCGAGATCTGTGTTGACAATATTTTCGTCAAAATCATATTTTACCTGTCGAAATTTCTGTCACACATTTTGACAGACCAAACATCCATCAAAAATTTCCATCAAAATTATTCATTTATGTCATAGTATACATTGAAATATATGATCTTTATATATTTTTAAATATTAATAACATGTATTGAATATACAAATTCCATACTAGTCACTGGGACATTAACTAATATAATCTAAAGTTCGACTCCACTTACGTCCAAAAAAGTACTTTCGGCTTGCAAAAAATGACCTTAGCTGGAATCCAATATCTTACAAAATGGTTTATAGTTGGAATCCAATATCTTACGAAATTGTTGGAGTTTGTTCGTTTTTTTAGAAAATAAGGATCGGTAAATGAGTGAATATGGTTGAAATTGATAGAAGTATATTGAAATATGTTGAAGTGGATTTTTTTTTTTTAATTTGTTGAAGTGGGTTGAAATATGTTGAAGGTGGTTGAATTTTTTTTTTTTTGTTTGATGAGTAGAAGTTGGTTCAAATAGTGGAAAATAAATTGAAGTTGGTTATAGTTAGTATTTGTTTGTTGAAATTTGTGAAGTAGATTGATATAAATTGAGATTGGTAAATTTAAATTTACTAACGAGAAGAAGAGAGCCTTGCAGCATATATATGCATTCCGCGGGAGTTTATAAGGGGTTTTGTTAAGCCTTACAAGTGTGCTAGTTTAGACTCACAATTAATTTCTTTGAGCACATTAGTGAAAATAACATGCATCACCTTTTTTTTGGGCAACGAAGAAAAGAAAAAACTCATGGGATATAGAGTGAGGAGAAGATGTAGTACGGATGAGCACAAATATAAGCACTCATGTCATTAAATCAATGGATGCATGAAGATGAGTTAATTTGCAGCGGCTCTTTCTCCCTAACCAAGGAAATTGTAACATCTTTCATGTAAATAATTATGGCGATTGTTGGATTCACTAAACATGTTAGTGGGTTTCGTGGTTTATAAAATTAAGATTGCTTAAAACAAGACAATGCTATGCACATGGATTGTACTTTGTACATTCTCTACATGTTTAATTTAGCAGCCAGGGAAATAATTAATGTATACTTAATTCGTCTCTTTTTCCCATATGTGGTGTATCGATATTGAGAAGCTCCCGTGCCACCATTTTCATGGGATTGTCGATCGTTATGGGAAAATAAAACTCTTTTATTTTATTTATTTGTTCACTTTAAGTCATTTATATATTGATAAGGTGTTAGTCTAACTACAACACCAATAACTCTCACTATACTTTTATGCATAGTTATTATACTCTTGATCTGGATCTTACGATTTCATGATTCAAAAACCTTCTACCAATCCAACTCCCACTAGAATCTTAAGGTCATTAGGATCTTATGATTCTATTTATTTCAGAAAAAAAACCTTCTACCAATCCAACTCCCACTAGAATCTTAAGGTCATTAGGATCTTATGATTCTATTTATTTCAGAAAGCGTATGGTAGAATTATAATACGATTCTATGATCCTGCAATCTGATTCGTAATCCTAAATAAATTTCACCAAATTCTCTTACTTAATATAATTGAGAAATTATTCTAACAATATATATTTTGTATTAAAAATTGCCCACAAAATATATAGTTGAATTGAATTTCACAATCTTAATTTGTGGATGTTTGTTGAGAATTATAAATATACACATTAGTATATACAAACTAGTAGAGAGCCATTTTAAATTATTAATTATTTCAAGAATTTTAAAGTTGAAACCCATAAATTCCTAATTGACTTGAGACTAGAAAGTGTAGAGATCAGAAGCCTATGCGATAACATCCGATCCCTGTTTTATTATTTATTATAAAAATGGGGACGTGGGCTACATAGGTACGTACCACAACTTACATGAGAGGGGTCACGTGGCAGCGGACATTGTGCTCGAATGTAGAGAAGCAAACCCACAATGTTTCTTGAGTGATAATCAAGATACATGCTCAGCTCCAATGGATGCATGCACATGCATATATGCCTACTGTTTGTTAGTCCACAGCTTCTTGAACCTCTCCCATGCATATTTGCCGAAATCCATGCATCGGCAGATAGAGAAAGGGTTACGTTACGTTGTAATTTTAATTTAATCTGATTAGTCCCGAATTGATCGAATAATCATTGCAACACTTACTTCTAGTTTGTAGATATATACTATATTTATTTTCATTCAAGATGCAAAAATATCAGCCTGATTTTCTTTAGAAAATGATTTCTTATAATTTAGGGCTATTATTCAATGGTGGATACTCTTTTGTTTTTGGTCCTATTTTGTAATTCCTTTCGTGCATGATGCATTTCGAGCTACAGATTATTGAAATATATTAATTTTATTCGGGTTTTATCGATTATAAGGTGTCAAATTCTTTAGATCCGTTAATTTAAGATCCATTTGTCAACTTCCCTCAAACTCACAAGATGCTTATTCATATGTTTTGATGAAAGATAAAAAGGTATTGATCCAATAAGATTGTTAGTATTACTTCTACTTAGTTATGATTTAACATTGTGTTATATATATTGTTTGGACCTCATTATTAATCAAAATATTGATTATATTATTGGTATATATATCTTTGCATATTTTGGATTATATCATGTGATCAATATGATCATCTTACTAGTATTTGAGTAACTATGTTGACATGCATTAAAAGTTCTCGCAATATACATTTTACATTTTGCTCGGCAGGAGAATATAATTAATGTATTGGCAGACAAATAAGGCAAAGAAGACCAAGTAGTGATTATGGTTATGAAGCTCCAAATCACAACGCAAATCAAGTGCAAATAAGAATATTACTTAAGAAGGAGTGAAGAGTCAAATCGCCCTAGAGGGGGGTGAATAGGGAGATTTTAAA
>JACYFF010031959.1:16571226-16585145 GCA_017589665.1 Selenicereus undatus
ACCATATCCCACCCTCCAACATGGCCACCCATGCAATTGGGTTTTCAATCAACAATATTAATGATACCCTGGTAAACGGTGACTAACAGCATGACAGACATGCTACCTTAGACATTTACCCTCCCTACACCCTAAATCATTCGCCAAAATCTTATTCTACTTACCAAAATCGTAAATTTCAAATAATATGTAACATACCTTATGTTCACCACTCTGCTTGAAGGCGTCTACCAATGTCAGACGCCCAAACCCTTCCACCTCCGACTTCACGACTAAGCTCCAATGTCAGGTTTCCGCCATCACCAAACACTGCAAGCTCACTTCCAGCCTCCCTTTGCACTTTCCCTCACCTATAGGTATGCACCTTGCCCCATCCCCTTCTTCTTTCATAACCAAGTTGCCTTCAACATTTGGGGCTGGATTTTCCTCAATTTTCATGCACAATTGTTCACTACTCCAGGATTCAGGAGTATATTCAACTTTAGAGAGAGATTGAGAGATTGAGAGAGAGCGCAAGTTTGAACTCCACACAAAACTCTCGTTCTTTCCCCTTGCCTTTGCTCCCTGTGTTGTTTCCAGGTTGTAGAGGAGAGAGAAAGTGAGTGAGGTACAAGGAGGAGGGTGGGGTATTTTCATTAAGGGCATTGTGGTCATTTTACTTTATTTTGCTTTTTCCCCCATTTGGTTTTCCCTCCAAAAGCAACACCCATTTGTTGCAAAAAAAAAAAGGGTTAGTTACAAGCAAGTTAAAGAATGACCCACTTGTAAGTTTTTCAATAACAATCAACTTATCTCAAAATATAAATTTGACATGGTTTAACACAATCAAGTCAAGTGGACTAAAATTTAGAATAACATATTAAATAAACAACAAATTAATGCATTTAACAAGTTTGGATTAATTAAAGGCTAAATTAATTAAAATAAGGAAGTATTAAAAGTTGAATAACACCAAAATGAAGAAAAAAAAAATCTAAAAGCTGAAATCTATGAAACGAAAACAGAGCATGAAAAGCAGACCAAAAAAATGAAGATGATGCTTTTGATGATGATGATTCTTGGATGATGATGATGGTGTGTATAAGTTGAATGATGGGAGAAGATGGGATGATGGTTCTGCTTGTGATGATGATCAACGAAGATGATGATAGAGATGATTGTGAAGAGGATGCCCCGTTGATGATGCTTCCAATGGGTTTTATAGTGGAGGATGGAGAGTGGTGATGTTGAGATTTGTGATGAAGCGTGAAAAATGGGGGAGCACCGTGAGATTTGTGTGGCTTGGAGAGGTTTGCTGTGGTGATGCCGGTTGATGTGAGCCGAAGAAGAAGGTGAACCGAGTGGTGCTGCATGAATGAAAATGCAGTGTTCACCATGCTATATATATCAAATGTGTTGAGGAGATACATATACACATACATACACACACACACACACATACATACATATATATAAATAAATAAATAAATAAATATATATTTTTCTTCTAGGTCTAGCCGCTGACTCCAAAGTGATCGTATCAATACAAAGTGTTGGGCTAAGTCCTTTAAAGGTTTGCTAAAGTCCATCCAAATGGTTCCCTATGTTCTCCAAGCACTCTAACTAATTTTTCTTCTTGTTCAGGTGCGTTAGAGATAATTACAAGCAATGTCTCATCATCCCCTAAATAGACATATTTCAAATTCTCAGATAAAGGTTTAAGATCTAACTTAGGGGGTGAGATAAGTAAGGGTAGCAATTTATTATGTTTAGTAGTCAAACAAATTTCCTCAGACTCCTCAATGGAATTCACTCGACAGAAAGATTCTATCATAGCTACCATGCAAAACATATGGCATATGTTCTAATGTATCCAAACTCATGGTCAGCATAATTTCTAGCTCATCTTTATGCGACAAGTCGTGAACATTTTGGGACAATTCATCTATAACATCAAGTGCACATATATGGTTCTCATCATATGGAAATTTCATAGCATCAAATATATCAAATTTAATTACATCTCCGTTAAATTCCATAGACAAAGTTCCAGTATGCACATCTATTTTTGTCCTAACTGTTTTTTAAAAACGGTCTACCTAATAATTGGAACATCATTAGAAGCATTACCCATGTCCAAGATATCAAAATCAGCAGAAAATATTAATTTATCTACTTGGACTAAGACATATTCAATTACACCATCAGAGTATGCACAACTTCGATCAGCTAGGTGAATTACTAAACCCGTTCTTTTCAAATCTCCTACTTTTAGTTGTTCAAAAAGAGATCGTGACATCACATTAACGGAAGAACCCAAGTCAAGCATAGTTTTATCAAATGTCATGTTCCCTATTTTAAAGGAAATTGAGAACATACCTAGATCCTTGCATTTGGTAGGGAGTTGCTTTTGGAGAACAGTAGAAACATTATCCCCCATACTTACCTTTTCATTTCGTTTCATTTTGCGCCTTGAAGTGCACAACTCCTTTAGGAACTTAGAGTAGTGACGTACCTATTTAAGTGCATCCAGAAGAAAAATCTTTCTAAATACATCTAGAATGTCCTGGTTGGCCTCTTCTTCCTTGTAATTTTACTTCCTCAATCTAGTAGGAAAAGGTGGAACTGGTTTTGATGGTTCATGTTTAGAAATAATAGTGGACTCCTCTTTTTGCTCATTTTCAGATTCCTTAGCCTCAATTTCTTTTGCAGACTCTACCTCTCTACTCCATTTAGGCTCTTTTAACTCTTTCCCACTCCTAAGTGTTATGGCATTAACACTATCCTTAGGCTTCGAGTAAGGTTGAGATGGTATTCTTTGGTGTACTTGAGCCTGTAGATTGCTAACTAAGGTGTCAGGAGCAGTTTGTCTTTGTTGCATTTGCTTCATAGTCATTTCTAAGTTCTGTAACTTAAGGTCGGTTTACTTCTTCTGTTCATCCATCTTTTTTATCATTTGTTCAAGAAGGAAATTAGTTTTATCTTGAGCAGAAGGTTGGTTCAATGGTTGGTTAAAACCAGGGGGATTAGGTCTAGGTCCATACCCAAGGTTATGGTGATCCCTCCATCCCTCGTTATAGTATTGGAGTAAGGGTCACACCTTCTTTGGCCCTGATTAGGAAACACACCATTAACATTCCCCCCTTGCAAATTAGGACAAGCATCAGAAACATGACCTTCTAAGCAGCAAATATTACAAGTAACAGCAGTTTGAACCCCACCAGTAACTAACTTGTTAAGCATTTTAGTAATTTGAGATAACTGAGTCTTGATAGATGATCCATGTGAAATTTCATTGACTCTCCTAAGTTGGTTTTCTCTAGTCCCAAATTGCTGGGTGTTTTGAGCCATGTTATTAATTAACTCCCTAGCTGCAGCCGGAGTTTTGTTCACTAACGCCCCTCACTTGCAGCATCTACTATGCTTCTGTCAGATGGTAGTAATCCTTCGTAAAAATACTGGATTAATAATTGATCAGTGATTTGGTGCGGAGGACAACTAGCGTACAACTTGTTAAAGCTTTCTCAGTATTCATACAAAGACACCTCATTCACTACTAAAAAAGTTCATATTAATGACGGAATTAAGCGACGGAAAAAAATAGCGCCAAATTTGGTGACGAAAATGGCGACGGAAAAATAGTTTTACAAAAAAGTCAGATTATACGACAGATATGGCGACAGAACTTTTAATGCGTCGCCATAATTGACAGATGGCGATGGAAATTCCATCGCTATTAATATTTTTTTTAAAAAAAATTAGGCGACGAAATTTCTGTCACCTTAAAAATTTTTATTTTATTTTTTTAAAAACAGTGAGCGGCGACAGAAATTCCGTCGCTACCCCTAAAAAATGAAACCAGATTTCTCTGGTTTCATTTTGCTGTTTTGTGAAGCATCGAGGAGAGAGAGAGGGGACGTCGTGAGCAGCGCCAGCCCAGCCACCAGCCACCTCCTCGCTGTGCCCAGCCACTGCCGCCGATCCTCCGCCCCACTTGCCGCCGCCGGTGACCTCCCCCCGCCGCCGACTGTCGTCTGCCGCACCCCACCTCCGGTTTTTTGAAGTTAATTGAGATATTTTTCTCAACTAAACAATTTAAAATTTCTACAAATTTTTGTATTACATTGTTAGAATTTCATAATTAGTTCATATTTATGTTGAAATGTGGTGTTTGTGTGAGGTTGTTGGTTTAATTTGGTTCAAGATTGGGGTAAATGCGATTTAGGGTTTAGGTTTGGTAGTTTGAAGTTAAAATTTGATATATTGGTAGAATGAAATGGTTTCATTGATAATGTTGTTGAAATGTGCAATTTGTGTGAGGTTATTGCTCTAATTCGTTACAAGAATTTGGTAAATGCGATTTAGGGTTGAGGTTTGGTAGTTTGAAGTTGAAATTTTATATGTTGGTGGAATGAAATGTTTTAATTGATAATATTGTCGAAATTTGGGGGGAGATTTTGCTCAATGCAATTTAGGGATTGGGTTTGGTGATGTGAACTTGAAAGTTGATATGTTGGCGGATTGAGGTGCTTTAGTTTAATTATTATTTTGTTCAAATGTGATGTTTGTATGAAGTTGTACCTCATATTTGTTTAAAGTTTTCGCCCAATGGAAAGTACACTTAGATTTGGTAATTTTAAGTTTAAATTTGATATGTTGGTGGAATAAAGTGGTCAACTATGTATGAATTATTAGTTTTGTGATGTTCGTCAGAATGTAAGTATATTTATCACCTATTTGTACATTTTTTTTTGTGCATGTGGAAATTTTAAAGTAAACATACATAATATATAATTGCGTAATTTATGTAATTATTATAATTTTGATTACAATTAATTCTTGTCAAATATATTATGTGGTTATTGTTATTTGAGCAAAATATGAATGGTCCTCCACATCGTAGGTGGATGTATAATAGATTACTATCTGATCGTAGTGGTTATACGCAAGAATTTCTAGACAGAGTAAACGAACTCAATCAATTTGCATGTACACAGATAGAGTTTCTGAATGGGGGAAAGTATAGATGCCCTTGTGCAAAATGCAAAAATAAGGTGTACTTGACACCTGATGAGGTCAAGATGCATCTTATGTATAAGGGTTTTGTGCAAGGGTATTGGTTTTGGATAAGTCATGGGGAAATAGAACCTCAGGAATATGGTTCTGGGTATCCAAATAGTGAAATTCCCGAAGTTGGAGGTTCAAGTCATGTTAATAATGACTATTCTGAATCCTACATAGATCGGATGGAGGACATGGTTGATGATGCTATAATAGCAAATCAAAATATAAGGGTAGAGGGGTCAAGTAGTTGCCGAGAACCATTTTATAATATGGTTCAAGCTGTTCAACAACCCTTATATGATGGTTGCTCTACCCACAGTGAGCTATCTGCGGCGGTGAGACTGTTGAGTACTAAATATGATTATAATATGCCTCAAAATTGTTCAATGAAGTTGTTCAATTAATGAAAGAGATGTGTCCCCCTAACAACCGCTGCCTAACGACTACGGGCAAACAAAAAAGGTGGTTAAAGATCTCGGCAACGATGTGATCCAAATTGATTGTTGCCGGAAAGGTTGCATGTTATTTTATAAGGAGAACGCAAACTTGGATGTGTGCAAGTTTTGTGGGCATTCAAGATGGAAGAGGCAAAGGTTACAACAAAGGAATCAGAATCCATTGACATACTCAAGGTTGCATTACTTGCCGTTAAAACCTCAATCGCAGAGGTTGTACGCATCAAGAAGTAGTGCAGAGCACATGAGATGGCCTTATGAACATCGACGTGAGGACGGTGTTTTATGTCATCCATTAGATGGGGCAGCATGGAAACATTTCGATACCAAGTACCCTGAATTTGCTACAGAGCCTCGGAATGTGAGGCTTGGCTTATGTGCTGATGGATTTAATCCTTACACATTGTCCTCAAGATCATACTCCATTTGGCCGGTGGTCGTCACACCTTATAACCTCCCCCTTGAACTGTGCATGACTGCACCGTTTATGTTCTTGACTTGTGTAATCCCCGGCTTAAAAATCCCAAGAACAAGATAGATGTATATTTACAATCTGTTGTTGATAAGTTGAAAGAGTTGTGGAATGTTGGAGTTGAGACTTATGATATTTCTACGGGGCGTACATTTCAGATGAAGGTTGCACTTATGTGGACCATCAATGATTTTCGCGCATATGGAATGTTATCTGGGTGGAATACTAATGGCCAATTGGCATGTCCCGTATGTATGAAACAATAAAAGGCTTTGAGATTGCGAACTGGAGGTAAATTCTCATGGTTTGATTGTCATCGGTGTTTTTTTGCCAAGGAATCATGCATTAAGAAGAAATAGAACCGCAATTAGGAAATGCAAAACTGTTACAGGGGTTCCTCGTCGTGATTGTTCGGGGAAGAACTTTATGCCGAGGTGGAAGATTACGCAATGGTGACCACAAATGGTGACTTTGTCATACCAGGATTTAAGGAGAATGAGTACAACTGGACGAAGAAGAGCATATTTTGGGAGTTGCCTTATTGGCAACACCAACTGCTCCTCCATAATTTGGATGTGATGCACAATGAGAAGAACTTCTTCGAGAACATTATCAACACTGTTATGGATGTTCATGGGAAAACAAAGGACAATGCCAAATCAAGAATGGATGTTGCAGAAATATATGATAGACCAGAATTACATTTACATTCAGGCCCAAGTAGTGGGCCGATTAAACCAAAAGCGAAGTTCGTACTTCCTGTGGATAAACGAAGAGAGTTGTGTGAATGGGTGAAGGAGCTTCAAATGCCTGATGGATGTTGCTCTAATTTGAGAAATATAGTGGACCCTAATGAGGCTAAGTTCAACAACATGAAAAGTCATGATTGTCATGTCTTCTTGGAGACTCTTTTACCAATTGCATTTGGTGCGCTCCCAGATGATGTGTTGAAACCTCTTATTGGGATAAGCCAATTGTTCAAGAACTTATGCTCAACAACATTGCGGGATGATATGCTTGAGGAATTGCATCGCAACATTGTCATCACTTTGTGTAAGTTGGAGACCATTTTCCCTCCTGGCTTTTTCAATGTAATGGAGCACCTGCCAGTGCATTTGGCAGAAGAGGCTCAACTAGGTGGTCCAGTACAATACCGATGGATATATTCATTTGAGAGGTAAATTATACTATAATCGATGAAATCTTCTATGAATTCTTATATGTGGAATCACTTAAAAGTGATTGCAATTGTGAATTTGGTAGGTTCTTTGGCCGATTGAAGAAAAAGATAAAGCAACAAGCGTCTGCTGAAGGTTCAATCAGATAAGCATACCAAGAGGCAGATAGGACATTTTTCGCCTCCTATTACTTCGGCTCTAATGTGCCCTCCATGTGCAGTAGGTGCAGGAGAAATGAGGATAACGATGAACATATTAATCATTTTCCAACTCTGTCCTTATTTACACCACAAGGGACCGCTATTGGTGAGGAAAGATCAAGGTGTCTCACAGATACCGAATATGTTGCTACCCATCTTCACGTGCTGTTAAATTATGATGAAGTTAAACCTTATATAGGGTGAGTGGTATTTTCACTTCCAATTAAGTTTATCATTCACAGCGTAAGTATATTAATAGGCTTCGTAAAATGTGATAGAATTTTCACAGAACAAGTGAGAGTTGCACATCGCAATGTCAGCAACGCAGACGTCGACACCATCATCGAAACTCATTTCGCAGATTGGTTTAATGAGAATGTAAGTACTCGAACTCATTCATTCATAATTTGAACATAACAGTTAATTAGGTGCATTGTATTAATTAAAACCACATGTTATGTCACCTTAGGTGCATTATATTCGACTGTTCGAAACCGACAAACATTGCCACCTAAGCCAATTGGCTGTGAAGCCAAAGCGGTGTGTGTCGACGTAGACGACATATAGATTAAATGGATTCAAATTCCACACAGAAGGTCGAACCGTCCGGAAGAGAACATATAATTGTGGTGTTGGTGTTTGTGGCACTGGGGAAGGCGATATTGAGAATGATTATTATGGTGTACTGGAGGACATTGTCCAAATTAAGTACGTAGGTGAACCACTTAAACCATGTGTGCTCTTCAGTTGTGAGTGGTTCGACCCCACATTGAATCGTGGGACACGATCTCATAAACTAAGCAACCTTATTGGGGTTCACCGCACCAGAAGGTATCGAAAGTACGACCCATTTATGTTCCCGAGCACCGCATCACAAGTATACTTCATGCCACATGCAGATCGCTCAAAGGATAGGGCCAATTGGCTTGTTGTCATACCAACCAACCAAGGGCGAGAGTGGATCAACAGTACACTCTACCTACTACGTACCAAAAAATGGACATGACGACTATCGTCGAATCTGTGAATGACGTCATCCCTGCATCATTAGTGGATGAAAGTGCACCACCGGAAAAGGTTAATGATGAAGTAGGGTTTTCATTCATTCAGGGTAATGACGAGATAGATAAGCTAGAGAATGATGAGGATGATGAATAGGGGGAGTGAGATGACGGTAATGAAACAGATGAAGCTGAAGAAAATTTGCATTTCTATGATGATGATGACGATGACGTTGATGAGGGTGAGGATGAGGATGCAGATGATTGAGTGGTTACGAATTCTTATGTATATGAGTACTTTGCATGTCAAACAATTGGTTGTGACTTTACTTATGTTGTATGAATGAGCTTTGCAAAATATGTGTAACCTACGTACCTATTATGATGTATGAGGAGAATGGTTTACATGTGCAATCATTATATATTTGTATTTGGCGTTGTTGTCACCTATTTCGGGTATGAATTCAAGTTTTCAGCGAGCAAAGTCCTCATCTCGAGGTAGAGGACGAGGGCGTCGGAGCTTTATCGTTGATCCGACCGCAATGGACATTGATCCATCTTCCCCCCAGGTACTTCATATACCAGTTCAGCCATGAGTGACAATGGCTGCTTACATACCAGGTATTTCAGGACCACTGCCTCCCCCATTTGGGGCTTTCCATCATCAGACTTCATACATTTCCAACCAAAGCACCATGTACGGCCAATTTGCCTACAACATTCCTCTAAACCCCTATGCTGTTCACACTGTGTAGCCTACTCCCCAACCCATTTCCCAACCCACTCACCCTAACATAAACCAATCCCAATAGAACATTGGAAGTGGTGAAAGTGAAGCACAATCTAGTCATGGGAGCACTCGAGCTAAGACTTAGATTGAGCCAGACGGTAATGGGTAAGTCTTCATTTGTTATATCTTATGAAGTACTACATGAATTTTGCATAACAAGTAATGAGTTTTATGTGTTATGTTCAATTAGGTTTCTCCCCAATGATGGTGTTGTTAATAGGATTTCGCTCATATTTCAAAGTAAATTTGACGAAGCTTAGCCTACTTGGAGCAAAGTGCCCAAACCAGTACGAGATTTGTGGTTTGGAGAGTTCAAGGTAACTATAGTGACTTCGTATTAACAGTTTATGTGAACGTGCTATATTAGTATTGAATTATTTGATGTGTTTTTTTGTTTTCATAATTGCATAAGTGGTTTACTTGGGATCCGATCAATGAGGATCGTATAAGAAGAAATTTTGAAAACCGAGGCAATGCATGCTTGAGAGACTTCTTTGGCAAAGCAAGGAAGCATAACAAGAAGCGTGTGTGGGTCGATGATGCTCAATGGGAGGGACTTCAACAGCACTGGGCGAATGAACATTACAAAAAATTGCGTGAAACAACCCAGAAGAACCGACTGGGGACTCCAGAAAGTGGTGACCCATCTCTCCACTCCTGAGGCTCGATCCCTATGCATGAGCATAGGCGGCGTCTAGTAAATGAATTAATGTTTGTTATGTATTCGTTTAAGTTCGATACTGTATTTTGTGTTGTACTTGACATCATTCTTTCTGACACGTACATAGAGGAAACAACTTGGGACGGAGCCCACCATTGTTGAATTATTTAGTTGCACTCACAAACTTCAGGGCAAAGAAGATGTCCCTTGGATTGACAAGAAATCACAACAAACATATGTAAGCAATTAGCTATTCTCAATCTTCATTTGTAGTTTCCCCCTGAACTTGTATACTTTGTTTCAAGTACATTATGCATGATTTCATGCGCATGTTGCGATATTGTAGGAATCCTTTGAACGTGATTTTCAAAATGTTATCAACTCTTAAGGGACCGAAGATGACAGTTCTCAAGATCCAAACTAGCCATTTTCAAACTCAAATGAGTTGTGGATGAAGACGTTCAAGAACAATAAGGGTCGTATTTATGGCATTGGGGACGAGGCTGTCAACATGATGGAATCCGATTACTTCAGTCCCACTCAAAGATCCGATACAGTTTTCATATTAACGTTTCAACGACCATGGTTATACATTGAATTTACTTAGTTGCAACACTAATGCGTACTTCACTAAACTGTCTGTAAGCAGGTACCAGTTCTACGCCATCGCAACAAGAGCTCAATGAGTTATGGGGTATAGTAACCAACTTGGGGGTGAGTTAACTTCACAAGTTGAAAGCTACCGGTTGGTTATGGAGAAATGTAAGCAACTGGAGGAATCCAACAAATTGCTCACCCAAATCAACCAACAACTGAGCCAACAAATGATGAGCATCGATCAGCGCCTCCAAGCTTTATTTCACATACAACAGGCGTCTGACTCGGGATCTCAGCCACTATTTACTCATCACTCGCAACATAATAAGGAAGACGGTGAGCCCGAGGAAAAGGAAAAGGAAGAGGAAGAGGAAGACCTTGGTGATTGAGTTGGTAGCAGGTTTCCTTTAGCTGGTGCCTCTTCTACTTGATTCTTCACGAATTATATCTCTTGCTGCTTGTTTCCCCTTCCCTTTCTGCTTATTTCACTCCCTTCGCCCTGGTGCTTATTTCGCTCCCCTCCCATTTCGCGCTTGCTTCTCCCTCTTCTGCAAACATATATATAACTTCATTCTCAATTACTGGCAATCAACTTCTGGTTTGTTTGGATTTGTGGTTTGTGATATGTGCAGAATTTGTTTCGAACTTGTAGTTTGTGATATGTAGAGAGTTTGTTTGGAACTTTTGGTTTGTGAATCGAAAACTCTTGGTTGGAAGTGTTGTGTTGGATGTGAAATTCCACCTTTGTGTGGTTTGAAATTGTTGAGAACATTTCGAATGAAGCCATATTCAAAGCCATTGGATGTTAATTGAGTGCGAAGATGTTGTAAATTTCTTGCAGGGATTCGTTTGTATGTACGAATATAATAAAAAACAAGCGATTTTATTTTTAAAAAAAAGGAGCTAACGACGGAATGGCGACGAATGAGGAGAAAAAAAAATTTTTGCCCGGGGTGGCGACGGAAAATTAATTCCGTCGCCATCAGCGACAGAATTTCCGTCGCCCATTCCTTCGCTGATGGCGACGGACGACCGATTCCGTTGCCACCCCCTGCCCCGCCAGTTTCCCCTGCCAAAAAAAGTATGTCGCAATTTCTGTCGCTGAATCCGTCGCCGCTGATGATGGAATTTTAAAATTCCGTCGCCGGGTACTCAGTGACGAGCGAAAATCCGACAGCCGTATTCCGTCGCCAATTCCGTTGCTGATTCCGTCTTTATTTTGTCTTTTCTTGTAGTGATTCATTTGTTTTATTCCACAAATCTCTTTTCTAATTGACCCTATCCTAGATGCAGGAAAGAATTTTTCTAAAAAAGCTTTGTGAACTTGAGTCCAAGTGGTAAATGATGCAGGGGGAAGATAATATAACCAATCTTTAGCTCTATCCTGAAGTGCAAAAGGAAATGCCCTCAGTCTAATATGGTCCTCAAGAATTCTCTCTGGCTGCATGGTGGAAGAAATAATAATGAATTCATTAATAAATCTATATGGGACCTCACCAGGCAATCCGTGAAATTTAGGTAATAAGTTCAAAAATCCAGAATTCAGTTTTAAAGGTCTATCTAAGGCAGGGTATGAAATTGATAAGGGTTGCACAACCAAGTTAGGGGCAGCAAGCTCACGCAAAGTAGCATTATTAGCCATCTTATCAATAAAAGATGCCGAACTTTTAGAAAGACTTACAGACTTTTCAGTTTATGTATCGCTTACGATTTGGTCATCTAGCGGTAGCTCTTCTTTGTTTCGTCCTACTTTCCTACTGCATGTAGCTTTCATCAACTAACAAGCTGAAAAAGGAAAATATCAATGTTAGAATAGATAACTTAATAAAAGATAAAAGCAAACAAATCTCTCCCTGGCAACGATGCCAAAATTTGTAGAGCTTGTTGTGGAGCTCACAAATTAAACTACTACTTTATTTTTAAAGATTTATAATATAGGAAAGTAGAGTCGATCCCACGGAGAGAAATATAAATTTTTTTAAGTCTACTTAATATCTAATATTGATTCCAATTAAGCTAAAAATTTGAAAAGTTACTACCTCATATTATTTAATAAAATGATCTAAATTGTAAAAACAACTACTAATTTTAAACTTAAAATCGAACGAACAAAATTACTCTAGAAAATAAAAATAAGATTTTATTTTATTTGAACCAAATTTTATCCCTAGGATTATGATAATTCCAAAATTATTAAATTGCAACTTAAATACTAAACAATTGGGGGGGTTGAAGAAATTTAAATTAAGTAAGGAACACTTAATAAATTAACAACTGAAAATATAAACAATTAATTAAGAGAATAACAAGAAAATATTAATCAAGAATAACTAAATCAAATAAGTCACTTGACCTAATTATGATTCACCATGCCATAATTTACATCTATCATTGATATTATACATCATTTATTTTAATAGCTATACACTAGAAAAGACCCACCAGTGGTTCTTTCTCGATTTTCAGTTTAACTTCTAAGACCAACCCTGGATTTAAACTCTTCTAATCAAATTAACCAATTCATACCAGCATAAATTAACCAATTTAATTAGAGCATTGAACACGTCTAACCCTAGCAAATTACAATTACCAGCAATTATAATTCACTAGTCCTTATTTAAAAACCTAATTCAAGTCATAATAAGATTAACCAAGACCAGCCTTAAATTAATCTTTATAATAATAATTTTAATAAATTAAATTTTCATAAGATATCAAAATTAAACAATAGAATAAATATGAATAACAATGGGAAATTTACAAATGGGTCATAGTTCAACTTGCTTATAACTAACCCTTTTTTTTTGCAACAAATGGGTGTTGCTTTTGGAGGGAAAACCAAATTGGGAAAAAAGCAAAATAAAATAAAATGACCACAATGCCCTTAATGAAAATACCCCACCCTCCTTGTACTTCACTCACTTTTTCTCTCCTCCACAACCTGGAAACAACACAAAGAGCAAAGGCAAGGGGAAAGAATGAGGGTTTTGTGTGAAGTTCATACTTGCGCTCTATCTCTCTGTCTCTCAATCTCTCATCAAAGTTGAATGTACTCCTGAATCTTGGAGTAGTGAACAATTGTGCATGAAAATTGAGGGAAATTTAGCCCCAATTGTTGAATGCAGCTTAGTTATGGGAGAAGAGGGGGGTGAGACAAAGTGCATGCCTGTAGGTGAAGGAAAGTGCAAAGGGAGGCTGGAAGTGAGCTTGCAGTGTTTGGTGATAGTGGAAACCTGACATTGGAGGTCAGCCGTGAAGTCGGAGGTGGAAAGGTTTGGGCGTTTGACATTGGTAGACGCCTTCAAGCAGAGTGGTAAACATAAGGTATGTTACATATTATTTGAAATTTACAATTTTGGCATGTGGAATGAGATTTTGGTGAATGATTTAGGGTGTAAGAAGGGTAAATGTCTGGGGTAACAAGTGTGTCCTGCTATTAGTCACCGTTTACCAGGGTATCATTAATGTTGTTGACTGAAAACCCAATTGCATGGGTGGCCATGTTGGAGGGTGGGATATGGT
>JACYFF010031959.1:16595145-16625320 GCA_017589665.1 Selenicereus undatus
TATATGTGTGTGTGTGTGTGTGTGTGTGTGTGTGTGTGTGTGTGTGTGTGTGTGTGTGTGTGTGTGTATATGTGTGTATATATATATATATGTATATATATATATATATATATGTATACATATATATATATACATATATATATATACATATATATACATACATACTGTAAACGTAAATTTCGAGTATGCAATCAATTAGACAAGAAATTAAGTAACAAAGTGAATTCTAATATTTATATCAAAGAATGAGTTCAATATCTGTATAATTGTTACAAGAACAAGTATAATAAATCATCTGATTCAATCTCCTTAGGTAGTCTTGAATGAATTTGATCTTGATAGAGTGCCTAAGAGGTTTAATCTCTATCAAGATATGAATGTAATCTCTGCGCGTAAACGGCACGTGTTTGGAGTGCTTGTTGTCTTCTGTCAGAGAAAAGTCTTGAGTTCTTCTAAAAAATGTCAACCCTTGAATGAGGGGGTTTACTCCCTTTTTATAGAGAACTCGGAGTTGGGGTTTTCCTTTTCGTCTCTATTAAGAGGAATAATCATTTATTTTCTGCATCATTTATGTCACGTGACACTTTTTAATTGGCCATAATACATTTCCGTTAAATATTTAATTTAATGAAATGTCATAACTAATTTAACACATTGCGTACTGTAATTGGCCACAATAAAAGTGTTTATTTCTTCCACGTGGCGGCTCTTGGTTGGTCCGTAAAAATTTACAGTCTACAAATGTCCCCTCGAGACTAGGTCACGTACACAACTTTAGTGTTTAAATGTGAATGACGTCTCGATTATATTTTTCTGGTAGGCTCTACATACTATTTGGTGTGATTTTGTAGGATGCAATCTTCAAAATATTTATTTCTCTTGCCCAAAATATAAAGATTTGCTAATGTAATTGAGTATCTTTTCTTAATTTAAAAACAAAGCCCCACATGTTTTTTTTTTCCGTAAAAGTCTCTCGTCTATCTCTCCTTTTCCTCTCTCCCTTTTCTCTTTCTCTTTTTCTTTCTCTTTCTCCACGCTGCTGTCAGAGGAAGAAGTGAGCGAGTGGGCTCCCCGACGCATCAGAAGCAAAAGCAGAAGTGAAGAACACCACAGCGAAATAGAGACGGTACCACGGCGAAATAGATTCCTTCATTGTTAATAGTTTAACATTGCAACACTTGAAGGTAGTTTTACCCTTTCTTCTTCATGCCGTGTCCCTGTCTGGTTCTTCTGCGTTTCTTCTTCTTTGTTTTTTTTCCCCCCTATTCTTTCATGCTGCTTGGTGCTTACCTTTTTTTTTTGGGTGAAGACTGTTTTTTTTTTTTTTTTTGCAAATTTAGGCTATAATTTATTATGGTTAACCTTTGAATGTATAACCCTTTTGGGTGCATCAACGGATTAACCTTGAATCCTCATAAGGCCAACTTTCTAAAGGCAAAAATTCTCAAGAGGCGAATTCGATTTAATATTGGTTAGCCTTTGAATGCTTAACCCTTTTGGGTGCATCAATGGGTTGACCTTGAATCCTCCTAAGGCGAACTTCCCAAAGGCGCAAATTCTCAAGAGGCGAATTTGATTTAATATCGGTTAACCTTTGAATGTTTAACCCTTTTGGGTGCATCAACGGATTAACCTTGACTCCTCCTAAGGCGAACTTTCCCAAAGGCGAAAATTCTCAAGAGGTGAATTTGATTTAATATCGGTTAACCTTTGAATGTTTAACCCTTTTGGGTGCATCAACGGGTTGACATTGAATCCTCCTAAGGCAAACTTCCCAAAGGCGAAAATTCTCAAGACGCGAATTTGTTTTAGCATCGGTTAACATTTGAATATTTAACCCTTTTGGGTACATCAACGGGGTAACCTTGAATTTCCTCCCAATGCGACATTCCAAGAGCGAAGGTTCTCAAGAAGCGAATTTGACTGATGAAGAGCCCTTGCTTGCATTTGTGCCCATTTTCTTTTCTTCTTTGTTTCTCTAGCGCTTCCATGTCTAAAATTTTTTTTCTTTTTTTCTTTCGATTATTAGATTGCTACGCCTCCCCCTGTGATAAGTCCTACGACTCAATATTTATATTGCTGCTATTGATGCAGGCTTCATTCAAGATGGTCACTTTTATAGACAAAACCACTAGCGGGAGACGCTATCTACACATCCAACCCAGTGAAAATGACGTAGATGGGGAAGAGACAAAGTTGCCTATCCGCAATCCTATAACGTCCTTGTGCAAGTCTGATTGTGCTAGAGGTCCTCCGAGCCTTCCTTGGTGGCCCACAGAGAATCTGAAGACAGGCGAGACATTTTTTCTTTCTACTCACATTAACATGAAAGAGAACCTCCCATCTTACCAATTGCTACGTCATGATATAAAGTCTGAGCGCAAATCATGAGCAAAGTTATCGTTGCATGGGAAATTTTCTTATAAATCGCTTTATTGGGAGTGGCTAGAGGATATCCTCGTTCGTTGCAATGATAAACTCACAACCTTTCATCTATTTGATGCTTTGTATGCTTCGCTCTTCCTTTATGACCGGTGCTCGAACCTCATCCGAGCAGTGTGTGAGCATTGATGTCCTGAAACGAACACATTGCATACTTCTAAAGGCAAGGTGTCATTATCTATCTTTGATATTTACAGCTTCCTCGGGCTACCACTTTCAGGGCGTCTTTATGATGAAGTTGTTCCTACCCAACGGGAACTCACAAACAAGCTTCCGCTGAGTTGCAGTTATCTATTTACTGCTTACCACAAGCTCATGCAAGGTCGCAAGGGCAAGCCGACCATAGAGCAATGGATTGCCTTTTGGTTTCGAGGACGCAACAGGTACCATATTGCTAGGAAGCCTGATCAAGACAGCCGGATCCCTCATCCAGGAATATTGTCTTCCATTATCGACGTAGGAGCCCGTAGGTGGGTGATTGTAAGGTCGTTTTCGACGAGCTGGGAATGGCCATAGGCTAACATACTGAGACCTTTTGAGCTGCATTTCTCTCATGTTGGCTATGCATATTCATCTTGCCAGTTAGAGATGTTGGTTGCATACGCCCCGACACTTTCAGTGTTGCCTCATTCGTGGCCTCAGGTGTAGGGTACTGCCTCCCTACAGCGATTCTTACGAGTATCTACAAGGGACTCAATGAGATTTCGCGTTCTTCTCATCCTGGTAGAGGTGGGGGACATTTTCCTACCCATTTCCTTTATGCGTGGTTAGCCAAGAACTTTGATGCATACGAGCTAGTTAGTGAGGCTTCCTCCAGTCCAGGCATGGTGAAGTTTAGCGGCATTGGTCAAGCCAAGTCATTTCAGCTTGAAGAGGCCAGGGAACTCATCGATTCCGAGAGGGGCTTTCGCGGCCATTCATCCATCATCAACCGACTGAAGGAGACCCTTGTGGATGACGGCAAGCTATCGAGAGCTTACTTCGCTTACTTTGTCAGCATTCGTTCGGGTTTTGTCTCTTACAGTTGTGAGGACAGCTTTGTCATGAAGCACCACTGCCCCGACTGATTCAGTAGACAATTTGGCTTCCATCAGGATGTTCCTACAGATCTAGACTTTGATAATCTTCCTGATCCGGAAACAATGCTTCCTGGGCGATGCAATTTACTCGAGAGAAATACTACTGGTGCATTTCGTGAATGGTGATCCAAGATGTTCATTTCCTTGACTTGCAGTCCGCATGCCAGTGATTGCAAGAGAAAATGAAGTGATTTGTTTGACACGAACACTTCAAAGGATGAAAGCAAACTTGGTTCCATACCCAAGTTAAAGATTGTTCGTTCTGGAAAGCCCCTAGAGCCTTCTGTTCCTCCGATGGGGGATAATTCTTCCCGTGTCAAGATTCCAGGAATAGATGTTGTCATCCCAGCGATGCCCATCCCTGCAATCGCTATTCAAAGCATTGCGCCACTACCACAGGTAACGAATGAGATTAAAGTACCCTTTCAAATCTCCATCCTATTGAGACATATAGGCATAATGTAAACCTGAGATTAATCTTGCTACGGATGGTCAGGATAAGATACCTATCGGAGTTTGTGACCTAATTACTGAAAAGGTAACTGAGCTTCTCTCAGAAGGTGCCGAGAATATCATGGATATCCTCAATTCTGAACCTAATCCTACTGAATGCATGGTACTCCCTTTTCTTTTCTTATAAATATAAACACGATTTCTCTGCAAATGTGTATCTCACCTTCTTCATCTTTGTATACATCTTCTCTTCTTTTTCTTATTTTTCTTCTGTTTTTTTTCTAATAGGGAGAAAGTGATGATGTGAACTTCAAGGAGGAATTGGCACATGTTCCTTTGCCATTAGGAAGTCAATGTTTCCTGTCGATTGGACGAATACCATCATTTGGTAATGATTTATATGATGGCAGGTCGAGATTAGTTGACTCGCGAGGTGTTTGTTCCCTGGATGATAATGAGGTCGGGTCCATCCGTAAAGTCAATGGGCCTTCGCTAGTACCTCGCCCACAACGCCCTTTGAGGGCTCCCAAGGGGAAATTTTTGTCTTCAACGCTGACGTTGTTATAAAGGAGGTGGATTTTTTCCTGGACCAGATTTTTTGAATTCTCCTCGGTCGGTTCAATGAAATTTTGGACCGATTCTGTGGAATTTTACCCGGATCTTCAATTCTCGACATTTTTTCCATTTTTCTCGCATTTTTCGCCATTTTATCACATTTATTAAAAATTTGTAAAATAAAATAAAATAAAATCAGTTAAAAACCTTAAAAAATACGATTACAACGAGCATAAAACAGGCGTAAAAGTACCTTAAAAATAGCTCATTTTCGGTACGAACAAATACGCCTACACCAAGATTTTGGTCGCCCTCGAGTAAAATAAACTAAACTAACTAAAAGAAAATGAAAAATAAGAAAAAGAAAATGCTAACTCACTGTCGTAGGAATCACGATTGCATTTAGCGCATACAACAAGCCCTTTAAACCCCTTGGACTCCCAAGTGGAGGAGTGAGGTCTCGTGAGGGTTTCAAAGTGGAATCCCCACAAAATTATTTCAAAAATAAAAGAAAATCTTTTTGGGTTTTTCTCAAAACTAATATGTACAAAACTCGGAAAAAATATGCACAAATTCTAATCAGCTAAATCACCCATGTACTCAATTATTAACCTGTATATACATAAAATGTACTTCAAAGCCTTCTACCTCCTAAATGACATCAAGTCGCTAATTTTTCACCCCATTGAACATCAAGATTTTGAATCCATCCTGGTGCTCGTATGCAAGTGTATCATCATCCCAATGCTTAGATTTACCAGAATTATACTCAATCTCACTTGTCCGACACAACTACATTATCACCATACTGACTTTGGAAGCAAGCCTTCCCAATAGCAATATTGCCTCAAAGGGTAACACCCAGTAGCACGTGCCTCAAAGGGTAACGCCCAATAGCGCATGCCTCAAAGGGACACTTGTCATTCCAAATTTTATTCTTTATTTATTCATAATACAATTTTTTTTCAATTTTTTCCAAAGTAATCATGCCACAAGCTAGTGGGAGAATCATTCATGGAAACCTAAGACCTAAAGATAATGATGAAAGAATAAACAAGGACTGGATTACACAGCCCATAATGAACAACTGGAGTTAGAATCAGGTCTTAGAATATCACATTCGATGTTGGAGACTTATCATGCACATACTATTTATATACAAGCTAACAATTAAAGCACATGGGATTCAAACTAATCAGAAATAGTACAAATGTCCCCAAAAACAACAAAAATCATCAAAAAAAAATTTCAAAAATGGCACCTCACCCCCACACCAAAACTTCACAATGTCCTCATTGTGGGAATTAAGGCGCTAAAAATCAAGCTCATAAGCTAAACAACCGTAAAACCTATAATATATACAACTAGGACACGAGGAAAATCAAAAACAAAACCAAAAACAAAACAAAACACACACATATTCAAAAAAACAAACACAAACCTAAATTACTAAAGAAAGGAAAACAAAGATCAAAACCAAAATAAAAAAAAAAAAACATGACCTAAACATACTTATTTACAACAAAAGGGAACTGTTAAACAAAAAATTAAACCAAAGAAACACCAAAACTCACCAACAAAAGAAAGTGAAACATGAAAACAACCCTAGATATCCACAATTAACAAGTATTTACAAAATCCTAATATATACAACTAAGTACGAAAAGGAACAAAAGAAATGAAAAAGAAAAGAAGGGTGGAACGATCATACCAGGTTGGATACTGATTGTACCCAAACTATAAAGCTTATGGAGCATCAACTACTCCATCATAACTTACGAGCATCTACTCTTATCAAAACCAACCAATGCTCGCAATAGCTTATCAAACGATCGGGCACAATCCTCACAAAAATGAACGTAATTGGAGACATGAAGAAGGGCCCAAATAAAGTGCATAACAACAATGCAACTCAAAGTTCTTTTGAGCTTATCAGATTTCGTAGCCCAATCAGAAGAGAGATGTGTATATGTAAAATTAGATGCACAAGTCAATGGTTCAATGAAGATATGAGTATATGAATGCACAAACCATCTAAAGTGATCTGATTTATCTAAATGAAATCTCACATCACCTCTAAAAGGGAAAGGGAGAGAACGAAAACAAGGCCAATCAAAGAAAATATGAAAACTAGAGCTTAAATGACGGCCTAAATTCAAGTCTTGCAGTTCAAAGAGGTCCTGAAGTCTATCTATGTCATTATCATCACGAATCTGATCTAAATAAGGAATATCAAGCACCAATGTCTCAGACTCGACAAAAGTAGACTCGGGAGGGTCCAAAGATGAAAGAAGAGGGGGAGAACTGCAATATCCAACAATGAGGTCAGTTTGGACAAGATCAACAGAAAATGATTCATATTCAGCACAAGGATTCTCATTCAAACTCATATCAACATTAAACCCACAAAAAGATTCATATTCTATATGCAGAATATTATTATCTAATTTAAACAGAAGGTCAGGAATGACGGGATCAAAAGAAAATGATTCATACTCAACATGAAAATCCACATCAAGACGTTCAGTAACATCAAGCACACATGAAAAAGACTCATATTCTGCACAAAGAATATCATCATTAAGGTCAAACATAGTGGGTGCAGTCACAGTCACCACATCACATAACTCCTGTGAAATATCTTTGAAATCATCTAAATCATGAAGCTCAACTTCAGGTGTGATGCTTATATCTAGTTCACTAACCAAATCAGATTGTTTACCCACTTCCAATGCACGAAAGTTGTTCAAAGTAGTGGGTAAGTCGATAGAAACTAGGACATCGTCAGTGACGCCCTTAGGTGAGCTAGTACAAGGTGCAATGTCTATTGATAGAGACTTAGGGAAGTCATTTTCTTGTTCTAAACTAGGCAAAAACATGTTTTCATTCAAATCAGGCCTAGTAGAATAAGAAGATTCAGAATTCTCGTAAAGACTAATATCAGGTTTAGGAGATCCTAAACTAGAATTAATCTCACTAGAAGTCTCCCTAATCTAGTTAAAACATTGAGAATATTCAGCAATTCTCAATTTCATATTCTCTATCATGTGATCAGTCATATCATTAATCTTCTTTTCAAAGCTTGCACATGTAACATCAATGTAATCACGATAAGGACAAGCAAAAGCAGCATGATCAGGAGATTCACAATAATCACACAACACAGGAGGCAAATAAGAGTGAAATGAGTCAGAGGAATTCATAAACTGGTCTGAAGGATAAGAATTAGCATGAAAATCGTACTCTCCATGAGTTGGGTATCTAAAAGTCTGATTAGCTTGTTCAAACGTATAAGTTTCCCAAGCTAATTTTTCAAAGAAATCTCAAACTTCATTTGGAGTTTTAGATAACAATTCTCTTAAACCTCCCGGAAAAATTGAATCGATGTAACTCCTTGACTCAATATTTAGACCCTCAAGAATGACCTCACAAATTTCCCATTTTTCAAAATTCCGATTCAGTTGAGCACGATAATCATTCAGCCTTGAAAAGTAATTCCAAAAAGGTTCGCGCTCGAATTGCGGGAAATTGAAAACTGGCATTTGAAAATTTTACAGTTTTTCAAGAAAAATTTCAATTTTTATGGGTTTTCAATTTTTCAATTTTTTTGGGTTTTTGAAATTTCTATTTTTTTTTTCCAAGTTTTTCAAATGTTTTTTAAGTTTTGGGTTTTTTTTGAAAAAAACAATTACCAAAATCTCATGCCGTCATCCTCGGCAACAGCGCCAAAATTATTGATTGTTTTTTGAGGGGGTGGAAACATAAACTAAACAAAAAACAAAACCTCAAGCACACAATTATCGTTCGTAGAACTTTGAGGGTCGATCCACTAGGACGACGTAGAAATTGTGGTCATTTAAAACAAAACGATTTAACTAATTCACTAACCTAAGTGATACTATTTAAAGCAATCTAACAACCTAAATATTCAACATTTAACTAAACCTATCATTAGAAAATTATGAAACTAACTTGAACTAATTAAGCCAACTGACATTAGAAAATTATCACTAGTTTCAAATTAACAAACAGAGAAAGAAGACGAATAGGGCAGATTCAGGGGAGGGGGATTTTACATAACCGAAAGCAAAACAAACAGAACAACAGCAAGCATATAACAATAATCAGCAGAATCGAAACAGAGCTTCAACTCAACCTCGATGAACACCAAGAACGTACCAGAACCGATAAGGAATGGCAGAAGAGGAACTTGAACAAAACGCAAAAGCAGGGGGAATCCAAATGAATTTCAGCAACTAACAACCAAATGTTTGCAAAACCAAACTCGTATTGTGAATTGCTACTAGGAAAACTCGAAATTATAGCATAATTACAGAAATTCGAAGCTAGGCAAACCGAAATGCATAAACCCTAATTCTGAAATTCGAAGTAAAATCGAAAATGAAAGCGAAATTAAACGAAGCTAAACCCTAAAACTCGAATTTAAACCTAAACTAACCTAGAATTACCTACCCTAAATTACCTAGAAATTACCTACTATTACCTAAACGAAGCTGTGATGGTGTGCTGGCGTTGGCAACGTGATTCGTGGGCTGGGAGTTGGGTTGGAGAGAGAGAGAGACAAGGAGATAAGGACGAGGATGATGGGGAAGATGATGATGGTAAGGATGAGGGTCTGGGTATCGAGGTTTCAGGATGGGATCGAGTGAGGACGAGAGAAAAGGCAGACGCGAAGGGGGTGGGTATTAGCTAAAGTCACGCGCACAGCACACGCATGGGGAAAGAAGTGGACCGGTTCGGTTTTTTCCTGGACCAGATTTTTTGAATTCTCCTTGGCCGGTTCAATGAAATTTTGGATCGGTTCTATGGAATTTTACCTGGTTCTTCAATTCTCGACATTTTTTCCATTTTTCTTGCATTTCACATTTATTAAAAATCTGCAAAATAAAATAAAATCAGTTAAAAACCTTAAAAAATACGATTAAAACGAGCATAAAACAGGCATAAAAGTACCTTAAAAATAGCTCATTTTTTGTACGAACAAATGCTGCGCAAGTATATGGTAAAGCCATACTTGACAAGGTGCGTCACACCCCTTTTGATGGGCTTCCTACTCTTAAAGGAGATTTTGACAGCTTCTATGCCACTATCCTTCAAAGTGGTTGTAACACCCGGGATTTTATCCCCTTCGTTAAGCCGATTTATATTGTTATAAATTGAACTAATATCGATGTAGTCTGCCCGAATGCTGATTTTATTGAAAAGAATATTAGTATTCTTATTATTATTAGTTTTATTAGTATTAAGGATTTTTATCAAACATTTCATTGAGCAGGTTCCCGAATACGACTAGAATGTCGAACCTTGGGAATCATTCTACAATTTATTGAATCGAACCTTAATATAATCAAAAGGCGAATAATCGACCGATGATTATATTAATGGTTACAGTTAAGGTTTGGAGATCGGAAAATTGGATTTATGGTACAGTGGGTTGGTGTTATTATCAGAGTAAGAGCAAAAGAAAAAGGAAAAAGAAAAAAAAATTAAAAGGGGCCGAAGCCCCTTCTCGTCAGGAGAGAAGCAGCGAGAGGGGGGTGGTCTTCGACCCCTACCCCGTGCCCGACCCACACACACGCCGGAGAAGGTGATGGAGGCCGGCGGTGTCGCCGGCAACCGGCCGACGCACGCCCGGCTGTTCCCCCTCGCCGGTCGACGCCAATTCGGGCCAGAGAGAGAGAGAGGCAGACGCAGGGGAGAGAAAACCGGAGCCAGAAAGGGAGAGGAAGACGGCGAGAGGGAGGTCGTGAGCTAGGGTCTAGGGACCTCCACCCTGTGCGACCACCACCGGCACGGCCACCTTCGCTGGACGTTGGCGACACGGCGATGAACGGAGAAGGCGGAGGAAGACCACATCGAGCCAACCCAAATCGAACCCTAAAACGGGTCCCTTAGCTTGGATTCGAGGTGGGTTTCCTCTTCCTCCTAGTTATTGTTAATTTTGATGAAAGTTTATCGATTATAGTTCGTTCAGGTTGAATTGGAACTGATTATGAGTGACTTGAGGAAACTGTAGCGTAAACTTAACGATACCTATATATTGATTGCACTGAACTAAGTTTAACGATTTATCGATTCATATGAAGTTAGTGATTTATTAATTTATATGAAGTTTAACGATTTATCGATTCATATGAAGTTAGTGATTTATCGTCGCTTTATATGAAGTTTAACGATTTATCGATTCATATGAAGTTAGTGATTTATCATCAATTTATATGAAGTTTAACGATTTATCGATTGATATGAGGTTTAAGGTTTAGCGTTTTATATATAAACATGAAAAGTAGTAGTCTATCGATGATATGAAGTTTATCGATTATATCGATATAGCTTATCGATTCTAGAAAATTATCAATTATACCAAGTTTAATGATTATATGTCGTTTATCGATTATAGAAAGTTTAATGATTATTGATTATATGGAGTTTATTGATTTATATGTAGTTTATTCATTGTATAGAGTTTATCGATTATATAACGCTATCAAATACATAAAGTTTATTGATTATATACAGTTCATTGATTACATGTACTCATTGTTTATAGTGTTTGCATAGAAATGATACCGTTATGAATGCTTATTTATCTGAATTCTAAGCGTTCCTAAATGTTTTATCGGTCACATGTTTCCATTGACAAGTCATTGGTAGTGAAATAACCTTAACTCATCAGATCTATGAGATCGAGTAATAAGCATGGGTTACATTGCATCAATTGGCTTTATAGCATAACCAACCCGGTATCCCCTTTTAAAGTTTACATCGAACTTCAACTTCAATGTTTCAAAGTTCAGTGGCTATTGCTCGGTTAATAGGCAGAGACTTCAGAGTTCAGTCTTTCACAGTCTTTCATAGTTCTGCCAATATGCAGAAGTTTCAAAGTCTTAAGTTCATAGTTCTGCCAATAGGCAGAAGTTTCAAAGTTTCAAAGTTCATAGTTCTGCCAATAGGCAGAAGTTCCAAAGTGCAGCGTTCATAGCTCTGCCAGTACGCAGAGAATTCAAAGTTCAATGTTTTCTTATTCTGTAAATAGCCAGAAGTTTCATAGCCCACTGTTCATTGTTCTGCCAGGAGGCAGAGGATTCGAAGTTCAATGTTTCATAATTCTGCTAGTAGGCAGGAGCCTTGAGTCCAGTGTTTTATAGTTCTACCCATAGGTAGAAGAGTTAAAGCTCATGTATCCTATAGGATTGTTCACAAGGTCAAACGAGTCTCCCGATTCATATGATGTTCCTAAAGCATTACACTTTAATGAACAAGCGTGTCAAGTTCAGAGGCCATAATGTTGTTTACATATAATTTATATGAACTGAAATCAGCTTTATTGATGTATTGACCATCGCGTATAAAGTTTTGTGTTATAGTTGAGCCTTTGTGTTATACCCCATTTGTCTTCATTGAAGTTATGAGTTTATATGAAGGATTGATGGTAAGTCCAAAGAGTATAATTATTCTTAAAGTTTTCAGCCTTGATATAATTGCTATCTCCCTTGCATTGTGACTGGAGTACACTGCGCGAGAGGTGAGTTCTTTAACGATATATGAGGTCTTCAAGAAAAGGCATTACGAACAATGGTCGTAAGTTATTATTGCATTGAAAGTATATGTTTAGGGGAGGGGGTTATTCACTGAGCGATAATTGTTCATTCCCATCTATTTTGTTCCCTTCCCAGGTTTTTGAAATAACAGGTAAAGGTCGGCCCAAGTAAGCCGAGATGAAGTCATTGCTGACCTAGGAATTAGCGATGTGCTCGTATGTGAGCTACAGAATGTATTATGATGTCATGGGTTGTGATTTAAGTCCTTGTGTGCCTGTATTGCATATCATTTAGAGTCACTCTGTATGGCTGTGTGAGCCACCATCTAAATTATCTAGGACTGTACTTTTAATTGTTCATTTATTTAAACACCGAACTGTATTGGTTGTGGTGCTCCGGGCGGGTGGCCCGTAGAGCTGTGAACTCTGGCGGGTGGCCGCTGAGTTATAGTTAAGCCCTTTATAGCTGTTTTCAATGCAGGTAAGTGATTGTAAGGTTTTGAGCCTGGGAAATGGTCAGTTTTTAGGGGAAACTCTGTCCGTTTCGTTCCAGGATTTAAAGAATAAAAAAAAAAACCTAACACTCCTAGCTCTAGGGTTGGAGGCATTATAGAGGTGTCAACGTCACTCCTTTAGAGAGCAAGGTTGAAGGGTTGATCAAGCAAGCATGTGACTTCAAGGACTTGCAACGGAGTTACTCCAGTAGAACATCTGCTGAAGAACATGATACTTGTCGCATGGAGGTGCAAGGTAAACTTGATGTGGCCTCCCGTTGGCTGACCACATAGGGCGCCCATTATGAAGCGAAGACGGCCGAGCTGAAACATGTTGAATCGAGACGTCAGGGGTTGCTGAAAGAACTTTAACTTTTGGAAGAACAATAGAAAGATCTTAGCTCTCAGGCAGCAGCTTGCAAGCATTTGCTTCAAGAAGTTAAGCGGGAGGTCATTGACTTGCGAGGTCATATTGACATACTTAATGCCGTTGAAGTGATGGATGCAGCCACAAAAGCTAGTTTAGAGAAGGCTGAAGCTTACATTAAGGAGTCTTTTGAGGATTTGAAGAATTTTCAATGGGATCCATAGTTGACTCCTTTTTTTTTCTTCTTCTTTTTTTTTAGATGGACTTGTAATGCACCTTGCACTTTTGTGATGTAAGCTTGACATCTAATAATACGAATTTTCTTTTATCCCTTGCTGCACATGTGTCTTTGATTGATTTTCCTTGTGATTTGGATCCCACAATTATCAACTTTATGACAATAAATGAATTTATACCCTACTGAATCTTTAAATTCAGAAGTTGTATAAAACCCACAATCAGATGAACATTTTTATGAACAAATTTCATGGTGATTGTACTTGGGTGTATACCAAAGTTGCCTACGTATCTGAAAGGAACCCTAAAGGATCAAGTCATACGTAGTTCAAAGAACAAGACCCTTTTTTTTTTTAGCGGTCCACAGTTTATACTCTTGCGAGTCAGGAGTATTACAATGGAGTTTAACTTAAAAGCATGAACAGTTGATGCTCATGTTTAAGAGCTTACATGTACTAACACATTAAGGATAGTATAATTTTAGGAACTTGCCATTTATCGGCCCAACTCGCCCTTCGTCAGTACCGACAATCCTATAGGCTCTGTTGGTGTAGACTTCTCGAATCACGTAGGGGACATTCCACTTGGAAGTGAACTTGCTTCCAGTCTTGTGTGGGATGATGATTGGCCTTCTTACCGCGAGTATTTGATCTCCAACTTGAAATGAACGCGGTCGTACCTTTTTGTTGAAGGCTCGTGATAAGCGAGCTTGATAGCATTCCAACTTTTGTTGCGCTAGAAGTCTTTTTTCATCAAGGGCTTCGAGCTCTACTAGGCGAAGTTTATGATTTTCATCTTCGGTCAAGCCTTCCTGTATGACAATACGGAGTGAAGGGATCTGGAGTTCTAAAGGGAATACTGCTTCGACCCCATATACTAGAGCGAAAGGAGTTGATTAGGTTGGCGTCTTATACGTGGTTCTGTATGCCCAAATAGCTTCCCCTAATCTTTCATGCCAATCGCGTTTTGACTTTGCCACCACTTTGCTTAGTTGGACAAGAAATTGAGCAACAAAGTAAATTTTATATTTATATCAAAGAATGAGTACAATATCTGTATAATTGTTACAAGAACAAGTATAATAAGTCCTCTGATTCAATCTCCTTGGGTATACTTGAATGAATTTGATCTTGAGAGGGGGCCTAAGAGGTTTAATCTCTATCAAGATATGAGTTTAATCTCCGCGCGTAGACAACACGTGTTTAGAGTGCTTGTTGTCTTCTATCAGAAAAAAGTCTTAAACTCTTGAGAGTTCTTCTAAAAAAAATGTCGACCTCCAAAATAGGAGGAGTAGAGTCCCTTTTATAGAGAAACGGAGTTAGGACTCCTTACTAATCATTCCTAAAAGAAAAGGAATAATAATTTGTTTTCTACATCATTTGTGACATGTGGTGCTTTTTAATTGGCCGTCATAATCGTTCACTAAATATTTAATCTGACACATGGCAGAGTGTAATTGGGCGAAATAAAAAGTATCGAATTTTCCACATGGCGGGTCTTCATTGAACGGATAATTTTTTGCCTCCTACACATACGCACATGTACACACACACACACATATATATATATATATATTTATATATGTGTATATATATATGTGTGTGTGTGTGTGTGTGTGTATGTGTCTTGTACAACCATTTTGATACATACACACCAAATACAAATCCTTCTTCCTTTATATTTAGTTAGCAGTATTTGATTTAAATTTGATTCAAGTAAGTTAATTAATAATAAGTTGTTTTGGTTTGTTTTAAATACTCAGTTTATCCGAGTTGGACAAGTTCTTTTCCTGAAAACATTGGAGTTTGATAATAAAGAAAAATTATGAAAAATGTGAAAATGATGGCATTAGATTTTCAATTTGGCGAGGACAAGCCGCCCTCCCTTAGGGTCAGCCGTCCAGACTTGACCCCCGTGCGCGTCTCAACCGGGAAGTCTGGTAAATAGGCACGGGAAAACGACTTGGGTGAAAAGGAATCAAGTATGATACAGGCTGTTTTCCAGCAGGCCCAAGTTGCAAAGTAGGGCCGACCACATATTGGGCCAGCTTTTTCCATCACTTTTCTGACAACATCACCATTTCTGTGTTTTTTTTTTTTTATGACTACCCACATGAATTTGGTGATACTATTAACATGTGAATAATTTTTTTAAAAATAAAAAATATGGTAACAAAACATGTAAAAAATATGCTAATTTTGATTCCATTATTAATTTTCTTGGAATAACGCCTTAAGTATAACAAAGTAAAGATTTTCTTATATAAAATTGTTCTTACTATGAGAAGTTATATTTACTTTTTCAAAAAAAAAAAGAAATTATGTTTACATGTAAAAAAGTACATCAAAAGTATACATACTTATGTAATTGGTTCATTTTAATTTCTACCCTTAAAAACTCTAGTTTTTGAGGTAGTTCTTTCTACTTCATTGCATTACAACAAGTTGGTGCAGATATGGTATCTATTTTATTAGTGTATCTAAATAGTTATACCATTACAAAATTCGTAATATATAGTATAACTAAAAAGTTAGAATTGGGTCATATAAGAATTTAGTTAAAACCAAGAAATGAATCTCACAGCAATTATTTATAGGACAATCTCACTCACTAATAGCCCTTAGCTTGATTGCTATTAGAGATTGGCTTTAAAAATTATGAGATTGTTTCCTTTAAAAATTAGCATAAAGATTATTTACAAATTTCATCCTTTCCTCACAAATATTTTTTTTTTAAATAAAGCAACCATCATTAATTTATGTTTTACTATTTTTTTAGATGAGCCCATATAAATTTTTTTTAAAAAAACTGCTAATATTTTTAGGTGAGAAGATTTAATTAAGATAAGCTCGAAAACTAAACTATTTATACGCTACATTCACCCAAATATCCGGCAAGTGGAACAACTTAGCGTTGTCTACGCTCTCCTAATATTATGCTTTGACCTTCAACAGCCCACCATAATATAATGGTACTATTATTAATCATTTATTAAGCGTTTGGTGCAATCTTTGATATAATTAAAGTTTTTTGTGTCCCTGTCTGATTTGCCACGACCGATTACTGAATGGCTAAATGTGGTCTGCCAACTAAACCACTTGTACATAATGGGATAACACACAGTAGGGGAGGAGACAGAAAAAGGATACATTATATGTACAGATCAGAGACGTCAACAAATCCACGTCAGGATACCAAGGTCTATACTGTACCGCCGGGAGTATGCATTGTTAGAAGCCACACAGGGGAAAAATATGTTAAAATTTTGGATTTGCGACAAATTAAATACATTTTTAAAAAGTATATGATTTGACAAATAAGAGTCGACACTCCTAAATATATGTAATATATAACATCAGGATAATGATGTTGTTAGTGATTTTCCCCTTTTTGGTTCAGGTGGAAAAGGGAAAAATTGCCAAAGATTAATCATTCAACATTCAATATATTATTTAACTTGAATAAATTTAAAAAATCAACAATAACTCTTATCACAAAAAGTAAATAATAGATATATATGTGCTGTCGACCAACCTTAAACTTGTAACATCCTTCTTACTACTAACTACTTCTTTAACATCTTTGCTTCTTTTATAAATGTCACATTATCAAGTCAAAGTTATTCACAATATATATACATATAGAACTACTGGTAAAAATTTCATGGTAAACTAAGTAAGATATTAAAAATTGTGAAAATTGGGATTTATCACTAGTCATGTCTAATAACCTCTCACTAGAGTAGACAAAGTCAGCTTAGATTTATTTTTTTTTGGTGCTTTAATTTTTAATTATCAAAATGTCTTATTTTGGAGAGAGGATTTTGCTTGCATTGAACCAAATTATGTTAGTGTCAAATCAATACGTGGATACATTCAAATAATTTATATTCACAACATATATCTAACTCAAAATAAATATCCTTCGAGATCATAGAGCTTACTCGTTTTATTATTTTGTAACTATTACTGACCACTAGCAATATGTTACTCTTCCTTTTGTTTCCCTACGTGCCATTGGGGAATGAGATTCACTTAGTGGCTTGTGGATGTAAGGTTTTTTTGCTATGATAGAATATTCTTATTGTGTAAGTTTGAAATACTGAAAATTTAGCAATCCATCATAAGCAATAAAATCACAAGAAATCAAAGAAATTTCAGCAAAAGTACTTCCACATCCACAAAGACAAATCTCCTTTGAAAAATTTAGGATGGGTTCATTTCAACAATCAAACATGCAGATAGTAGCCATTAATTGTACAGTTGAACCTATCATGCCCAAATACTGCGAGCGCTAGGAGCATTAGTGCTGTATAGGTGCGATTACGAGCATTTAATAGCAATTAGAGCAACAAAATTTTGCAATTAGCAATTTAAATATTTAGTGTATGTTCGTTTTAGTGGTTAAAATTAATTAGTGGTTAGTGATTAGGAGTGGCGGAGAGTAGTCTAAAACAGTTAGAAGCACAACAGTTAAAATTACCATCGGTATTGAGTGGTTAGCAATAGTTTGACCTGAAAATTACACATACAAATAGTTGTTAGGTCCAATGGCTGTGACCATTTGGGACTGGTTAAGAATTACAAAAAATGAAACATTGACATGCCTTTATAAATTTCTATGTTAATTAACAACATTAAATACTAGGTATTTAATTTTTCATCTAAAACAATTTTGAGTTTGTTCTTTGGGCTTAAAGGTAAGGTTCGCATCAATGATCGATATTGAATTCATCAAACGATATTGAGGGCTATTCATTTTGCGGCTTGTTCATTTCAACATTTTGATATCACTAAGGGCATGTTCTTTTCAAATTATGAGAAGTACTTATTGGTGTTTATTGTTGCAAACATGCTGAATCATGTTCAACACATGCTAAATCATGTTGAATATGTACTGAAACTTGCGCAGGCATTAGAAAATGTAACTAGGTATTTTCAATAAGTATTTAACAGTGTTGAATTGTACTGAATTGTAATGAATTATGATGAAATGTACTGAACGCTTATGATGAGTACTTACCATAAGTCGAAAATGACATAGTCTAACTGCTAATCACTAGTTCAAACCACTCCTAACAACTAGTCATATATATATATAGTTTTAATGCAAAACTGCTTCATAGTATTGATAAACTGCTATATACCGGTTAATACCACTCAAAACTGTTAACTACTTCTAAATGTTCCTAACCATTAATCTTTACATTTTTAACTGCTCGCACAAGTCAACTTTCAGTATAACCAAATCGGGGTTTTTTTTTTTTTTTAGAGTGCATGTTGTCATGACTTTGTACATTACATTTCTTAGTTTAAGGAAAATTCTATCGGGTGGATTCTAGACACACGAACACCCTAACACATCAGAAATGTATCTATTTTGAGGAATTTCTAAATCTCAAGGCCTCAATCATAGTAACATGATCTGGATAAGTACCAAAAAAAAAGAAGGGGGAAAAAAAAAATCAAATGGCAAGCAAATTGCCAAATAGATGTAGATATAGGATTCCAGGAGGCACCAGCACGCCCGATGCCCATTTGCGCAAAAGAAGCCTACCCATCTCCATCAAATTGTCTCCGTTTGTGGTCCTTTGTGGTCCTGCCCGTTTTCCAGTCTTTTTCACCTCCTCCATTTTTTATATTCATTAATTTAATTATCAACATTACTATAATTACGTATTTATTTATTTACCATTATATTAATTTATGGCCCACTGAAATAAAATATTAGATATCTGGACGGCCAATTAAAGTAGGTACAATGAGTTGGAAATTCATGACACCCAACGAATTTCCCAAAATGCCCCTTCCCTTTCCAGCCTTTGCCCAAAAGAAGAAAAGCCCGTACCTACATGGGACATAGTTGTCATTAAAAGTCAGTCAGAGGTGCATAAATGTCCAATAAATGGCCAAAAATGTGGTGCTGCGCTTTCCAATGAAATTTTTTTTTTAAAAAAAAAGAAGAGGAAAAAAGAGGATATTATTATTCCTCCTCCATTTCCCATTGCCGACCCTTGATTATTTTACCCTTCTCTCGTTCTCCCCTTCAAATTCCTCTTTATTTCCTCCCTCTCTCTACTCTAGAATACCCCATCCGAAATTGCCCCCTTCCCATCCTTCTCTCTCTCTCTTTCTGGATCTTCATCTTCATCTTCATCTTCATCTTCATATTCATCATAATCTTAATCTTATCTCTGAAAATGGCGCAGAAGAGAGAGAAAAAGGACGAGACTCTGGAGCTCAAGGTCCAAACGGAGGCTCCTCTCTCGTTATCATCATGCCCAGATAACTGCAAAATCACAGGGAACCCGAATCTGGGAGGACCCGACCCGGCTCGGATAGATCCGGGGAATTCCGAGAAGGCCGAGCCCTCTATGCCCAGATCCGAGAAACTCAGATCAGAGAGGGAAGATCCGGCGACTTCTACGCCGGAAAAAAAGCAGAGCGATGCAGCCCCGGCGAAGAAGGCGGTGAATCGGTGCTCCGGGTGTGGAAAACGGGTCGGGTTGACGGGGTTTAGGTGCAGATGCGGAGATCTGTTCTGTTCGGAGCACAGGTATTCAGATCGGCACGATTGCAGCTTCGATTACAAGGCCGCCGGACGAGAAGCCATCGCCAGGGAGAATCCCGTCGTCAGAGCCGCCAAGATTCTCAAGGTTTGAGGAGTAGAGAGAAAAGGAACGAAGAAACTAGATGGTTCGGGTCGGATTAGGCTCAGAATTTTGGGCTTGATGGCTCTTTCGGGTCGGGTTTGGAGATGAGATTACGTGGTGGATTAGTTGGAGGACGGGCGGAAAAGGTGGTTGTGGTTGTGGTGGTGAGGGATTGGTGGGCTAGGGGTATTGATGTCATTTTGATTTGTCGTTACATTATTATTATTATTATGTTGTAGTATTTTTAATCTTTTTTTTAATTGAAACAACAAATAATTAAAAATTCAAGTAATTTTCTCAGTAGTGTATTTAAATTTAACATAGTTGAATTCTATGAAATTGAATTTCTGGTGTTGTGTGTTTCACGATAATATTCATAATTCAAGCACTATGAATATCGAGCCTTTATAGAAAAAGAAAGAGAGAGAAAAACTTTCTTTATACGAAAAAGGAAAAGTTGAGGGGCGAAAAAGAAAAACGCAAACGAAGCAAAAATCAACCATTCAGGCTAATGAATAATGAGTGTTCACTGACATTGTCTGACAAGAATCTTTCTAATTTGAATTCTAGAATGAGGCATACGCTATCAAACATAAATTATAAAATAAAGATATATTATAAAATAAAGGTATCTTCTTTTTAGTTTCCGGTATTCAATAAAATTCTCAGTTTAATTCAACAATTTTTGGTATTATTAGGGTCTTTTTGTTTTTTCGATCGGAAAGATTAAATTTGCAGCATCTTATCATTTGTTTATATTTTTATATCTTTTTAAATCTTTTTATATTTCTTTATATATTCTTTATAATACTCAACTTGTCACTTATTTTTTTCTCATATTTAAAGAGATATGTATATATTTTCTTATATACTATTAATATGAGAAATCTTACAACTTTTTTATGAATAAGGTATTTGCACTAACATAAAAACAGAATTTAATTATGTGAATTAATATTTGAGTTTTGTCGTAAAGCATATATCATTATGGAGAAACTAGTCAACATATTTTATAATTATATTACAAAAATCTCATTTATGTTTGTGTTTCAATATAGATAATGCATGAAAATAGTCAAATTATAGGTGAATAAATGTAACCAATTCATCCATAAGTTTATCTATAACAACTTGATCGCTATTATTGTACAATTCAACATTATGTTGAATTTAATTCCAAAATGTTTAATTAAAATAGAATTTTGTTTTTAGGATTTTGTTCAATTTTGTTGAGAAATTGTTATTTTTTTAAATTTGCTTATAAGGAGGTGGAACGAGTATTAATACCAAAAAATCACCTACAGTGTGGAACATATTTAGCTCCACATATTTATGCGCTTGAATTTATCTTATTAATATTTAATTGCCTTATTTTAAGGTTTATTTTCAATAATTATGTTATTTCAAGATTATTTTTGATTATCTGAAATGATAATTGTAGAAAAATAATTGTTTTATGTAATGTTAAAATATAATTTGTTTAGTGATACCATAAAATTTATTCCATAAATATAAGTGATATACATAATTTATTTTTATGAAATAATTTTTTTCATAATTCATACATTAAAGACCAATAATTATACATACGTATCTAAAAATTATATTATATAATTTTTTAATAATTCAGCAATTCCTTACATCTATCCTTACAATTTCCTATAATTTCTTACAACTCCTTATATCTTCCTATAGCTTCTTATAGCTCATTGCATTTTCTTACAACTTACAGCTACATCTTATTACGCAAAAGAATAGAGCCCACTAACGTAAGACTTTTTCATCAAGGATCTGTTCTATTTCGTATTTTAGATAGATAGATAGATGTAAGAAGCTGTAAGGAGTTATAAGAAGTTGTAAGAAGACGTAAGGAGTTGTAAGGAAATGTAAAAAACTGTAAGGAACTGTAAGGATAGATATAAGGAGTTGTTAAATTATTGAAGAGTTGTATAGTATAATTTATTTTACAATGAACGTTTTGGATGAAAAATAATAATATTAAAACAATATACTTATTGAAAATAAATAATTAATTAAGTTAATTATACAACAATAAAATATATTAATCCCCATAAATTTGGTGAATAAAATTTCATCCACTTGAGGTGATTTTTTATATGAAAATTAGTTTAATCGAATAAGCAAAGTATAACTAAAATTTTTTTTTTGACAAAATTGAATACAACTCTTCAAATAAATTTCTACTTTAAGTAAATAATTTTAAATATAAATAAATGTATGGTCATCTATAATAATAATATATATTTCATGTCGAAACTGAAATATAATTTACGTCGTTATATTATGTTTTTATGTTTATGTAAAATATTATGTTCATAAAATATTTATAAATTTTGTATATTGGTAGTATCATTAAAAAAATATACATATTTTTGTAACTACAATAAATTAATGTTATAGAAAATCTATTAGGTGTAAGGAGGTGTAAGAAGATGTAAAGATTATGTTAAAGATATAAGGAGCTGTAAGGAGATGTAAGAAACTGTAAGGAGATATAAGCTCTTAGCTAAATCCTAAAAAACGAGAAATAGAATAGGGCTTAAGTTTCCAATATTCACTTCATGCATGTCTGGCCATCAACTAATGTTTTGTTGGGGCTTCGGCCCTGTTCTTTCTGCGATTGAAAGGATTTACCTTACACCTTATACCTCTTTACAACTACTTATATATCTTTACATCTTACATCTCCTTGCATATTTTTTTTATCACATTCAACCTAACATCTATTTTTTTCTCATATTTATAGAAATATGCATATATTTTTTTTATATACTACTAATATGAAAAATCTTACAGTTTTTTTTATGAATATAATGTTTGTATAAATATTCAAACAGAATTTAACAATGTAAATTAATATTTGAGCTTCGGCATGAAGCATAATAAAATAAGTCAACATATTTTAAAATTATGAAACAAAAATCGCATTTATGTTTGAGTTTCGACATGAATCATGCATGAAGTAGTCAAACTATAGGTGACAAAAGCATTTCAACTATTTCATCAATAGATTTATCCATGACATCTTAATTGCTATCATCGTACAATTGAACATTAGATTGAATTTAATGCCAAAATGTTTAATTCAAATTAAATTTTATTTTTAGGGTTCTATTCAATTTTGTTGATAATTTTTTTAAAAATTTGTTTATAAGGAGGTGAAATTAATATTAATATAAAAAAAATCACCTCAAGTGTGCAACATATTTGGCTCTATATGTTTGTCGACTTGAATTTCTCTTATTGATATTTAAGTGACTTGTTTAAAGGCTTATTTTCATTAATTTTGTTATTTCAATATTATTTTTTTACTATCCAAAATGATAATTGTAAAAAAAATAAATATTTTTGTATTGTTAAAATATAATTTGTTAGTGATATTATAAAATTTATTTCATAAATATCAGTGATATACGCAATTTATTTTAGTGAAATATTTTTTTTTCATAATTCATACATCAAAAGCTAACAATTATACATATACATCTAAAAATTATAGTATATGACTTTTTAATAATTCAATAACTATTTACCTCCATCCTTACACGTTCTTATACTTTCTTGCAGCTTCTTACATTTTCTGACATATTCTTATAGTTTCTTACATCTTCTTATAACTCCTTATATTTCCTTACAGCTGATAGCTGCATCTTATCGTGAAAAAGAATAGACTAAGTACTTATTAAAGATACTTAGTTATATTTTCTTCAGCCATTCACATGTTTCAACACATTTAAGTATATTTTAAGTATGAAAAAGTAGGATTTAATCAAGCTTGTTTGTGTTTATGGAGTTGTGATTCTTGTCGAGCTGCTCGGAGGGCTCATCCAAGATTGTAATAACTTTAGGGGTATCAAGCTGCTCAGTCACACTATGAAGCTGTGGAAGAGGGTGATTGAGAGAAGGCTGCGAGAAGAAGTAGAGATTTCAGAAAACCAATTTGGTTTCATGCCAGGAAGGGCAACCATTGAGGCAATATACCTCATCAGAGGGCTCATGGGCTTGTTCAGGGATAGAAAGGTGGATCTCCATATGGTGTTCATTGACCTGGAGAAAACGTATGATAGAGTGCCAAGGGAGGTATTGTGGAGGTGTTTGGAAAAAAAAAGGGTGTTGCCCGCGTACATTCGTATTATCAAGGATATGTACGAGGGAGGGCGGACGAGGGTTAGGACTCCGGCAGGGGTCTCCAATGACTTTGTTGTTAGTTTGGGCCTGCATCAGGGCTCCGCTTTAAGCCTGTTTCTTTTCACATTAGTTTTGGACGAACTCACTAGAGGAATCCAGGACGAGGTGCCTTGGTGCATGTTATTTGCAGATGACATCGTCCTTATCGATGTGACCAGGCAGGGGGTGAATGACATGTTGGAGAGTTAGAGGCATACACTTGAGGCTAGGGGCTTTCGGTTAAGTAGATCGAAAACGGAATACCTTCATTGTTGTTTCAGCGGAAGGATAGAAGAGGGGGGAGAAATCATACTGGATGGGAGGGCAATACCGAAGGTCGCCAAATTCAAGTATCTGGGCTCGATTATCCACCAGAATGGGGACATTAACGAGGATATTAGCCAGCGGATTAGAGTGGGCTGGCAAAAGTGGAAGTCAGCGTCAGGGGTGCTGTGTGACAAAAGAGTGCCCATAGGTTTGAAAGGCAAAGTCTAACGGATGGTAATTAGACCGGCTGTTCTCTATGGATCAGAGTGTTGGCCTCTAAAAAAAGCGCAGGTCCAAAGGTTGATGGTAGCTGAGATGAGGATGGTCAAGTGGATGTGTGATTTTACGAGATTGGATAGGATCACGAATGGGGTAATTAGGGGCTTAGCTGGAGTGGCCCCCATAGAGGAGAAGATGAGGGAATCGAGGCTCAGATGGTTCGGCCACGAGAAGAGGAGAAGTGTGGCTGCCCCGGTGCATAGGGGCGAGAGTATCAACCCCCCTGGCGGTAAGATAAGGAGGGGTAGGCCGAAGAAGAGCCTAGAAGAGGTGGTTAGAGAGGACCTCAGAGTTGTCGGTCTCACGGAGGATATGGCTCAGGATAGGAGTTTGTGGCGGGACAGGATTAAGGTCCCTGATTGTAGGGGACCGGTTCCGTAGGTGGAAGTAGCTTAGGAGGTGTGGGGTGGGGTGGGTTTTGGTCTGCTTGTCTGCAGGTCGTGCTTTCCCAGAATGTCACGGCATCAAACGCTTATGATTTGTTGAGGTATGTTTCCGCTCCCTATCTTTTCGCTTATCCGGTTTCTTTTCCCCCTACCCCGTTCTCTTTCCTCGGTCAATGGTTTTGCAATCGTTTTCTCTTCAAACCTTTTTCTCAAAGCTGTTTTGTACTTTTGTGGGTCTTATGGAATCAACCTCTCTATGGGTAGGAATACTGGTAGAGGTAAAGTTGCCTACAACTGGATCTCCCCAGACCCCGCGAAAGCGGGACCCACATTGGGAGTTTGTTGTTGTTGTTGTTGATTCTTGTCGATTGTGGACACTGTTGCGTTATAATGATTGACGACATATGAGACTCAAAAGAATTAATCATAATGCCTCATAATCATAGTTTAGTTGAAATATTAAGTGGGTAAATTGATAGTCGGATAACTTGGACTTGATTCGTTTATATTAAACAGATAAATTAGTAAATTTCAGGTTAACCCATTTAAAAAATAAACGAGTAGAGGTGTAACACCTCCAGCCTTTCTCGAGACGTGAACTGTTATCAGGAATAACTTCTAGCGTGTTTCATCCTTGAAAACAAGCCACCTGAGAAGCCACCCATCCTAAGACTTCTCTATAATAAACACATTTAATTGTGGAATTCTTAAGAGTGGGATCCTGAGAACGATTGTACACTTTTTGTAATATAAGCAGTCGTGTCAAATGTTTTATGCCACAGTCAGAGTGTTACAATCACCCCAGTTGAAGTCCACCACAAAGTCATGCTATCTAGTAGTAGTATCTCCTTTGCCAACCAACTTACACGTCATCATGAGTAGTAGTTCAATTCCAGAATCTTTACATTGCTAAGTGACTATCTAGGACTATCTCATCCACTAGTGTAGCTAATTATCGTGGGTCAGCTTTGATACTATCTGTAAGATCGTAACAATTTCAGGGATTATTAATTAGCCCCCACGTGCCTTTTTAGTATGCTTCATCCTCACATATTTCTGAAAAACTTTCTAGGAGACCACCCATCCTAAGACTTCTTCACAGAAGTACGCCTAATTATGAAGTTTTTAAGAGTGAATTACCTAAAAAGGAATGTGCATCTTTTGTAATATAAATAGCCGTATCAAATTCTTTATGCCACACTTAGGGTATTGCATTCACCCTCACTTAAAGAGCACCATGCTCTTGTTGTGCCTTGCAAATCAATCGACTTTCACATCTACCTGACATGTGGTCAACCTCATTATCTCTGCCCGACTAGATAACTACTGGAGATTTCTCGTCCACTAGCACAACTCACAGTAGTGGGTCAGCTTCGATACCATATGTGACGTCCTAGCCCCTCCTCGGGCCGTGGAAACGTACCGGAAACTACTTCAATGATCGATAGCTATTCCCACAAATCGCCGCAGGACTTTCTAGCATACTTTAGCTTCACTCATATGCTACTTACGAAACTGTCCATAGGGTCATCGATACCAAGACTTTTACATAGTATCCACACTTAGCCATGGAGTTTTAAAAGTGAGCTCCTCAAAAAGAAAGGTGCATGTTTAATGATATAAGTAATTATTTCAAATCCGTTAAGTCATATTTGAAATATTACAATAGGCCAAGGTCTTTAAGCCGTTTAATAGACACTTTAAGTTTAGATAGAAGTAATTCTTGACATATTTAAGTTTGACAAGAATATGAGCTTAATTTGATTAGACTTATTTGCCAACTCTAATTGAGAGAGTGTAGTACGGAATATTTTTAAGGAGTGGGTAAAGAAGAAGCGGGAAATAATAATAAAAAATGATTTCCCACTTCTTGCTATAATAAGAATAGGCCATTCGTACGAATTGTGCTTGGGCTAGTTGAATCCAATTCGTATTTGATTTGGGTTAGATTATTTTCCAATTTAACTAGACTTGATGAATGTTTGATTTTGAATTAGTTCTTTTTTATTTTGTTGATTTTGGTCGGTTGATATTTGGTCTAATAAATTTATTTTACAAAAAAAAAAAAAACTTTTCTGAAAAATGCTCGCTTCAAGTGTCGATTTTGATTATAAATACAAGTAATCTGATTTAAGTAGCTTTTGTTAAGTCTAACTTTAACTCAACTTTGAATTTAGTGTTAATTGCGTTATTGAGTTCCCCTTTAAAATATGCCGTTATACAATTAATATTAGAAGGAAACTTTGGCTCTGTTTGGTTAGGGCAATATCAAATCTATTAATTATTTTAGATGGCAGTTTGAATATGGTTCTCAACTATTTGGATCGAAAAATCAAATACATAAACTCTATTTACAAGCTATATATATATAAAAAAAAGAAAAGAAAATGCACTGTTACTAGTATATCTATCATAATTAACTAAAAAAAAAAAAATGGGGTCTTTGGAGATCTGTTTTACCATAACTGAGCTACTGTTGGTCTACCCAAAAGAACAAAGCTGTCCCGTGATAAATTTTCTCCATTCACTAGATTTGAATGCGAGACTTTGTTTGAGGGAAATAGGTATTGAAACAACCTGTGTAGATAATTGACCAATGAATATTAATTTAAAATTTTGATTTGACATTCTGAGTTTTTGCTGATGGAGTAAAATTATTCGCTCATAGACACGTTCAACACCTGCTTTTTTGTAATTTGAAATAACCTAGCTTATATATATATTGCTGCAAAACCTGAACCGAACAATCAAACGTTTCCTAGCAACCCAAGTGGCAAAATGTAATGGAAAGTGCAGATAGTGTTCTAAAATTCTGAAGTCACTATTAGAAGATCTATTCTCGGTTATAAGTCTGAACATTTGTGTGGTCTTGGACTGCTGCTTAGGCTTTGACATTCCCTCCTCCAGTTCAATACAATCCGCTGAATACTTTGAAACTCGTAGGTTGGGCCCGCTTATTCGTCCAAAAAAAAGTTATTATTGATCCATCAAAATTCTTCATGCATCATTTTTATTTATAAAACTCGAATTTAAAATTCTATTTTTCAAAGATTTACATGTCAAACCACTTGATCAAGCAGGTGACAAACTAACAATATGTGTCTGACAAACTCACACTATGAAATATGAATACAATGGCCATGCAACTAGCCAACTAGGCATCTCTATAGGGTATCTTGACTGGCTAGTGTACCTATTCACTCCAGCAAAGATTTGTTCTGGACAAGCACAATAAACATCTAGCCCAAATTGACAACTGGCACTGACCATGAGGCAAGGGAAGTGTGGCCCAAATCGCAGCCCTGTGTCTTGGAGGAGCGAGCTCTCAAGCAAAATAAAACAAACGATTTCACTCGAAGATTGGGAGAGGGAGAGAGAAGCATGTTTGTTTGCGCTTTCCACTGTGTTTGTTTACAAAACAGGACTTGCAGAACCAGAACAACTTTGAAGAGAGAAAGCGAAGCAGGGAAACGAAATTATAAATCCAAAAACTAAAAATGACTTTCCGTTGCCGGGACTTGAACCCGGGTCTCTCGGGTGAGAGCCGGGTATCCTAACCAACTAGACTACAACGGATTTGCATAGGTCACTTGTAACTTTAAATTCTTAACTAAGCTACCCTCTTGAATTGCTCTTCAAAGATTTTCGTTCTTCTAGTGACTCTTCTTGAAGGGGAGCCTTGGAGCAACGGTAAGGTTGTCTCCGTATGACCAAAAGGTCACGGGTTCGAGCCGTGGAATCAACCACTGACAAAGTCAGGTTAGGTTGCCTACAATTCACCCCTTGGGGTGCGGCCCTTCCCCGGACCCTGCGTGAACGCGGGATGCTTGTGCACCGGGCTGCCCTAGTTGACTCTTCTTCATCATCGTCATCTTTGGCTTTTCTTCACCATTGTCATTCTTGTTTCCATCCAGAAGCTCTGTCGTTTTAAAGGAAGATGTGCTGTTTTGGACTTCCTTTTCTTCTGATAGCTTTGTCTTCTCCGCCATTTTCATACCTGTCGTCTTCCAGTGGACGTGCTTTGCCATTGTCTTTTTCTTCTTCCTCGCCATTGTAGTTACTTCTGATCCCACTATCCCACTTGTGAATGTATGATACTTCTGTTCACTGGATTACTTATCCTTTCCAATCATCTAACGATCGATAAATTTGATGTTGCCCAACATACTAAGACCATCGATCTTAGATGGTTTCATCCATGTGCCCTGATCATGGGAGATCTCTAGTCTAATCAAGTTCTACATCGTATCGTGCTTTGTTTTGTTTCCTGCTGTTTGTCTTCCAGTTGGATTTTTATATGTGTATGTTATATCTCCATTTGCAAAATCTAAAAATCAAACCCTCACATGATTATAATTAGTAGGATGGAAATGGTTGCCTCTATTCTAAGTATTTTCTTCAAACATATGCTGTGATGTCGGCGATGTCTACTTGTATGGATATGAAGTAGTAGCCAGCCAACAACCTTTTATATTCAGGGTGAACTTGGTCTCCTACGGAAATATCCTTTCTGCAATGAAGGGGTTAATATTGGGTCAATACAGTCCTTTCCACAATCAAGGGGTTAATATTGTAGTTCTAAGGGACATTAAGAAAGGATATTAAGGTAGGAACTATATACTATATAATACCTAGCTAATAGCCATCATTTGGTTGTTAATCGCTTAAATGGCATGTACACATTGACAAGAAGCCGTGGGATTATTGAAATAATCGAACATAAGTGACAGAAGAGGCAATTGCTTCTAACTAGATTGACTATTTGGGTGTCAGGAAGCAGTAGCACACACACATACAAATGTTAACGGAGGGCCGGAGGCTAAACAGTGCATTTCCTATCTTGTGCTAGTAGTGTGAAGAGGTGACCCAAAATCAATGTCTATTGTGTATTGACTTATAAATTGTTCACATGGATTTGCTTTGATTGGGCCAAAAAAAGAGGGGGGAAAAAAGCTTCGGCTTTGGCAAGACATGCGACCCATTTGTGCAAGATTCAGGCGCGGCCCAGCCGGTTGATGTACAGTTTTATGGCTGATTCATTGGTGATGTTCATTTCATTAGTCAACACATTTTATGAGTGAATTATGACTCGTACCTTGGTTTTCTCCTCCTTAGGGCCTGTTCTTTTCGTGGGTAAATTGGGTGGGTTAAAAGAGTGAAGTGGGTTAAAGTTGGTTGAGGTGGGTTGAGATACGTTGAAGTTGGTATTTTTTTT
>JACYFF010031959.1:16635320-16658154 GCA_017589665.1 Selenicereus undatus
CATTTAAAATCTTTATTTTTCTTTGTATTATTTCACTGTCGCTAGCCCCTTGATATTATTTTTGTACTCTCTCATCCATCATAGTAGATTCATGACCGTCGTGTTGTTTGTGGTTTTCTCCCTATTTGGGTTTCCACATAAAAATCTTTTGTCCACCATTGTCTTATTTATATTGCTTGATTTTTCTCGAATATCCACATCCATTCACTCTTCCGCATCTACTATGCTTGAATCTTATTTTATTATTTAACTCTTCCTAACAGCTAGAAAATGAGCAATGAACTAATAATAATGTTTGAATGAAGCAACAGGTCACCAATCAAGCCAATCAAACAAGCAAGGAGACGCACATTAAGATTTACGTGGAAAACCCCAATGTGGGAAAAACCACGGGACTATTAACAAACAGAGCCAAGAATTCCACTAATCATCAAGGGATATCCCAACATTAGGAACATGCCATAACATTTATGTAGCGTTTGGTTGAAAGTAATGAAATCATTTTGCAAGGGAATCAATAATGTAATGTAATTGTTAGTGTATTGAAATGGGATACTAATTGCATTACAATGTTTGGTTACAAAGTTTTTACAAGTGCAATGGAATGAATTCATCTACAAACAATACTTAATTTTACACATGACGTGAATTACTTGCAATTCAATTCGCATTTTATGTCTGCCTATTTTAATTATTTATAGCTTTGTTGACAATTATCATTTAGTATCTTATCCTCATGATTACGATGTTTCACATGAGACTTACTTCACTTTATTTCTTCTAGATTACAATAATGTAATATTGTTCAAGTTTACCAAGTAGATAGATGATGATGATGATGATGATTTATGTATGTGAGAGAGAGAGAGACATGATATTTATAACGTATAAAAATACAGTTACAATAATACAATCCTGATTTAGGTTAACCTTTATCTAAAATGGAGAGGAGAAAGAGGGGTGAGGGGGCTTCAAACCTTCAAAAAATGGTGTCAAAGTAATAAGAGATGGGAAGTAGAGGAGAGACCATGGAGAGAAGAGAGAGAGAATTCTCAAATATAATAGCTTATAGTTAGGTAGATTTTGATTCAAAGGTATACAATCACAATTGTTTAGGAAAAATCAAATAATTGTAGTTGCATTGTTTGTGGTAAATGTAATTAAAATGTAATTTTGATTGGAGATTTTGTGACATACTCTTGATAAACACATACGAGCCAGATTAACTAGATCAAGTGCTCCATCTGACATTGAGGACATGCAAACACCCGGGTGTTAAGGCCATCAACAATCATAGCCTCAGCTGCATTATACCCATGCGTTTTGCACTCCACTATAGCCGATAAGCCGGCCTTCTCCCGAGAAGCAAACACTGCTGCTGCGAAATGACCCATAGCAAGCAACAATGGCACATAGTCAAACTTTACGAAATCCTGATTCGTATAGTTTGCACTGAAGTTGATGACAAGCTGAATCATCGAAGAAATGATCCCAAAATAGAGGAAAAATTTGCCGAACAATCGCCCTTGAGCATAAAACCAACAACAATAACCCCTCCTTCGCCACACTGCTCCACTACTCCTTCCATCATAGACAGCCTCGACCAACGACATCAACAAACAAACAGAGGAAGTGATGATGCTCCATTTTAGATAATTTTGGCGGCCCATTTTCCCCTGGGCCTCCTCTTGGTTGATCGTGGCTTGGTATACTTCAATAGCCACATTTAGTATGATGAACAACCACCTGAGGAAGGCCTTTAGCTTCCTCCCATGTGGTCTTGATGATATTACCTTTGATAGAGCACCAAAGCATTTCACAATCACTCTGTTTGACGAAAATTGAGAAGATGATTCCTCGACAAAGTTCGATAGATAGCTAATGTCGTCTCTGTCTGTCTCTATTTTGGAGGCAGGAGAGAGACAGGAGGAAGCTTTGCTGTTTTGGGCTTCTTTTGCTTCCAGTGGTTCTTCTACAATATTGTCTTGGTATTCTTCTTTGCTACCTTGATCCTTATTTTCATCCTCTGCCTCTTGTATTTCCGAGGGGGGAGGGATAGCGGATGTAACTCCACTGCTATGATCTTCTGGGTTCTCTAATGGTTCTTCGTCACTATTCATGAGTTCTTTTTAACATTTTTGATAATTGTCAGATTCATTCTGAAACTTATTTGGAGGAAAGCTAATTTGCTTCATATTTGACCGTGAGTTGGCCACTGCTGTTATGCAGAATTCCGAAATGTATGCTAAATCATATCTTCTTCTTCCAGTGGCTCTTTGGAGGAAAGTTAATTTGCTTTCTTTCTTTTGTTTTTGTTCTTCCAATGGCCGTTCTTTGCCATGGACATCGTTGCCTTCCTTGAAGATGTCTTCTTGGTTCAGCAGTAGTTGTTCATAAATGACTTCATTGTCGAGCAGTAGCTCTTGGGATATCCACCTTTGAGCATTGCCTCTGGCGTTCTGCTGATGGAATAAAATGAATGTAATATATATGATGTAGTATTATTTTCATTTGCTTAGATTGTGATGTAGTATTCTTTTTGAATCTGTAGGATTGTTTGTTACCTCATTTGTAGTTCTTGTATTCTGTATTTGATCTTTTGCAGCTGTTTGTTGGAGATACAATATGTTCAATTCCCTCTGCAGTTTCTTGTTAACGTGCCTCTTCTTCTTTCTCTTCATTTTTCTAAGGAAAAAGAAAGACAACAAAGAAAGAAACAATCGTTACTTAGTAAGATCGCAAAATTTGGATGAGAAATCTGGAAGAGATTAAGAATTTGTTCTTTTTGATTATTTGTTCATTAGTAGCAATTAGCAAACTATTATATATTCGTATTTTTATAACACCGTAAAATCAAAAAATAACCTATGTGTGAAAGATCGAGGGGGCCACGGTCCGGTTTCGTCCACTAATGTTTTTGGATATGTAGTGGTGGGCAGCCCATAGCTTTCTTAATTTAGGTTAATTTAATTTAGATAGCACTGAACCAGCTTCTTCATAATCAAAAGGATAATCCTCTGTATCTAACCTTGCTAATCCCTTTAAGTCATAACTTTGGGCATTGGTTGGTTATCTTATCTTAGTTATTCTCCTTGTCCATACTTGTTAGGAACATTCATTGCCTTGTTTTGTCTTCCCCTCTTTTTATCTTATGTTTGGAGGTTCTTGACATTGAATATGACACTAGCTTACTATAATCATTTCAATACTTGGATCACCCCTATTCAACACTTATTCAAATCGAACCCAAGCAGTATAGGTCACAAGAGTATAATCAGTCCTATTAGTAGAAGATGAATGTTTTTCTATGCGCACATGTTAGTAACTTTAGGGCATGTTCTTTTCAATATATTCAGGGTGAGTGCTTATTATTAGTGTTAGCATATTTCAGTACAATTCAGCACAGTTTAACACAGTTCAATATCATTTAGCATAATTCAACACTTGTAAAAGTATTTAATCGATTAAATTGTGATTGAATTCAAATTACCTATTCTTTATCAATAATTATACTCATTTTACAAATAATATAAATAGGTTTATTATTCTATTGTAAAATTCGTCTAAAATTAATTTTTTTCATTGTGTAATGAAATAAAATATGTCGCACTTTTAAATATAATACAGAAAAATATTAATATTATTATATTTATAAAATACATATTATTTGACGAATTATTATATTATATGGATATATAGATTTGTTATCAATTATGTAAAAATTGCATAATTATTTTAAATATATAATTAAAATTGAAAGATAAATTTTTAAAAAAATATTACTAATCATAAATTAATAATTTTACTAGCAACTTTGATATCCACAATATTCTTACATCTAATTTTTACCCTATCTCTTGATTTTTTTTTAAAAAAAATCTTATCTTGTTCTCCCCCTAACAAGCCACTAATAAATGAAACTATTTTATTCTAGAGAACGAACCCCTCCATTTACTACACTATCAACAGGTAATATTGACTTCTAATTTACTAATAACTACCCAAATATGCATATTCTGCAGCTACAAATCGAACGTATATGCATAAATTATTTGCGTATTATACAATCATTTAAAAAGTCATTTAAAACTCAATATACGATGAGCATAGCATATGAAATAAAATTTGTAACAATAGGATCATATTATACCATATACAAATAAATATGTATTTATAAGTGCTCATTTTGGTGTATACAATAATTACACAACCATATAAATATATTTCCATACTTAATAACTACGAGTCCCTCATAACGTAAATTTGTTCAATACCATTCAATATGTTTCACTAATAAACACCAATGAATATTTATCACAAGTCTAAAAGAACATACCTTTAGACTCCGTTTGGACCTTGGAAAATTTGATGGAAAGAAAAAAAATTGGAAAAATTGTTTTTTTTTTTCTTGTGTTTGGTTTAAAGAAAATCACAAAGAAAAAAAATATGAAGGAAAGTTAGGTGAAAAAATTGTTAGAAACAAGTGATAAAATTTTCCTTATAAAATTGTAGGAAAGTTTGAGGAAAATTCCCAACCTTCTCCAACCTCACATTGCTTAGATAACATCAACATGATTCAAGTAGTTCATCAATATTCAAATTTCTCATCCAAATTTTTGTATTTTTTCCGCAATCCAAACAAAAGAAAAAAACTTATTTTCTCCCAACTTTTTTTCCTTCACATTTTTTTTCTTTCAACTTTTCTTTCCACTAAATTTTCTAAGGATCAAACGGAGCCTTAATAAAAAAACTCTAATTATCTATAGGATCTCGTTGACCCCCCAACATTGTACTTCCATATACCTACAACTACCATCATATCAATATAAAATCATATGATACATTCTATCGTAGGCTATTCTACACAAGTATTTTGTCTTGTATATTTTTTTAACAAACGTTCCGTCTTATATTTCTACACTAGCGAAAGTTGTTAAATAACAACAATATACCTCACTTTTTTTTTCAAAAAAAAAATGATAGGTCTATTACTACGTTTGTTCTTAGTGGTTTTTCACATTTTAAAGTTGATACATAAATTGTACTTAAATTGTAGAATGTTATAATCACTTACCATTTACTAAAACTGTTAGTTATAGACCACAAAACATCGACAGCAACTAATAAGGCCAAAAAAGAAATTAAGCTATGAAGTGAACATGTCAAACATGAAATAAAACTACAAATAAGTAATCTCGACTATCTATTCGCACCAAAAGGGAGAAAAAAAGAAATAATATCAAATTCAAATTAATAATTAGTGTCAAGTTAAAGAAAATTCTATATCAAGAACACATTACAACTAAACAATCGAAAAAAATTAACAATAACAATAAAAAAAAACTAAAGAGATTAGTATTAAATTAAAATAAAAGTGCAAAATCCACACAAGAGAGACACGGGGAGGGGGAGAGATAGAAATAGATTTGGATTTTGGTGCATTTTACTTTATTTTATTTTTCTATTAAATTTTAACTTTATAGATATAGATATACTTCTGGTATTTAAAAAAATTTAAAATATAAGTATGTGGCTTAGATATGTTTAAAAAATATTTATAACTTTTTGGTCTACTTTAAAGATGTCCACATATACTAGCATGATATCTTTTAAAATAATTCATTAGAAAAATTTTTAGGCTAAAGATGTCCAAGGACATCTCCCCTATACATAAATCTTTTTATATCAATATATTTTAACTTAATTTAGAATATTTTAAGAACTAATAAATATTTTTTAAAAGTCGAGAAGAACGTATCCTTAATAAGTTTTCCAAATTTGTCAAAAATGTAAGTCAATCACAAAGTTTTCTAGTCAAACCTCACTAAATCTTCATTTCCTTTGTAGACTAAAGCCAAGTCAAGCAGAATAAAGTCACCAAACTAAGAGAAGAAAAGATAGGGGTAAAACCCTAAATCAGAGGTTAAATGACACAAACACTATAAGAATGCCTATAAGCTAGAGAGAGAAATTACCTCAAAAAGCTCAATCGACAAAGTCTTGATTTATTCCACTCCGATCTTCACTCACTGTATGGCTCTCCCGCTCTTTTTCTCTCACTGACCACTGGGATTTCTCTGACTCCAAGTCGTCAGGTCGTCTTCATTAATATAGAGATAGCTATGGCCAACACAGTGCCACGCTGCTGAGCTCTGATTCGTCAGTTCGTACCACGTAGGCCTACTATGAGTAAACAACGGGACCTTCTGCGAAGGAGGGAAAAAGCAAATGGGTTAAAGACAGCGTAATTGCGTGTACTCTTAGAGTTTCTTTGTTGGAATGAGGGAAAAGAGGAAGCAAAAGAGCCGAAATGAGCGGTGGGGAAGGGGAAAATTGTGCATAGTTGTAGATTTTATTTATGGATAAAAATTTATAGAAGTTGATTGAAGTTAAAAAGAATTAATGTTTTTGTGAGAGTTGGAAGAAATTGTTAACAATTAGTTGAAATTTATTAAATTTAATAACATGAGTTTTACCGATAAATATAACAAGCTCTTCGTATGTAAAAACATGGATTTGTTACTACACTGCTATAAAAAGAAATGAAAAATGAAAACTTACCAAAAGACCTCAAGTTTAATAGTTGGCTGCAAGGGCAACCTTAGAGGTTAATATTAAAGACATGTTCTTTTTGGCTTATAAAAAGTAATTATTAATTCTCGTTGCTGAAACATGCATAATCAAGCTGAATCATACAAAAATATATAGAATAAATGAAAAAATATAACTAGGTATTTTTAATAAATACTTTACAATGCTGAATTGTGTTGAATTGTGTTGAATGATGTTAAATTGAGCTAAAAATTGTTGTTGTTTGGAAGTTGTTCAAATGATAAGTACTTATGAGAAGTCGAAAAAAAAAAATGTCATTGGAGGACAAAATACGTCTACGACTATCGGCTCTAAAAAGTTCAAAAAACATTTTAGATAAATTGTAACATCTATTCTATTCTATTATCGATTTTAATACTTACAATTCAAAACTTGTCGTAAATATACCATGTCAAATAAAAATTTCTAAGACATAAGATTTAAATGAGAGAGTTATTTAAGAGGTTTAGCGGGAAAAAGTAGATAAGACACGCATAATACATAATGTTATAAGATCCTTACACATTTTAAAGTTAGCAATATGTGTGTAAATTTTTTGGTTCAAGTTTAACAATTATTAAGGCCTTGTTCGGCAAAATTAGCGGATCAAGTAGCGGATAGCAGTTTAGGTAGCGGATAACGTTTCTAATTTAGCTATTAGCGGATAGCTGTTTAGAAGAGCAGTTAAATAAAATGTGTTCGGTAAATTTAGCTGTTGGATTAGTTGATTAATGTAAATTGATATAAAAGGATATAGATAATTTCCAAAGATAAAATTTTTAAAGGGTAATTTTTGGTAAAAAAAAAAATGAAACGCTACTTTTGAATGTAAAACATTAATACTATTAGCTTTTCAAAAACGCTACTTAAAACGCTAAATGCTACTTGAAATGTTAGTCAAAACACTACGTTACCGAACACTACAAATTACATGATGAGTGTATTAACTTAGTCAAAACGCTAAACGCTACCCAAAAATCTGTTGCCGAACACGCCCTAAAAGATTAGGGGTGGCTAAAACAACAAAAAAGCTAATGTGATTATTACATGGATATGATTTTTCATCAAACTTTAAAGGTAGGACGAGCAAAAATCTATTCAATCCGATTAGTCAAATTTGTCCAACCTGAAAAAATATGACATGGTTACAAAATTTTAAAATTTAGGCAACCGATCATGTCTAAATTTAAAAATAGATCAAATTCGGGCTTGGCCTTTCAAGTTCTCGTTGTCCCAGTTTAAGAGTCATTTTGGATTCAGACAAATTCGGACAATCGAATTTGGACATTGGATAAATAGGTTTATGTGCAATTTTGATCCAAATTCTCTAGAAAATTTTATAAAAATGATTTCTCACAGTGGAGTTCGGATATTGAAAAAATAGGTTCATGTCGATCACACAGTTTCGGTCCTAATGTCGAAAAATTATATCACAAACGTGGACATCCGGACATCGAAAATTCAGGTATGGGTCTAGGTATGGTCAAAATGTCCAATCTGTAATTCGAACAAGGTTCGAATATGAGATTTTTGTTTGAACGTCCAATTTGTCCAAACCTCAATCAAATCGAATCTAAATTTTTGCCAATCCTACTTAGGCCCCGTTTGGTAATCAGTTGTTAGCTGTTAGCTGTTAGCTGTTTACATTAGCTGTTTGAATTAGCTATTTCTAGAAAAAGCGTTTGGTAAAATTAGCCGTTTTTAGAAAATATGTTTGGTAAAATTTCATTGATGCCCTTTCTCTAAAATACTTTTCAATTGAATAAGTTTTTATCTATTGATCATCTTATTTTGTTTTTTAAAAAAATTAATATATATCATATGTACAAATTAGCTTCATCCTTGGAACTTTATTTTTTTATTAAGTTAAATAACTTGTGTTCATTACTTATTTTCTTTTGTTTTCAATGTTTACTTACTTATATAATGCCTACAGCTTAATTATAACCTTTGCTATTTTTAGAGATGCTTATTTTTTTTTATAAATTGTAATTAATATGAACTTGCATCCATATTTTTGTCATGAATTGAAATATGTATGGATTTCAAATAATTTAATCTTCATCAAACCAAAAGAAAACTAGAAATATGGTTTATTAATGACAATAGGGAGGGTGGATATGAAGGTGGGGAGGTCGAGTAGAAGAAATTGAATGTAAAAGTTGTCTAAGATTTAAGCAAGGTAAGAAACTAGGAATAGAGTTTATTAATGGCATGCGTATAATTTTGTTAAACTTTTGGGCAATACTGTAATTTTCACAAACAGCTATTCCCAAAAAGCTAATGAAAATAGTTGTTTGAAAAATAGTTGTTTGGGGTAAAACAGCTCTTTCAAACAGCGGTTTACCAAACACCTATTTAACTGTTTGACTTAGTCAAAGCAGCTAAAGTCCCCCCAAACAACTCTTTTTTTCCCAAACAGCTATGTTACCAAACACCCATTTAAAGGTAAAGGAGGAAGGCCAAAGGGGTCATGACCATCTTTGGTCTCCTTTATCCTTCGCCTCTACTGCCTAGGAGAATTTTAAATAGATTTGGTGCAATTAATTGTTCAGATAACTGATAACTACTCTAGTTGTTGCAAATTAATAATTATAGTTTGGCTAATAGTAGATAACTATTTACTACAACAATTTATCTATTTGTATTTGATAAATTCAACCATCGAATTAGTTTACAAAAATAAAATGGCATAAAAAAGGATATGGATAAATGCCAAATACAACATTGGCTAAATAAAATACCATCTTTTAAATATGAAAAGCTAATTTTCTTAATGTTTTAAAATATTTCTTACATACTAATGGAATTGAAAGTTTTAAAACAAACAAAAATTCCATCAGCCTTCTTTTTTTAAAATTTATTTGTTACGCTAAACTATGCCCTTAATATATAGTGGTAGATAAACCGATTTTTTTCTTATTTTTGAATAATTAAAACATCAAAAGTCAATAATAATAATAATAATAATAATAATAATAATAATAATAATAATAATAATAATAATAATAACAACAACAACAACAACAACAATAATAATCCACCATTCCCAAAAAACCAAAAAAAAAAAAAAAGGTAAGGGTTGGGGCAAGAAGCCTGTAACATGTGTCACGGGGCCATTACTCTCTCCCCAAAAGGCCGGTCTAATGGGGTGTGCAGCGCCACCGTTTATAAGCCCATGACCCTCCCATAACTTTTTCTGATGTGGAACTCTTATCCATGACATTCTCCCCCACCCAATCCTGTAACGCCCTTATCACCGATGGGGCCCCCTGCCTACTCCACCCATCGGAGTGCTTGGTGGGACATTGGAGTCGGGTCTGTGTTGGCTCTGATACCACTTGTTACAAGGTCATTATCCTTTCCCTAAAAGAGCAGTCTAATGGGGCGTGCAGCGCCACCGTTTATAAGTTCAAGACTCTCTCATCATTTTTCCGATGTGGAACTCTTATCCGTGACACATGGCTCATCTAGACTGAATGGACCACCGCTTTGCAAGTGGCTCTCGGTCGAGCCCACTAGCAGTACAAATGGGCGCTTGGGTTGTCTGGAAGAAGGGTGAGCTCAACTCTTTCTTTTTTTTTTTAGGGGTGATCGAAAAGCTCTTTGTTTTTTTGTTTTTGTTTCTTTGTTTATGTCGGCTGGGTAATGCAATAATAACATGCATTACATATATTGACATCTAACCTGCCTAGCTAAGTTTATAGTCGTCTGAATTTGATCCTTATTTACCTTCCTAAATATACAATACAAAAAAGTGTTTAAAAGAAAAAAATTGTTCCAGAAATAGAGAGACGTTTGTCAAAGCATCGCTTGCCTTACTTAGGGATATTATTAATACTGAGCTATCCGTCCAGATTTCTATTGTCGCCATCCTTGGCAAACTGCCAGGGCTAGCGCATTTTTGGGGATAATTGACTTTTTAGTACCTTGACGTATGTGTCATTGATTTTTTTTTTTTCGGATTTCACTTTTTTTGCTTAATTTTTTAGTACCCTGAGGCATAGTGTTTTGATTTTTTTAATACCTCCCGCACTATTTTTTTTTCCAGTTTTGACCCAAATCTTTTTGAAATCATGGAAAGATCATAGAATTGGGTAAATGATGCAAATAAAGCTATTTTTGGAGTTTTTTTTTTCAAGAAATATGCTTGTTTTAAATAATTTAAATTCTTATAATAACTTTACTGGTATTAGTTATCACAATGTACTACTTGTATCATAAATGTTATATTTTTCGTGGTTCTAGACCCACAATGCTCAACAACATAATAAAGCTTGATTAGGGAGTTTTGACGGTTACCTGAACTTAGTCAACGTCAGACTCTGGTGTTCCTCTAATTTTCAACTTACAGAGATTGCTAATATCAACCACACCTTCGTTAGATCAGGCATAACACAGATCCATTTCGTTTCCTAACTCGGACCATAGTTACTAACTAAGTTTTTTTATATTTTTAAGGATAGTAGAACTTTAATTAAGAAATTATGATATTTAAGGCATAAGGTTCGATTGAATAACAGTCCCTACTGAAAAATTTCCTTCATTGAAAGCTTGAAAGTGAAAATATTAAAGAGAAACTTAAACTGCTAAGATCATTAGAGATGCTTGCTCATAGGGAAATGAGAAATCACAACTTCTCTTTTGCTCAAATATACTCAAATGACTATATTCCTTCTCAACACTCAGTTTCTCTTTTTATAGAGGAGATAGAGTACATAGGATGCTCTAATGACTACAGTAAATACACTAATGTTTTTCACATGGCTACAAATACACTCACATGGCTATAGTAGACTACATTATCTTACTGACTTGGCACTTGACAAAATGGTACATTAATGGTGCAACAATATTTCAGAGTCTTTAATGCTGATAAGACTAGTCATCCATATTAAGATTGTGTATGCCTTCATTTTCAATAATATCTTCTAGTTCATCATTATCTAGATAATTATCACAATTGTCATCACGTTGAAGATGCACTAGATTCCATCTTTTAAATAATTCATGAAGATATTTATTTCTTTTTTCTGATAGAAATTTTCCAGGTCCAACCTCAAAGTGATAATTAAAGTCAACTTCTAAAGTAGCTCCTTCTACCTTCATATATTTGATGGATCATTATGATAGACGAAAGTAGTGCTCCGCAATGCATTAATATGTTTCTTCATTCAATTAATGCCCACATTTGATGACAAATATTATAAAAATCAATAGCTCTTGTTAAAATACGATCACTAACTACTTCTTGTCGCTATGGAAACCATATAACAATGCAAAGATACTCTACTAGCTATTACTTAGAGATGCATTTATCATGTTATTATTCTTGGTAAGAACAAGTGCATTTATGCTGAATAAGAAATCGAGTTTTTAGGTCTAGAAATAAAAGTTGGACAAATCATCCTATAAAAATATATTCTAGAAAAAAATAAAAAAATTTCCTAAAAAGATTGAAGATATGAAGCAATTAGAAGGGTTTCTTGAATGTTTTACCTATGCTTCAGATTTCATTAAAGATCTAACTAAATTGAGAAAACAATTACAATAAAAACTTAAGAAAGAAGTAAGTTGGACATGGACTTCTAGTGATTCAAAAATTGTTCAAAACCTTAAAAAACTGTGAAAATCTTCATGTGCTTAATTTACCTAATGAAAGGGATGATTTAATTCTTGAGACAGATGTCATTAATGAGCACTGAAGTACAGTATTCAAAACCATGAAGGAGAAAAACTCTGTAAATATTGTAATGGAAATTTTAATAAAGCCAAATACAACTATCTCATGGACGAAAAAGAAATCCTTGTAGTCATAAGGAGAATTGAAAAGTTCTTAATCTTTTTAGTTCGAAAACCTTTTCTTATTTGAAGCGATTGCAAAGCTTTGTGAAAAAGTATTTATCAAATATGCAAGTGTAAGAGAGACTCATGCATTGACAATTATAGCTTAATCAGTTTTCTTTCTCTATCAAAGATATACAAGGATCGAATAATTCTCTGGCAGATAGTTTAAGTCGTGAGCTTGCCAATGGTGATCATTAGAGTAGAACTCATGCCGAAAAATGAGGAAATCCAAAATAAAATGCCATTACTACTAGAATAGGTTTCTCTTTCCAGTAGAATCCTTATGAATATTGTGAAATTTCATATAAAAAGTAGATCACGCTTTGATCTGCTGTCTTCTGCCTATTTGATGGCACAAAGATTTAGTTTCTTAAAATTACAAATGAATTATCTAAGTTGACCTTATGATATTGAAGAAAAAAAAGTTTTCATGTTCAAGAAAAATGGTTCAACGAATGCAGTTTGTATTTACTACTATCGTAATTACTCTTATGATATTTGGGAGTCATAGAGTACTATGATCTTCTTCCCTGATAGATCTAGAGTTGGTGGTGTTAGATTACAAGCTAATTCAATATCTCCAGACATCATGAAAGCTTGGGCATATAGAATAATAGTCTACCTCATGGAAATCCTAGATCTAAAGTAACAATTCTTCTCAAGATTAACTAGGTTCCAACAATTCATGTTTAAAAGGATCCATTGGATTTTTACATCTTCTAATGGTCCAACAAAAATTCCATACCTTAGAAGCCTGTTTGTCACGTTATATTGCGCAGTAATTGAGTATGAAAATGAAAAAGCCAAACAAGACCATTATCTTGTTCAATTAGTTGATTTAGATAATCTCAGTGATCAATGATAAGAATGGTTTCTAGAACAACAAGAAGTAGTTGGTGATCCTACTTTAGTAAGAGTTATCGATTTTTACAATATTTATCATAAAATATGAGCATTAATTGAACAAGGAAACACATTATACATTGCAGGAACATTATTTTCGTCTATCATAATGATCTTTGCGCATATATGAAGATAGACGGAGTTACTTCAGAAGATGACATTAATTATCTTTTGATGTTGCGGATGAAATTGTTATCAGAAAACGGAAAGAAATATCTTCTTGAATTATTTAAAGATGAGATCCGAAGTATCTTCAACTTGTTAAAGATTTTGATTATTATTTAGATAATGATGGACTGGAAGATATTATTGGAGAGGAAAGCATTCAAAATCTCAATATAAATGACTAGTCTTGTCAGCTGTTAAGCCAAAAATTATGATATTTTATACCCTTTTAGTATCTAATAATTGCTCAAAATAAATTCGTAATTTGGAAATTTAATATGGTCTTTGTTTGTTTTGTAGGAATTTGAGAAATTTGAAGAATAAATAAATTGCTTGAAAAAAAAAACAGAGAGAGAAAGTTGAATCAAAAGGGGATTGGATCACAACATGCATTGGATCAAGACAAAAAGAAGAAAAAGAACTCAAGATTTGCGGCCCAGTCCAGCAGCCCAATTCGGTCTAGCCAACCGAAGCCTAGAACCCAGGCCGGTCCTCCCTCATTCTCTCTTCTTTTGCCCTTTTCTTTCTTGCTTCGCGGGCTGGGCCCAAACGCTTTTCAACCCAGCCCAATCCCCCTCCCTATCTCTTTCACTTAGAATGCACGTGCTGGGCACGTGAGCAACAATCCCCCCATCCCCTACTGTCTTCTTCTTTGTCTTCTAGGTTCACAGCCCAGAGGCACCTGAAACAGAGGGCAAAGATGAGTAGCCATGACTCTTCGTTTTCCCCATGACTTCACCATTTCTTCTTCTCTCCCCTCCTTCATAATTCATCGACACTCATTGCTTCACTATCACATTCAGCCGTTACCCATCCCTTTTTCTGCTTTCTCCTCGACGGTTAGCCGCATATGAACACGAAAACAGAACAGGGCCCCTCGCCTCCTTCTCCTCATCCGTTACTGCCTCTCCTTCCTTATCATTTAATCCTCCATCATCATCATTAAACCGTCAGTTACAAGGATTGATTGAAGGGCGACCGAATGGGCTGAAGGACGGCGTTTGGTGAGCTTCAAATGGAGGTACAAAGTAGAGAATATGGGGGTCTTCAACTGTCATTTTTTCAATTCGTTTCAGTTCAGATCTAGGTTTTGGTTTCAAATCAATGTAATTATTAGTTAATGGTCAATTGAGATTGCGACTCAGTTTTCGTGGTTTGAATCAAATCTTCCTTGGGTTCATATTGCTCTGCTGCTACGGTGACGTGTCATGACTGAATGAATAATTACAACTAAGTGTTGACAAATTGAAATTATTCGCATTTTGGTGCTTTTTATTTTGGCTAGGATTTCTGCAAATTAGAGTATTGTTTACAATTTCAAGAATTAATCTTGTTCATTCAGCCTATTAATTTGTGGAATAATTTGACCTTGGAGTTGTTTAATTTAACATCTAGTTTTCGTTTAGTTTGGAATTTTTGGTAATCTAATTTTGCAAACCATCCCTGAGGACGACATCCATAATTCCTACAATGATAAACCGATTTTACAACAAGTTTTTGCCGTTGTTGCCAGGGATGAGTTGTGAAATTAAGTTGTCTTGACTCGTGGTTTAGTACTTTGCGTCATTTTTGTCTTAGTTTTGATTTCGTTTTGATTTTTAGTACTAACTTGATCTGATTTTTGTGCAGGAATTGCAACAGAATTGATCGGTGCAGATTTTTCTGTGTTTCAGTTTTTGTTTAGGAAAAAATGCTCTTATTTTGTATTTATATTTATTTTCTATTTTTCTTGTTAGGTTACTTCATGTTATTTGAGTCTTTTTGGTCTCTCTCTTATTTTGGGAACATAGTTTTATTTTTGTTATCTTATTTTGTTTTGTTAACTTAATTATTTGAGGGTCATTCTTTTTTGTTTTGGTTGATTTGTTTTTTCCATATTCCACAAAAATTGAAAAAAATCTAAAAATCCCCAAAAATAAATTTGAAAAAAAATCTTAAAATTGAAAAAAAAAATTCAAGAATGTCAGCTTTTCATTTCCCATAATTTGAACATGAACCTTTCTGGAGCTATTTATCAAGACTTAATGATTATTGTGCTCAATTGAATCAAAATTTTAAAAAATGAAAAATTTGTGAGGTCGTCGTGGGTTTGAATTCTGCATCTAGGGGTTATGTTGAGTCTATTTGTCCGGGAGGTTTAATAGGATTATTATCTAAAACTCAAGATGAGGTATGAGAATTCTTTGAAAAATTGGCTTGGGATACCTATGCGTTTGAGCAAGCTAAAAAGAATTTTAGATACCTAACTCATGATAAGACTGTTTTTCATGCTAATTCTTTCTATCAGGACTACTTTATGCACTCATATGCCCCGTTTCAGTCTTATGTGTCTGCTGTTTTGTGTGAATACTGTGAGTCTTCTTATCATGATGCTTGTAATTGTCCATATCGTGATTATGTGGATGGTACACGTGCAAGTGTTGAAAACATGATTAATGAAATGACCGACAAAATGTTAGAGGTCTTGAAAAAGAGAATTACTGAATATTCTCAATGTTTTAGTCAGAGTAAGGAGAATTATGATGAGTTTGACTCTAGTTTAGAATCTCCTAAGCCTAAAATTAGTCTTTATGATAATTTTGATCCCTTTTATCTTACTAGGCCTAACTTGAATGATGACATGCCTTTGCCTAGTCTAGAACAAAAGAGTGACCTCATACGTCTTTATCACAAGACCTTGCACCCCACACTAGCTCACTTAAGGGCATCACTGATGATATCCTAGTTTCTACCGACCCACCAACCACTTAATTTGAACGACTTTTGTGAGTTTCAGAAGGGTGAAGACCTTAAGAGTGCTAGTGAGTTAGACATGAGCATCCAGTTTAACATTGAGCATCGCGATCAAGATGAGTTAGAAACTATTTTACAGGAGACATGTGTGGAGGTAATTGAACCCATTAAATTGGACTTTGATGATGGTGCTCTTTCTATAAAATATGAATTATTTTCATATGGATTTGATGTCAATGTGAGTTTGGATGTTGATCTGTGTGTTGAATATGAGTCATTTTCTTTTGACCCTATCCATATTGACCTACTCTTTGACTCTCGCTAGTTAAAACATTTAGAGTCTGGAACTTTTGTGCCCCCGACTTTTGTTTTAAATTAGACTCCTGTACATTTTGATAATAGGAGACTTGTGAACTTTGGACCCACCATGTTGCCTAGACCGCTCATTCATGATAACCAAATTTCTAGGCCAATGACCCACCGGCTAGCTAATTTGAATTACATCTGCTTGTTTGATGTTTGGGCCCATACATTTGATAAGTTGAAGCGGACCCTTACTTGTGATGCATTGATATGGTGGATGTACTTATTTTGGCTCTAACTCTTTAATCTCTATTGCATTACTTTTATTGAGGTTAGTCTTCTACATCTGATAAGCTACTACGTGCTCTAATGAGTTTTAATTTGAGTAGCAATGTTTCATTTGATATGGAGTGGCTAATGCTCCATAAATTCCTTGATTGTTAGGAGGCTATAGCTTAGGTGTATTTTTACACTTGACCTGGTATACTCGCTCCTCTCTATTTCTCTTTTCATTTTGTTTTCTTTTGTATATATTTGTTGCTTTATTTTTCTTGTTTACGTTTTCTTTTGCAGTCGTGTCTTTCTTGTTTTTGAGTTTTGTTTTGTTTTCCTTTTTTGTTTTTGTGTTTAATGTTTGTTTCATCCCCAATGAGGACACTGTGAAATGTAGGTATGGTGGGGAAACTTTAAAAAAAGGAAAAAATATCCAATTTTTTTTGAAAATTCAAAAAGATTTTTGTTTTGTTTTGGGGGAAGCTTCGTATTATTCTGTTCAGCTTAAATCCCCTATGCTTTGAGTATTAACTTGTATATAAGCGTGATGTGCACGATAGATCTCCATCCTCAGTGTTATTCTAAGCCCAAATTCTGACCCCAATTGTTCATTATCGATGTGTAATTCAGTCCTTATTTATACCATCATCATTATCTGAAGGTCTTAGTCTTCCACGATTGACTCTCCAACTTGTTTTTGACACGATTACTTTGGTTTTTGTTTGTATTCCTAAAAGACAAAAAAAATGAAAATGAAAAACAGAAGGGAAAAAAAGGGTAAACGAAATAAGACTTGGAATGACAAGTATCCCTTTGAGACAATACTGCTATTGGGAAAGCTTGCTTTCTATATTAATAAGTCAATAATGAAGTTTGTGTCAAGCAAGTAGGATTGAGTTTGATTATGGTAGACCTAAGCCCTAGGATGATGATGCACTTGAATACAAGCACTGGAATGGATTCAAAGTTTTGATGTACGGTTGGGTGAAAAGTTAGTGCTTTGATGTCATCCATGGGTTAGAGAGCCTTGATGAGTACATTCTGTTCATATGCAGGCAAATATCATTGCTATATAGGTGATTTGGTTAGTTAGAATGTGCACATACTTCTCCCTTGCATATTTCTATTTGTAAGTCCAAACTGTTTTTCTGTTTCTGTCTTTCTTTTTCTTTTTCGATTTATTTATTTTATAGATTTTGTGGGTATATCTTCTACAAACCTTCACGAGACATTACTCATCCACTAGTGGTAACCTAGGGATTTAAAGGGCTTGTTGCACGCGCTAAGTGCAACCGTGATTCCTACGAAAGTGAGTTAGGATCTTATTTTTCTTTTAAAGATTTTTAGTTTTGTTTTATTTGAGGGCGAGCAAAATTTAGGTATAAGGGTATTTGCTAAGCTAGAAATTATGATATTTTATACCCTTTTAGTATCTAATAATTGCTCAAAATAAGTTATTAATTTAGAAATTTAATATGATTTTTGTTTGTTTTGTAGGAATTTGAGAAATTTGAAAAATAAATAAATTGCTTGAAAAAAAAAGAGAGAGAAAGTTGAATCAAAAGGGGATTGGATCACAACAAGCATTGGATCAAGACAAAAAGAAGAAAAAGAACTCAAGATACGCGGCCCAGTCCAGTAGCTCAATTCGGTCTAGCCAACCGAACCCTAGAACCTAGGCCGACCCTCCCTCATTATGTCTTCTTTTCCCCTTTTCTTTCTTGCTTCGCCGGCTGGGCCCAAACACTTCTCAACCCAGTCCAACCCCCCTCCCTCTCTCTTTCACTTACAATGCACATGCTGAGCACGTGAGCAACAGTCGCCTCATCCCCTACTTTCTTCTTGTTCGTCTTCTCGGTTCATAGCCCAGAGGCACCCGAAATAGAGGGCAAAGCTGAGTAGCCATGACTCTTCATCTTCCCCACGACTTCACCATTTCTTCTTCTCTCCCATCCTTCATCATTCATCAGCACTCATTGCTTCACTATCACATTCGGCCGTTACCCATCCCTTTTTCTTCTTTCTCCTAGACGGTTCGCTGCTCATGAACACGAAAACAGAACAGGCCCCCTCGCCTCCTTCTCCTCATCCGTTACTGCCTCTGCTTCCTTATCATTTAATCCATCATTATCATCATTAAACCGTCGGTTACAAGGATTGATTGAAGGGCAACCGAAGAGGCTGAAGGACGGCGTTCTGGTGAGCTTCAAATGGAGATCCCAAGCAGTGAATATGGGGGATCTTAAGCTGTCATTTTTTCAATTCGTTTCAGTTTAGATCTGGGTTTTGGTTTCAAATCAGAGTAATCTGATTATTAGTTAATGGTTAATTGAGATTGCGACTCAATTTTCGTGGTTTGGATCAAATCTTCCTTGTGTTCATATTGCTCTGCTGCTATGGTGATGTGTTCTAACTGAATGAATAATTACAGCTAAGCGTTGATAAATTGAAATTATTTGTAGTTTGGTGGTTTTTACTTTGGCTAGGATTTCTGCAAGTTAGAGTATTGTTTACGATTTGAAGAATTAATCTTGTTCATTTAGCCTATTAATTTGTTGAATAATTTGACCTTGGAGTTGTTTAAATTAGCATCTAGTTTTAGTTTAGTTTGGAATTTTTGGTAATCTAATTTTGCAAACCATCCCTGAAGACGATATCCGTAATTCCTACAACTATAAACCGTATACTTGCGGAATTTTATGATAAGTTTTTGGCACTGTTACTAGGGATCCAACCCGGGTTACCAGCGTGACAAGCGGGTATACTCACCACTATACTCACCGCATTAAATACTCTGAAAAATTCTTGCACCATTATTGTACTATTTTGTCAAGTGCCAAATCAGTAAGATAATGTAATCAACTGAAGCCATGTGAGTGTAGTTGTAGTCATGTGAAAAATATTAGTGTATATACCGTAGTTATTAGGGCATTTTACGTAGTACATCTCCTATATAAAAGAAGAGGTTGAATGCTGAGAGGTGACATAGTCATTTGAGTATACTTGAGCAAAAGAGAAGTTAGGATTCTTTATTTCTCTCTAAGCAAACATTTCTAATGATCTTATTAGCTTAAGTCTCTCTTCAATCTTTCCGTTGTAATATTTCAAACTTCAAACTTTCAATAAAAGAAGTTTCCCAGTAGAGAATGTTAGTCAACCGAACCTTTTTATCTTAGATATTATAATTTCTTGATTAAAGTTTCATTATCCTTAGAAATATAAAAACCTTAATTAGTGACTATAGTTTGAGGTAGGAAATGAAATGCCTGATCTAAGGATTGTGTGGTTGAGATTAGCAATCTCTTTAAATTGGAAGCTAGAAGAACACTAGGATCCGATGCCAACTAAGTTCAAGTAACGGTCAAAGATTCCTAATTAAACTTTATTATGTTGATTAGCATGATGGGCCTATAACCGTAGAAAATATAATATTTATGATATAAGTAGTATATCGTGATAATTAGTACCAGTAAAGTCATTATAAGAAGTTTAATCATTAAAACAAAAATAATTTTTTAAAAAAACCCTAAAAATAGCTTATTTGCATCTTTTACTCAGTTATAGGGCCTTTTCATAATTTCAAAATGATTTGGGTCAAAAGTGAAAAAAGAAATAGTGTGTGAGGTATTAAAAATCAAAACTACTCTTCGAAAGGTAGTAAAAGATCAAAACACCATACCTTAGCATACTAAAAAGCTAAGCCTGAAAAGCAACGCCTGAAAAATCAATGACACATATGTTAAGGTACTAAAAAGTCAATTTCCTAGGCAGCATGCCATTGACTAGCTCGAGCATGTTATGGGAGAGAAGGAATGCAGTCACTTGTATCTTCCAATTCAAATAATCTTCAATGGTGGATAGGGGTTTAACAAAGCTTGTGATATTGATGCTAGCAGGGAAGGACGTGAACGACGAGAAAATGGAGCCACCGAAGACATGAAGATTCTGTAGACCCCATAGTAGGGCATCAGCAGAGACCGAAACCATGCTAGGTGGGTGTGACAGGTTTGGAAAAGACGACGCCCAAGGGAAGGAGACGGGAAAGCTGGGCATGAGGGGCAGGATGCTGTGGGAGCCAAGGATATGGTGGGTAGTGTTAGGGAAAAATAGAGTTTTAATATGTATAAACCCCAAGTGCAAGATGTATCGTTGAGTACTTGGGGTGTCGTTCGCAGGGAATTGTGTTTTCAACTACCAAAGCTAACTAAAGCGTCTCAAGTTAGGCAAAACTGAAGGAATAGAAAATAGAACTAAGCTACTAAAACGAAAATAAAAGAACAATGATTAAACCTAAGATAAACCAAGTAATCAAGTCAAGCCCAAACATTCCTTAGCTATGCTAGCATTCAAAGTTGTTCGGTTGCATCGTTAAGGCCACCTAAGCCCTCTCTCAAGGGTCAATAGGCTAATCTAATTGCTCCAACCACCTATTTTTATGGGATTAGTTCCACTAAACTATTAGGTTGACAACCCTTAATCTAGCTAGCAATGAGACTATTTTCATATCCCAATCCCAACTATTCTCTCTACCCATACTAGACAATCGACCTCACCTTTTAGCATAAGTCAATTGTCCCAAAATACGAATGAAAACTCTTTCAAACATTTCATCGAACACTTGGCAGGCGTGAAAGAAAACTCTAAATTCTAGGCATAAACAAGGTAGGGTTGGAGCATAAACAAGATTAATTAGCCATCAATGGCTAGCCACAATCCAATCCAACACAAACTAGCAACTAAACATCACAAACACATGAAAACCTAAGCTAGTAAAGAAGAAGGCAAACATGAACAAGAGGGGGAAAGAAACTAACATAATCTAATCAATCTAACTAAACATGGATTAACAATGAAAACTAAACAAAACTAGCCTAAAATTGCCAGAGATAACCCCGAGCGACCCCCCAACAAAAATGCAAAAGATCGACCGAACAGGCGAAAAGGGGGGAGGCACGATCATGCCACGTGACACGGCCCAACCGTGGCACTTTTCTAGCACGGTAGCTTGGCCCCCCTATCGTCCCTTCTTGCTGGCTTTTGCTCTTTTTACACGTCTTTGCTCCTTTTCGCGACGTTTGCTCGATTTGAAGTTTATTACCTACAAAAGCAAATAAAACAAGTAAAAATTCTAAAAATTATATTATTATATGAGTTAAAATTAGGTAAAAGGGGCACGTAAAATACGACAAATTATCACATAACAGGTACCCATGGACAGAGACAACGAAGCCAAGGAGATAGGGCCCCTGGGAACCACCTCGTCAAACGGATTGGGGCTACAAGGAGGTAGAGGGGTGTTGCTATGAGGCGCGAAATGGAGTGGTGGGCGCCATGGCCTCGATAGAAACAACAGGGGTCGAGATGCCGAAGCAGGACGGCGGTTTGAGATTGGGTTAGGAAGCCGTGAACGTCAGCAAAAAGGACGTGGGTGGCTACTAGGGTGGCGTGGCAAGGCTGCTAGGGTTGGGATTGTAGGGCACAGGAAAGATTAGAGATTTTTAGGGCTATGATACCATGAGAAAATTATTTCCATAATGAACTAACCCATCCCTATTAGGGAACCCTGAGTCTAGGGGTGGATAATGGATCGCATTAACTAAACAGGCCGAACCGGACCCAATACATTTGTTAATGGGTCGAGATGGGTTATGGGACAAATGAACCCGGTCCGCCCATTACCACATAAGGAATGTGTTTGGTGAGTTAATTTTTCAACTAACATCTCTGTAATTTTCCAACCAAAGTAAACTAGTTCAAGTTCAAAGTTAGAAGATACACAACCAAGCTAATAAACGGGCTGGGTCGACTTGGCCCATGAGCGGCCCGCTTTGGGCTAGTTTAAAAACGGAGCAAACTTGCGCATAACTGATCTATAGTAATTATTTTTATGTACAAAGTGTTGGCAAGAAGTTTAACTAATTAGAACATGTAAACTAGTTAATCCAGTCCGTTGCCCACCACTACTTGGGTCCATATATATATATATATATATATATATATATATATATATATATATATA
>JACYFF010031959.1:16658164-16747397 GCA_017589665.1 Selenicereus undatus
TATATATATATATATATATATATATATATATATATATATATATATATGATACAACTAGGGTTACAAAAAAGTACATATTTATGTATCTATCTTATATCCTCTATTAAAGACATTCATCCAAAAGAAGAGATCCCAAACTTCTAAGGAGCATCTACCAGAATAATCTTAACAGACAACATTCATTTGACAATAGGTGGAGTTCATGTAAACCCACCAAGCATTCAATGGAACTTACATGATAACTTCTGAAACAATTATGAACAAGGCTTATATGGAGAAACAAAATTTCCAAGTATGTGTACTGACAAAGAAAGAGAAAATTTTCACTATTTTAATTACCACTCAAGGAAGGATAATTTTACAAGAGATTTCTTGTCTGTCTTCTCCCCTTTCCCGAGAGAAAGGGGGCAAAATTTTTGAAAATTATTTCTCCCTCTTTTTGCGTTTCATTTTTTTCCTTTTATTTTTCACCCTTTCCTGCGTGTGCAGGGAAGGACTTGGGGGAGTTGGCGCACAACATGACCCTTCATGTCTTTTCATAGTCATTTCTTTGAAAAATTCCAAAGACATTAATGTAGCGTTTGGTTGAAAGTAATACAATCACTATGCAATAGAATCAACCATGTAATGCAATTGTTAGTGTAATAGAATGTGATAATAATTGCATTACAATGTTTGGTTACAAAGTCTTTACAAGTGTAATGGAATGAATTCATCTACAAACAATATTTAATTTTACACGTGACGTGAAGTACTTGTAATTCAATTCGCATTTTATTTTTTGACTATTTTAATTATTTGTAGCTTCATTGATAAATATCATCAAATATTTTATCATCATGATTACGATATTTCGCATGAGAATTACATCACTCTATTTCTTATAGATTACAATAATGTAATATTGTTCAAGTTTACCAAGTAGAGAGAAAATGATGATGATGATGACGACGACGTGAGAGAGAGAGAGAGAGAGAGAGAGACAGACATGATGTCTAGAAGGTACAAAAATACAGTTACAATAATACGATCATGGTCTAAGTTAAATTTTATCTAATATGGACAGGAGAGAGAGGGGGGTGAGTGGAGCTTCAAACCTTTAAAAAAATGGTGTCAAACTAATAAGAGAGGGGAAATAGAGGAGAGACAATGGAGATAAGAGAGAGAAAGTTCCCAAATATAATAGCTTATAGTTGGATAGATTTTGATTCAAAGGTATGCAATCAAAATTGTTGAGGAAAAGTCAAGTAATTGTAATTGCATAGATTAAGGTAAATGTAATTACAATGCAATCTTGATTACATTACTTAATGGTAACCAAACATGGTAATAGAATCACCTTATCATTTTGATTGCATTACCACTTCGATTACATAGAACCAAACAAGCCATAAACTTCTCTGTTCCTTAAATTTCTAGAATCATGGACCGTCAAAACTCAAAGCAAACCAAATTTTACAAAAATGAGTATGCTCTTATTGCGATAGACCTTCCTTGACTAAACAAAAAGTTTTTAATGGCTAGGAAGAAAAACTTACGTTTTTGTTCGACCTAAATGGTGTTGACTGACTATGGACAAAACTACAGGCAAAAATATCAATTATCTCTTCGAAAGATAACAACGTTACATACAATAACAAAATTAATTAGTGAAGGTTCAATCCTATCTTGGCATAATATTTTAATTAAATGCTTATTTGAATATAATACCTATTGTAGATATCTTATGGAATTCAACTAATTAATCATCCTTTTATATTAAATAAAAAACGATATAATATTCTCAAAAATCTATTAGGAATAGTGTGACGCATAATTTTGTTAGCAATATTTTAATTTTGTATTCATTATTTCATTGATAATATTCTAGATCATGACATTTATAATATTATTTTTTATCGATATGAAACAACTTCACACTATAAAACTCTTATATGTTTTTCTCTTAAAGAAGAATACTTACTTAGAACAGATTTTCTTAAAAAATAAAAAAGAAAGATTCATCAATACATTTTGATACAGATAAACAGAAACTATGAAATGAAAAAAAAAAAGGAGATACAATTAAATTCTAGAACTTACGAAACAATAATTTAAGCTAGCAAAATATTGGTGGGTCCAAAGTCCAACTGAGCCGAACATCTGGCACGTCACAACCTTATCACTTATCAGGTAATCCGGAAAAGGTCATGATGTTTCCGCTCGCCCCAATGCCCATAGGAGCTCGTCATCCTGATTTTTCACAGGAGCTCCAACGCATTACAGAGCAGAAACCAGTTGAAACCCACAATGACACTGTACCCAACTGAGCTCTTCCATCACCGCCTTCCCTGCACTGCGCTCAGAGTACCCCCCTCACATTCACACCAAACTTGCTCTGTAATCTGGAGGAAAACCTACCCAAATGAGGATCACCCCAGAAATTTCCCAAGAGTCGAGCCGTATTCCATCAAGACTAAACCCAAGCTTGAGCCATATTCGATCGAAACTGGACCGACCCTTTTGCAACCGATGGATTACGACCAGGTCCAGTTGCTCAAAAAGATCAAGAAGTCTCAGAAAACTGGGAATTTGAGTAAGGCTATGTATTTCTTGCAGTGCATGGTGAGCAGAGGCTACCAGCCTGATGTATTCGTCTGCACCAAGCTTATCCAGGCGTTGTTCAATGCCAAAGATGTCGAAAAGGCAATCGAGGTGATGAATATTCTGGAATCAAAAGGGAAGCCTGATGTTTTTGCGTATAATGTTATGATCGATGGATTTTGTGGGGTAAATAGAATTGATGATGTTGATCAGGTGCTTAACAGGATGAATGCTAGAGGCTATTCCCCGAATATTTTCACATTTAACATCATGTTTGACAATCTTTGTAGCAGGGGGAGGTTTGATTTGGTATTGAATTTGTTGGATAAGTTGCTGGCAGACAACTGCCAGCTAAATGCTCAAACTTACGCTATCATACTAAAAGCCACGGTGATTGAACGTGGAATCGATGAAGTACGGAAGCTGCTCAATGAGTTACTCGAGAGAGGACTCAAGCCTGATATAGTTTCGTACACCATCGTCTTAAGGGCATTGTTGGATCAAGGGAAATGGTTAGAAGTGAAGAAATTAGTCATAGAGATGCTATCTCGAGGCTGTGAACCTGATCTTTTTACTTACAGTGTGTTCATTTCGGCATTCTGTCGTGAGGGCAAGGCTGAGGAAGCTCTGAATCTGTTGAAACCTATGATAGAAAATGGGCTAAAACCTGACCAGTGTAGCTATGATCCACTTATCGCTGCATTCTGTGAACAGGGAAAACTGGATTTGGCGATTGGGGTTTTGGAACTTATGATGTCGAATGGGTGCTTGCCGGATCGTGTCAACTACCACCGTGTGTTGGCTGCTCTGTGCAAGAATGGCAAGGCAGAACAAGCTCTGGAGATTTTTCATAAGCTCAATGATGCGGGTTGCCACCTTGATGTGAGCTACTACAACCGTTTGATAAGTGCTTCGTCGAATATTGGGAATCGATCAAGAGCAGTTAAAATGGTGAAGAAATGATTTCTCAGGGAATCGTTCCTCATGAGATCACTTATAATTCCATTCTATCCAGTTTATCCAAAGACCGGGTGGTCAATAAGGTAATACAGTTACTTGAGGACATGGAGAACTATGGAATCAAAGCGAATGTTATCAACTACAATGTGGTGCTACGTTGTTTATGTAAAGAACATCGGATGAGCGATGCTGTTGAATTGCTGGGGCAGATGGTCAAAAAGGGTTGTCAACCCAATGAAACTACTTACAGTTTACTGATTGAACTTTGAAGGGATAGGATCTGCAGGCTTGCATTCTGAGGCCATGGGATTGGCGAGTTCCCTAGTGGAAATGGGTGCTATTTCCCCGGATTCTTACAAGCGATTGAGTAAGATCTTCCCTATTTCTAATGCAAACAGACAATTTGCAGCCTTTGGAATATGAATGTCAGCAAAATGTGTCATGAAAGATTTTAGATCCCATAGTAGTATGAATGCTTAATGTAGGCAGCTATATTAAAACTTGCAAGATCTACTTCGTGTTGTTGTCTAATTATCAGAGCACTACCATTTCAGGAAACATCTGTAAATTATTTCTGCCTTCAATACCAAATGTACTGCTCTATTTGAAAGTTGTATCTACTGCTCAGCAGACCGCCTCCTACTCTCTCCCCCCCCCCCCCCCCAGACACACACACACACACACACTGTTACACGTGCATTTGCCCTTGCTAGCTCATGTTCACAAAGTGTGGAGTAGTGCTCGCTGCCACAAAACAGATGCAGATCAAAGGACCTAAGAATTGAAAAGTATATCAGCATTTCAAGGGTATGGCTCGATCAAAAACATAACTAATGGGAATGAACGAAGGCAAAGCATATTGCAGTGAAGCAGCAGCACTTCTAAGGATCTCAGCATCCAAAATGCATGAATAACTAAAGGCGAGGATGCTATTTCATATGTTCAGTTCCACATTTCTCTTTGATTCTGGCTTCTTCCCTTTTGTATTCATTTGTTTTGGGGTGCCGAACTCAGTAAAATTTTCTATTTTGAGCTTTTGGACACAACCTCTCTACTTTACAGTGGTAATCCGGCACGGATTTTCACTGGGTGTTTGTTGTCATGTTTGTAATCAAAAGTATCATCAGAAAGAACGTTGATGTATTGGAACTCAACAATGCGGCCTATAACCAAGCTTATGGCACTTTCACCAAAAGGAAATAAAACAAAGTACAAAGACATTCATCCCCCAGAACGGATTCAAACTCCTACGGAGCGTCTACCGGAATGATTTTAAAAGACAAAAATCATTAGGCAACAACCGGAGTTCATATAAACCCACCAAGAATTCAATGGAACTTGCAGGATAATTTCCGTAAAAATCAGGAACAGGGTTTATTGGGAGAAATAGAATTTCCAGATAAAAATAGCGACAAAGAAAAGGGAGTTCATTATTTTTGTTGTCATTCAAGGAAAGAAAATTTTAAAAGAGATTTCTTGTCGCTCTTCATCCCCGTAATAAGCTTATCGAGGCATTTTTTGATGCAAAAATGTCGATAAGGTCATCAAGGTGATGAATCTTTTGGAATTGAAGAGGAGAGCTAGATCTTTTCGCATATAATACTATGACTAATGGATTTTGTAAGGTAAACAGAGCTGATGATGCTAATCAGTTGCTTAACAGGATCAGGATAAGAGGCTATTCCCCAAATCGTATCACATATAACATCATGATTGACAGTCTTTGTAGCAAGGGAAGCTCGAGTTGGCAATGAAGTTGTTGGATAAGTTGCTGAAAGACAACTACCAGCCAACTATTGTTACGTGCAGTATCCTGATAGAAGCCGCGATTCATCTTTATTCGGAATTGGACCTCGAAGGGTTCTCACCCTGATATCTTTTCATACAACACCGTCTTAAGGGAATTGTTGGATCAAGGAAAATGGGTAGAAGAGGAGAAATTAGTCTGAGAGATGCAATCTCGAGGATGTGAACAAATACTGTTACTCTCAGTATATTAATTTCGACATTCTGTCATGAGGGTAAGGTTGAGGAAGCTCTGAATATGCTGAAACTTATGATAGCAAAAGGACTAAAACCTAACATGTTTAGCTTTGAGCCACTATTAAGAAATAGAGAACCGTAATAGCGGAAACAATATGATGAAACAGATATTCAAAAAATAAAATAACGATAACAAGATCAAAACAACGACACACAAGATTTACGTGGAAACCCAATGCAAGCAAAAACCACGGATGGCGACGCGCACAATCAATCCACTATATGAGCAGGGAGAGTACAAAACGATCACAATCACAACAGGTGATTTGATGTAATAGCAGAATTACAATCTCTATTGTAATCTCTCTCAAAGTCTCTCTACCTCTCAATGTGTCTTGGGATTCAGGAGTGACTTTAGATCCTAGGTATGACCCCTTTATATAGGGTCCACTTGTTAGAAAATAAAGCAGAGTAATAGCGGAAGCAATACAATGAAACAAATATTCAGAAATTAAAAGAACGATAACAAGAACAAAATAACGACACACAAGATTTACGTGGAAACCCAATGCGAGAAAAAACCACGGACAGCGACGAGCACAATCAATCCACTATATGAGCAGGAAAAGTACAAAACGATCACAATCACAACAGATGATTTCATCTAATAGCAGAATTACAATATCTTTTGTAATCTCTCTCAAAGTCTCTCTACCTCTCAATGTGTTTTGGGATTCATGAGTAATTTTAGATCCTAGGTATGACCACTTCATATAGGGTCTAGAAAATCAGAGTTTTACCCTTAAAGAAGAACCCTGGTCGCCAGGAGAAACTGCACGTCGAGACAAACCCTAGCTGTGACCAATTCGCACCCAGAAAAAACACACGTGGCATGACCGTGCCACGTGGCACGGTCACACGGTGCCATGGTGGCACGACCGTGCCACATGGCACGAGACCCCCGTGCCGTTTTGTTGTCCTCTCTCGACTTCTTGCTCCTTCGACTTGACACGTCTGTGTTCGTTTAGCACGGTCCCACCGTGCCGATACTTGGATTTTGGGCCACGAAACCCAACAATCTCCACCTTGGAACGAAATCTCCAATCACCAATTCTCTAACACCGTTATCGCACCTCGAAGGGTGATGCCCCCCAACGGGGCAATGCCCCGAAGGGCGCTTAGATACTGTGAATGCCAACTAAGTCCAAGCAATGCTCGAATTTAGCTATAGGTAGAGGCTTGGTTAACATATCTGCAGGATTTTCCGAAATATGAACCTTCTTTATCACTATTTCCCCTGCAGCAACTGTATCTCTGGCATAGTATTACTTGACACTGATGTGCTTGGTCTTCGAATGGTATGCATCATTCTTAGTCAGGTGGATGACACTTTGACTATCAGAAAACACCACAGTAGTAGCTTGTGAAACTCCAAACTCAGTAACGAGACCCCTCAACCAAGTATCTTCATTCACTCCTTCAGTAGTAGCAACATACTCAGCTTCTGTAGTAGATAGAGCTGCAATTGACTGAAGCGATGCTTTCCAAGAGATAGCACCTACACACATAATGAAGATATACCCATATATGGACCTTCTCCTATCAAGGTCACCAGCATAGTCAGAATCAACAAAACCTGTAACATCATATATAGTAGCTTTGTTTCTATCAAATACCAACCCCTTTTTAATAGTACCCTTCACATAGCGAAGGATCCACTTCACAGCTTTCCAATGATCCTTTCCAGGATTATGCATATATCTACTTACCAACCAAAGTCTTGTGCCTAGCTATGCCATTCATCGCGCAGAACTCTTCAAACTCTAACTCAACGAACTCAAGACCATTGTCAGTTCTAAGTTTCTTGATCTTTCTCCCAGTCTGGTTCTCAACCAGAGCCTTGAACTTCTTGAACATGGAGAATGTCTCGTTTTTCTGTCTCAATAAGTAAACCCAAACTTTGCGTGAGAAATCATCAACAAAAGTTAACATGTAACGCTTACCTCCAAGAGAAGGAACCTTCGAAGGACCCCACAGATCAGAATGAATGTAGTCAAGGATCCCCTGAGCACGATGCTTCGCTTTAGAGAAATTCACCCTCTTCTGTTTCCCAAAAACACAGTGATCACAAAAATCAAGCTTACCCATACCAGAGCTACCCAAACAACCTTTCTTACTTAGAATGGGCATCATTTTCTCACTCATATGGCCCAATCTCTTGTGCCATAACCTTGTATCATTAGCATATGCTAATGCTGTACCAACTACAGCTACTCATGTAACTGTAGTTCCTTGTAGGATGTAGAGACTGCCCTGTCGCAGTCCCTTCATTACTACCATGCTCCCTTTGTTACTTTTATGACACTATTCTCCATAGTAATCCTGCAACCATTAGTCTCAAGATTATCCAAAGAGATTAAACAACGAGTCATGTCAAGTATGTGAGGAACTTTAGACAATGTTTTAACTATACCACCATGGGTTTTAATTTGCACAATACCTATTCCTGCAACCTTGCATTCAACATCGTTGCCCATAAGTACAACACCAGTATCAACAGGCTCATAAGTGACAAACCAATCCCTACGAGGACACATGTGATACGTACAACCAGAATCTAAAACCCAATCATCACTTAACCCCTTTTCAGGGGTGGTGGCCAAAGACATGGTAGTAAGCAACATATCACCATCAGACTCTGACTCTACTACACAATTAGCTGTAGCAGTTTTCTCCTTTTTCTCTTTCTCTTTCTTTTTCTTTAGTTTCCAGCAGTTAGCCTGAATATGACCCAATTTACCACAGTAATTGCAGGTCATATTGGAATGAGGATTCCCAGACTTAGATCGGTTCTTTTTCTTATTACCATTCCCTTTTTGCTAAGTTGTTCTACCCCTAACAACTAGTCCCTTAGCCGGATCAGCATGGATATCGTAGTTAAATTTCTCTTTAGACAACAAATTAGACTTGACATCTTCAAACGATATAGTATCAGAATTACTATATAGCATAATCTCCTTAAAGTGTTTATAAGAAGGGGATAGAGACACAACAAGCAGAATAACTTTATCATCATCCTCAATCTTTACATCCAGACTCTCCAAATTAACCAGAATAGAATTAAATTCACTCAAATGTTTTTGAACAGGGGTACCTTCAGCCATACGAAGGGTTTACAACCTTTCCTTCAAACGGATCTTGTTAACTAGACTCTTCATCATGTAGAGTTCCTCCAATCGAGTCCACAGATCTACTGCAGTTGCCTTATCAAGCACCTCTCACAAGACATGTGGTGCCAGACACAATTGAATGGCTGAAACCGCTTACAACTCCAGTTCTTCCCATTTCTCGTCTGTCATCGATCCACGCCTCTTCTTTTGGTCTGTTGGCCATTGTTCGTCAGTCACCTTCTAGGGTTTCACGTGAGGTCCTTGCAGAACCTTCCACAACCCATGCTAGATGAGAACTGCTCTCATCTGCACCTTTCAGATATTAAAACTAATCTCCCCATCAAATTTCTAAATATCAACCTTTATAATTGAAGACATCCTAAACCAAAGTTCTGATAGCACTTGTTAGGAAATAGAGCAGAGTAATAGCGGAAACAATAGGATGAAACAGATATTCAGAAATTAAAAGAACCATAGCAAGAACAAAACAACGACACACAAGATTTACGTGAAAACCCAATGCGGGAAAAAACCACGGACGGCGACGAGCACAATCAATCCACCATATGAGCAGGAAGAGTACAAAACGATCACAATCACAATAGGTGATTTGATCTAATAGCAGAATTACAATCTCTATTGTAATCTCTCTCAAAGTCTCTTTACCTCTCAATGTGTTTTGGAATTCAGGAGTGATTTTAGATCGTAGGTATGACCCCTTTATATAGGGTCTAGAAAATCAGGGTTTTACCCTTATAGAAGAACTCTGGCCGCCAAGAGAAACTGTACGTCGAGACAAACCCTAGCCGCCACCGATTCGCACCCAGAAAAACTCACGTGGCATGACGGTGCCACATGGCACAGCACCCCCGTGCCATTTTGCTGTCCTCTCTCGACTTCTCGCTCCTTCGACCTGACACGTCCGTGTTCGTTTAGCACGGTCCCACCGTGCCAACACTTGGATTTTGGACCACAAAACCCAACAGCCACTTATCTCTGCACTCTGTAAAGAGGGAAAACTGGATTTGGTTATTGGGATCTTGGAACTTATGGTGTCAAATGGGTGCTTGTCTGATATTATCATCTAGAACTCTTTTTTGGGTGCTCTATGCAATAATGGCAAGGCAGAACAATTAATGGAGACTTTTCATAAGCTCGATGATGTAGGTTGCCACCCTGATGTGAGCTCCTCCAATGGTTTGTTGAGTGAATTGTGGAATGTCGGGGATCGATCAAGGGGTATTAAAATGGTGGAAGAAATTATTTCTGAGGGAATCGATTCTGATGAGACCAATTGTAATGCCATTCTATCCTGTTTATGCAGAGACAGTGTGGTTGATAAGGCAAAGCAGTTACTTAAGGACGTGGAGAACTATCGAATCAAACCAGTTGTAATAAGCTACAATATGGTGCTGATTTGTTTATGCAAAGAACATAGAATGAGCGATGCAGTTGAGTTGCTGGGGTAGATGGCCGAAAAAGGTTTGCCACCTAAATAAAACTACGTACACTTTACTGATTGAAGGGATAGGGTTTGTAGGTTGGCATTCTGAAGCCGTGGGATTGGCGAGTTCCCTAGTGGAAATGGGTGGTATTTCCCTGGATTCTTACAAACGGTTGAGTAAGACCTTCCCTATTTTTAATGCAAATAGACAACATGCAGCCTCTGGAATATGAATATCAGCAAAAAGTAGCATGAAAGGCTGTAGAGCCCACAGTAGTGTAAAAGCTCTATGTATGCAACTATTTTCAAACTTGAAAGATCTACTCCGTGTTGTTCTTGAACCATCAGAGCACTATTATTTCAGCAAACTCTGTAAATTATTTCTACCTTCAATGCCAAATGTTATACTCTATTTGGAACTTGTATCTAATGCGTAGCAGACCGCTTCCTACTCTCTCTCTCTCTCTCTTTTTCTCTCGCTGACACACAGTCTCTCTCTCTCTCTCTCTCTTGGCACACGTGCACACACATATTCACAAAGTACGGAATAGTACTCACTGCCACAAAACAGATGCAAATTACCACAAAACAGATACAGATCAGAGGACCAAAGCATCAAAAAGTACATCAGCAGTTCAAGGGTACGGCTCCATCAAGAAAACAGCTAATATGAATGAATGAAGGCAAAGCCACATTGTAGTGTAGCAGCGACAGTTCTAAGGGTCTCAGCAACCAAAATGCATGGATAACTAAAGTGAGGATATCATTTCATATGTTCAGTTTCACGTTTCTGTTTGCTTGTGGCTTCTTTCCTTTCGTATTCCTTTTGTTTTCAGACCTGAACTCAGTATAATTTTCTATTTTGAGTTTTTGGACACAATCTCTACTTTACAATGGCAATGCAACACGAATTTTCATTGGGTGTTTGTTGTCATATTTGTAATCTAAAGCATCACCCGAAAGAATTTTGATAAAGTGAAACTCAGCAATAGGATACGCGACCAGGCCTATGGTATTTTCACCAAAGGGGAGTAAAACAAAGTACAAAAAAATTCATGCAAAGGAAGGGATTCCAAACTCCTGTGGAGCATCTACCATAACGATCTTAAAACGCTGCAATCATTGGACAACGACCAAAGTTGATGTAAACCTACCAAGAATTCAATGAAACTTGCAAGACAATTTCTGTAACAATCATGAACAAGATTTATATGAATAAACAGAATTTTCAGATAGTAGTTTTGACAAAGAAAGGGAAAGACTTCACTATCTTCGCTCTCATCCAAGGAAAGAAAATTTTAAAAGAGATTTCCTCCCCCCCCCCCCCCAAAAAAAAGGGAGCAAAATTTCTTGAAATTAATTCATCCTCTTTTTTTGTATTTTGTTTGTCCTTTTATTTTTCATCCTTTCCTATCTGTGCAGGGAAGAAGTTGGGAGGCTAGCGCACAACAAGACCCTTCATTGCTTTTCATGAACATCTCCTCGAAAAATTCCAAAGAAATTAAATCTCTTTTTTCCTAAACTTTAGGAATCGTGAACCATCAAAGTTATGAGCAAACCAAATTATAATTTTTTTTTTAAAAAAGTATCCTCTCATAGCAACACATTTCTTAACTAAAAGAAAAGTCTTTCCCAGTTAGGCAAAGAAATGCATGTTTTCATTCAATCTAAATAGTGTTGCATGACTCTGGACAAAACTACAAGCAAAGATACCAATTATCTCTTAGAATGACAACAATGTTACCTACAGTTGCAAATTTAGAAACCCTGAAGGCTTGATGTTAAACTCACTTGAAGTATTTATGAATGACTCATGCAAATTTGCTGCTTTTAAATCTGTCACGTCCAACAATTTAAGACAACTCATGTAAAGGACCTTGAGAAATAGTACAAAAAGCTAGACTATGTAACGTAGACTAGATTTTCAGCCAGAGATCATCCCTCATCCACCATCCTTCGAATGCAACCATAGAGTCTACCAAAGATCTCTGAGTTGCTCCTGGAAGTCACAGACTTACTCAGAATGCCCAATATACAACAACAACAACAACACACTCCCAGTGTGGGTCCCGCTTTCACGGGGTCTGGAGAGATCCAGCTGTAGGCAACCTTACCTATACTAGTATTCCTACCCATAGAGAGGTTGATTCCATAAGACCCACAAAAACAGTTTAGATAAAAAGTTTACAGAGAAAACAATTGCGAAAAACCATTTACGGCGAAAACGGAGGAGGGAGGAGAAAAAGGGATGGGGGAAAGCAAATAAAGAAGGAGTAGGAGTAGAGACATACCTGAACAAACCAGGGGCGTTTAATGCCGTCGCATCTCAGAAAGCACGACCTGCAGACAAGCACACCAAAAACCCTACCTGCCCTACACCGCCTAGGCTACTGCCCCCTACGGAGGTGGTCCCCTACAATCCGAAACCTTAATCCTGTCCCTCCACAACCTCCTATCCTAAGCCATGTCCTCCGAAAGACCGACAACTCTCATGTCCTCTCTAACCATTTCCATTAGGCTCTTCTTCGGTCTACCCCTCCCTCTCTTACCCTCGGGAGGGTGAATCACCTCGCACCTTCTCACTGGGGCGGCCACACTTCTCCTTTTCACGTGGCCGAACGATCTAAGCCTTGATTCCCTCATGTTCTCCTCTATGGGGGCCACTCCAGCTAAACCCCTGATTACGACATTCCTAATTCTGTCCAATCTCGTAAAACCACACATCCACCTGACCATTCTCATCTCAGCTACCATCAACCGTTGGACATGCGTCTTCTTTAGAGGCCAACACTCCGAACCATAGAGAACAGCCGGTCTAACTACCATCCGATAGACCTTGCCTTTCAATCCCAAGGGCACTCTCTTGTCACACAGTACCCCTGACGCTGACTTCCACTTTTGCCAGCCAACTCTAATCCGCTGGCTAATATCCTCGTCAATGTCCCCATTTTGCTGGATAATCGAGCCCAGATACTTAAATTTTGCGACCTTCGGTATGGCCCTCCCATCAAGTACGACTTCTCCCCCCTCTTCTGTCCTTCCGCTAAAACAACAGTGAAGGTATTCCGTTTTCGATTTGCTCAACCGAAAGCCCCTAGTCTCCAGCGTATGCCTCCAACTCTCCAACCTGTCGCTCACCCCCTGCCGGGTGACGTCGATAAGAATGACGTCATCTGCAAATACCATGCACCATGGCACCTCGTCCTGGATTCCTCTAGTGAGTTCGTCCAAAAGTAATGCGAAAAGAAATGGGCTTAAAGCGGAGCCCTGATGCAGGCCCAAACTAACAACGAAGTCATTGGAGACCCCTCCCGGAGTCCTAACGCTCGTCCGCCCGCCCTCGTACATATCCTTAATTACGCGAATGTACGCGGGCGACACCCTTTTCTCTTCCAAACATCTCCACAAAACCTCTCTTGGAACTCTATCATACGCTTTCTCCAGGTCTATGAACACCATATGGAGATCCACCTTTCTATCTCTGAACAAGCCCATGAGCCCTCTGAGGAGGTAGATCGCCTCAATGGTCGACCTGCCTGGCATGAAATCAAATTGGTTCTCTGAAATCGTTACTTCCTCTCGCAGCCTTCTCTCAATCACCCTCTCCCACAGTTTCATAGTGTGACTGAGCAGCTTGATGCCTCTAAAGTTATTGCAATCTTGGATATCCCCTTTGTTTTTGTACAGTGGGATGATTGTGCTGCCCCTCCACTCTCTGGGCATTTTGGCGGTCTTGAAAATAACATTGAAAAGCTCCGTGAGCCACTCTAGACCCTCTTCCCCCATACACTTCCAAACTTCTACTAGTACCTGGTCCGGGCCCACTGACTTCCCATTCGCCATCTTCTTCAAGGCCTCCCTGACCTACTCCTTAGTTATCCTGACACCCACACACTGAACGCTACACTCTCCGACCGGACTACAGTCGATCCCCCCTTCCCCATTGAGGAGTTTTGCAAAGAAACTTTGCCATCTCTCCATAATTTCAGTATCCTTCGTCAACACCTTTCCCTTTTCGTCCTTGATACACCTTATGACTCCTAAATCTCTAGTCTTTCTTTCCCTAGCCCTAGCTAGTTTAAAGACTTCCCTCTCCCCTTCCTTCGTCCCCAATCTATGGTATAGTCTATCAGAATGCCCAATATGAAAAGTTAAAATTATCACAACCAAAAAACGAACCAGTGCAACAAAATCTTTGGGTCCTGTAATATGGCATTACTAATGAAAAGGCTCATCACAAAATGTGAGAATTAGAAAACAACACTTATACAGAAGATGAACAAGGATGGTCACGAGTACAAGTGAGAAAACCACTCTTTATACACTGCACCAGAAAAGACGCTTCTCGAAAGGAGGAACTGAAAACATTGAAGGAATCAAATCCGCATATCAGCTCCATTTAGTATTTTGTCAGATAATCTTCCACCTAGTTTAGAAGAGATTTCATGAGCCTCTTCAGCCATACCGGCTGCAGGGATACCTTTAATCAAACTTTCATAGATCGCTGGCTTTATGTGATTAGCAATCATGATTTCCAAATTTGTATCGCAATATCCACCTTCTCATTTTTACACAACGCAGGAATAATCAGCCTATAAGCCCTCTTGCTGATCTTGTGGTTTCTTCTAGCCATCTCTCCAAGTATATCGAAAACTACATCAGCTTTTTCTGCTCGACAAAAGCCCCAGACCAAACAACGGAGAGTTACATCATAAGGTGAAATTCCCCTCTCTAACATTTCACCATAAATCTGAATATCTCCATTGCTGTCTCCGTAAAGCCCTTCTTAGCCTGACCATCAATGACAATATTATAGGTAATCAAAGTAGGAGAGCTATTGCTGTCACCTAAAAGTTCAAAAATACAAAGAGCCTCATCTACCACTCCTTCCTTGCAAACACGGGTTAGTAAACTATTGTGAGTCACTATGTTTAGTCAACATCTCCTGTCAATCATTTGTCCAAGAAGACTGATGCACGATCTAAGAACCCATTCTTGCACAAACCATTGATTATGATGTTATAAGTGACAATATCAGGTGGATAGGAAGTCTTATTCATGATAGACAAAATGTCATCAGCTTCATCCAAATAACCATGGCCACAGATAGCATGAAGGATAATGTTGTAAGTCACATTATTGGGCTCCAAACCACTTGAAATTAAGTGATGCATCACTAGAACAGCATCTTCAAACTTTCTTTATAAGTATTACTGAACAGTAGATTGTAGGCAACAATATTAGGATAATGGCCCTCAACTGCCAAATCATCCAACACCTCAAGTGCCTTTATTAAGCCACAGTGCTTGAAAACTTGCTCTAGTAGAATCATATACTGATAAGATAGGAAGGGCAACCCTTTCTAAGTTGCTGCTTCCAAAAGTTAGGAGCCTGATCAGACTTGCCCATGTCAAAAGAAGCACTTGATAATTATGTTATAAGTGATTACATCAGGTAGGCAATCACTTGAGCTCATGTATTCCAAACGATCAATGACAGAGTTCAACCTCCCTTTCCTGCACATTCCACCAACCAACATATTGTGTGTGATAATGTCAGGAACACCACCGGACATCACCACAATTTTCAAGATCCTTGCAGCTTCCTCCACATGATCCTTATTGACAAGCCCATGGATCAAATTTATGCAAGAAGGGAAGTAAGGAATTTGACTGTGACGTGCCATGAATTCCACCAAACTCGATGCTTCAAACAACTATCCAAAGCCGCATAACTTCTGAAGAATATTATTGTTTGTGGCCTTATTGCGTTGTACAAAAGATTCATCTAATGGTGAAACGGGTCTTTTCAGTCATTTGTCTCCTACTCTTTTGGGCACCATATGCGAATCTCTATACGCTAGCGCACAAAACTCTGCATCTAAACCAGAAAAGGTCTCTCTTTGATATGGATCCTCCAAGACTCAAAGAAAAATAAATTCTATTGTTACATTTGAATGAAGAAGTCAAGTCTGGGTTGTAAGTTTTCTTCAGCATACAATGGACAATAGCATGACCATCCTCCTTTCTCTTGGAACAAGAATCCCCTCCGCTGAAACAGGGCACCTCAACGCAGAGCTTCGAAACACCACAGATTGCACCATCCTCAATGTGTCCAGAACACAACAAACACCATTCAATAGAAGAACACTAGATCCCTCAACTTATCAATTCATCAGTGATCTCCAAGAACCCAAACGTTTCAGAAACTCTGAATCTGCAACAAGCAAGGTCACGACTCAGCACTCAGATTAGACTTGGTTATACGAGCACCGCTCATGCATAAACATTTAGTTAGAAGATATATTGGCCAGATATATACCCTCCTGCCGTGGGGAGGGGAGGCTATAAATCACTAAAATCAACCAACGAATATCCTAAACTACTCATCGTCTCATGAGCGTACACTTACTTACCTTTGGCATGGAATGACAACAAGTATGGTTAGATAATGCTCAATAGGATTTCAAATGACCCTATGCATCACGAATGTTGAAAATTTCTTTTCGGGATCCCCTTCCCTCCTTCCCCCCACCCGGCGAGGGAAAAAAGCCCCATGTTTAAGCATGTTCACTACTTTACTTAGAAGACTACTAGGACAAGTGAACCTTTGAGAAGTTGCCTAAGCAGTGTACGAATGAAGACAAAGTATGCCGCAAAGGCTTATGTTTGTCTATCGGTCTATCATCTGTCTCAAAAGTAGTTATGGAAAGGCAGCTAGGTTGTCAAAGATAAATTGCCTATATGATTTTTCTTAACAGCTGCAAGTTTTGCCAGAGTGACATGAGAGAGCTTTCTTAGTCTTAAGACTCTTTGTACCCAAATGCAGGTGAAAATAGTTCCTTCAAATTCCAAAGCCTTAATAGAAAGGGATATACTCATCAAACGACTACAATGGTAAAAATATGCTAACTAGACACCCCCTAACACAATCAATAGTTTGTAGAGGACATCCTATCCAAATCAAATATCATTCAAGTCACCCCTATATGGAATCAACCTCTCTATGGGTAGGAATACCGATAGAGGTAAGGTTGCCTACAGCTGGATCTCCTCAGACCCCGCGAAAGCGGGACCCATACTGGGAGTTTGTTGTTGTTGTTGTATTCAAGTCAGCCCTACGACATAAGGCTCATGCACAAGGAACACCCCCAACCCCCCCCCCCCCCAAAAAAAAACAAAGGGGTGCTCAAATGTTGCAATCTCACTCTTATCGTTGTCCTTATGATCAAATAGACCATTAAAAGTAATTTCTCATCAGATATGTAGCCAATGTTTGGAATGCTTAAAGCTTAGGGACTCATAAAGTCACCAACCAACAACAAATACAAACTCTTAAACTAAGAGCAGGAAATTGACAAGGGAACACACACATAAACCCAGATTAATTGGCAACATAATATAGGAACCTTAAGAGCCAAGCAAATTCAATGTAAACGCAAATACAAGGGAAAAATATTCAAACAAGATAAGGAAACAATTGGGTCTAGAGCATTTTCAACGAAATATGAGCAAAACAAAGAGACATACAATAATCAAAAAGCATTGGCTTCGCTAAAATTCGCAAGAAGGGAAACAAATGCAGCAAAACCTCCCTAAAACTTAGCCGAGTGGGTTTAATCCTACCTACCAAGAAAAATTAAATACTGCCCATGAAGTATATTAACCTTAGCAATGAAAAGATTAAGAGTTTGACAGTTTGCCACGGAGAAAGAGCGAAAGAGGGGGGAATCCGGTGTAGTTGGTGATGGTAGTCTGCGAGCGTCAAACCCATTTCACTAGGGCTGCCCTGCCCTTGCCCTTGCCCTAGTCCATTCTCTGTTAGTAGTTTGAACGTTTCAACACATCTACGAAGTTCACGCTTTTCCTTTTTCTCTTGCTTCGTTGGCAGTTTTTTTATGGTTAGTCATAAAGTGTTGTTTTGTCTCCCTGGTGTTCTTTTGTACGTATTTGGACAGTGGCAGAGTCTTGATTAGATGCATGGGGGGAGGGGTGGGAAGGAGTTTGCAAAAATACGGTGGCTTTGACCCCTAATTTGAAGGTCTGCTGTGGGACCCCTTCTAAAATTTGAGGAGAGAGAAAGATTGAGGGGAAGGACAAAGGCGAGGCGAAGCTGGTTTTGAGAAGAGTGGGAGGAGCATTCATCGGTGCAGATGTGGTAAAGGAGAAGACGATTACGAAGGTCTGTTCATAGGCTGTGGAGGGCCTTCGTTAGTGGGCCTCGGAGCACTTTTTTGCGGTTGGGGTAACAAGTAAGTAGCGGACACGGCCTTGTTTTATTTGCGTTACTAATTGGAAAATTGGGCATGAGTTGATGTTGTTTAGTGGTAGAGCAGATGAATTTTTGTTATAAAGTGACGAAATTTTAGTTGAAATGTTGGATGTATATGGTAATTAGGGGTGTGAAAAAAAAACCGAAATTGAAAATTGAACCGAAAAATAAAAAAAAATTGAACTGAAAAACTGGTTAACCGAACAATTTTTTCAAATAAATTGGTTCGGGTTGAAAAAAGATTTTAGTTTTTGGTTCGATTACGGTTTAGACAGTTTGAAAATTCGGTTAAACCAAAATTCTTTTTTTCAGAAAATTTGTACATAAGAAATGAAAAATTTATGGAAGAAAGTGCACTTTTTTATTATTTATGGATGGTAACCTAAATTTAATTTTCATAAAAAAAAAATTCAAACATAAAAAATAGAAAATTTAGGTAAGAAAGATACTTTTTATGTATTTATAAATGGTTAACCGGTAACCAAATCAAAAAAATCGGTTAATCAAGCTGAAAAACCGATTAACCGATTTTTTCGGTATGATTAGGGTTTGGGTTTTGGACAAATCAAAATTTTTGGTTAACCAAATTTATCGTGCGGTTACGGTTTGAAATTTTCTTGAATCGAAAAACTGGTTAATCGATTTTCTATTAACTAAAACTTCAGTTAACCAGTTTTACACACCTCTAATGGTAATTGAACCATATGGGTTAGTTAGAGTTTGTAAGCTGTGCGAGCAATTGGAGTTGGGATGGTTTTGTTGGACTAGGATTTGAAGTTTGTTAGGCGGTATGATGGTTGGTGATTTTACGGAGGACATGGCTCAGGATAGGAGGCAAAGTCTACCGGATGGTAGTTAGACCGGCGGTTCTCTATGGATCAGAGTGTTGGCCTCCAAAAAAGACACAGGTCCAACGGTTGATGGTCGCTGAGATGAGAATGGTCAGGTGGATGTGTGGTTTTACGAGATGGGACAGAATGAGAAATGAAGTAATCAGGGGTTTAGCTGAAGTGGCCCCCATAGAGGAGAAGATGAGGGAATCGAGGCTCAGATGGTTCGGCCACGTGAAGAGGAGAAGTGTGGCCGCCCCCGTGCGTAGGTGTGAGTTGATCAACCCTCCCGGTGGTAAGAGAGGGAGGGGTAGACCGAAGAAGAGTCTAGAAGAAGTAGTTAGAGAGGACCTCAGAGTTGTCGGTCTTACGGAGGACATGGCTCAAGATAGGAGGCTGTGGCGGGTTAGGATTAAGGTCTCGGACTGTAGGGGTCCGCCGCCGTAGGGGGCAGTAGCCTAGACGGTGTAGGGTGGGTAGGGTTGTCCGTTTGTGCTTGTCAGGTCGTGCTTCGCTGGGTTGTGAAGGCAATAAGCACCTATGGTTTGCCCAGGTATGTCTCTACTCCCCCTTTATTTGCTATCCCCCCCCTTTTTCTCTCCCGCTTTCGCTTACTCCATAAATGGCTTCGCAATCGTTTTCACTATAATCCTTTTTCCAAATCCGTTTTTGGTGGGTCATATGGAATCAACCTCTCTATGGGTAGGAATACCGGTAGAGGTAAGGTTGCCTACAGCTGGATCTCCCCAGACCCCGTGAAAACGGGACCCACACTGGGAGTTTGTTGTTGTTGTTGTTGTTGTTGTATGATGGTTGGTGATTTTCCCTAGTTTGAATTCATAGACGTGTGTTGTTAGTAATTTGAATGGAAGTTAGTTTGAATTGTGTGTGGTGTATTGAGTGGTTAAAATGCAATAGCTTCTGAAGTTTGAAGTGGGTAAATGTCAGAGTGGGGCATGCATTGTTTGAGGTGGTTATAGAAGGTCAAGAAAGTTTGCATTTGTCTGTACGGTGGCATGGATATCTCAGGTTATTGAATATGCTTACCATCATTGTATATTGATATGTGGATTAGAAATGTGCTTTGTATGTCATGATGCGACTGGAGTGGTTTTTAGCATTGTATGTAGAGTATGGAGTTCGAAAAATAGATGTTGTCGATCGGTAAGGGTAAGATTTGTTTTTCTGTTTTTTGTTGCTCAGACTTGTGTTTGAACTTTCGATGTACTGAGTAATGTTGGATTTGCCCAAGGAACAGTGGTGGTTGATGATGTAGTAATGAATGAGGGTTTGTGGGTACTAACAATCATTTTGCTGATGATGTGGATTGTTTTTTATAGGTTATGGGAATGAAACTTCATAGCAGGAAAAGTCTGAAGGGAATATCGTAGAAGCCAGAGCTGGAGGAGGAAGAGAGGAAAAGGCGAAGCAGCTATGAGGGCTAGAAGTTGGTTGGTTTAGGAGATTTGTGGCAAGATGGCTCTGGCAGCGAGTATGAGGCCCATTATGAGGAAGAACGGGATAGTGATTCTAACTTATCGTTACAGGCAGAGTCTGGTGTTGATGGGAAGATGGGTGAGGGAGATGATAGATCAACATTACGCCGTGGAGGAGCAGAATTGAAGCGCTGCCCCCTGGTGGAGAGGGCCCTACTAGAGGACAATAGAGGAGCCGAGATGGACCCTACACAACCTTGAGGCTAGGTAAGGGTAACGGGCAGACAACAATAGAGAGGACTCAGTTACACCGTGAGATGGTAGGCAAGGATGAGTCAGATGTAGTACTACGATCGTAATGCACAATGAAAAAGCTGGTTCGGCTAAATGCGACGATGACTGTCAATCAAAGGGAAGCTATGAAGGCAACTGTTCTATGGCCTTTTCTTGAGTACTAACAAGAGTGAGCAAGAGAATGATTCTGGTTTTGAGAGTGAATGCTATGCTCTTTTCATTCATGCGTGAAGCCATATATACAAGAGTTGATACATCAATAAAATATTGCAATATTCTACTTTCCTATACAAGGTCTAGATAGAAGGAAACTAAATAAACTAAATATTCTACTTCCCTATACAAGGTCTAGAAAGAAGGAAACTAAATAAACTAAATATAGCTCAATATACATATGGAATATGTATTCCAAAAATAGTCTCAATAAGTACCCAGAGATAGGTATGGAGAGGCATTTAACATTGACTCTTATTAAGTGTTGGGTGCTACGATGGAAAGCTTTTAGGATAGGAAGAAGAAGGGTTTCATTCTCTATTTATGATGTCGTATTGTTCAATGGTTTACCGACGATAAGGAGGGCAGTTGAATTGGATGGGGATGAGTTGTCGACTGATGTAGGATAGATGGTGCGTGGACGCATGCTTGAGTGGGAGATGGAGGAGATGGTAAGTAGGGAGCCAGGCAGGTCGGACAAGGAAAGGTGTTTTTTCGTAACTATATGTCTTCTATGGTGACGCTATTCGATGAGAACAATGCTGATGATTGGGTTGTTTTATGGGTAAAGATTTGCACATTCATGGTTTTAAGTGGGGTTCTGTTTCCTCGTACGTTGTATGAAGTAACGTGGGGTATGTTTCATTATAGAAATAACATTGAGGGAATGAGACAGTATAACTAGGCTAAAGCTGTACAGCGTGTTGTTATAAAGACGATTGAGGACACACAAAAGAAGCTAAGTGGTGGGCCATTATTGGAGGGTGCAGCTGAATGATTTATGCCTCCTCATTCAGGTGAGATTCAAAATAGTTGTCTTATCATGTATAAATGCATGTGCATCGAATTATTGTTGTTGGCCTATATTTGCTTAAGCATACCTTTTTCCTTATGTAAGTTACATTTGAAGATGTAACTCGTAACGTAAGTATCGATGAAGAGGGGAACATTTATATGTGATTTGCTAACTATTAATGTCACTAAACAAATTGACATAGAAATATTGGTGCATGTATGTATATACATGAGAAGCAAAGGAAAACAAAATAGGAGATCATTATATATAATTTTTAGGGATTAAATTATGTATAAAGAAGTCTGATTAATTGAATATAAGCATATAAGTATCAAATCTTATACGATATGGAATGTTGTTGGTGATATGTTTAAGTCCCTATGCACTACTTTAAATATGAATTAATGAAGACTAAATTGTGATGTAACAAAAGCTGAAGCATCAGTTGATTGTGTACGTTATATGTATCCACATTCATTTATTTATTTTGTTTTTAATGAATATATACCACCAATATAAAAAATCTTACAACTTCTTTATGGATATACTATTTCTATAAACATAAAAATAGAATTTGACAGTATAAATTAATATTTGAGTTTCGACATGAAGCGCATATGCCATTATAAAGGAAGAAAATTCAACAAATTTTGAAATTATAATACAAAAATTACATTTATGTTTGAGTTTCAACGTGAGTCATATATGAAAATAGTCAAACTGCAGGTAATTAAAGTATTTAAGTTATTTCATCCATAAGTTTATCTATGACAACTTGGTTGCTATAATCGTGCAATTGAACATTGGGTTGAATTTAATTCCAAAATGTTTAATTTAAATAGGATTTCGTTTTTATGGTTCTATTTAATTTTGTTGAGAAAATGGTTATTTTTTATATTCATTTATAGGGAGGTGAAACTAATGTTAAAACCAAAAAACCACATCAAGTGTAAAACATATTTGGTTCTACATATATGTCGGCTTAAATTTAATTATCTTACTGTTATTTAATTTACTTATTTAAATATTTATTTTTATTATTTATGTTATTTTAATATTATTTTTTATCATCCATAATGATTTTTTCTGTAATGTTAAACTATAATTTGTTTACAAATGTTATTAAATTTATTTCATAAATATCAATAAGACACGTAATTTACTTTCACAAAATAATTTTTCACAATTATACATTAAAGACCAGTAATTATGCATACATATCTAAAAACTATACTATATAACTTTTAAATAATTTAATAACTTTTTACATCTATCTTTACTGACTCTTATAACTCTTTACAACTTTTTACATCTTCTTGTTTTTTCTTACAGTTTTTTTACATTTTTTAATAATTTTTTTACAGTTTTTATAACTTTTTAAAATTTTTTACATTTTCTTATAACTTATAACTGTATTTTATTTTTAAAAAAAATAAATTCTAAATTATCGTAATATAATATCTTATACATTGAAAATCACGGGATAAAGCACCATACAAATGCAGTGTGGGTTGAATCAATCAAATCACTAATAAATGCTATATGGTGACTTTACCGTTTGTCCGTTGAATGGCGAGAATATGCACCATACAACGACGGGATGTTATTTTTCTCCCTCCATATGATGGCGACAGGACGTCAATTTATGAAACTTTAGACTTTAAATATGAATTTTTTAGGGTGGATTAAAGCAAATTTCTTTCTGTGCGCATGAAGTTGAGAGGGGCCTTGGTGCTATCATTCACCCTAGCTACTCTAATAATATTGTGTTTCGCAAAGAAACACCTTTTCTAGGAGGTAGAGGTGAACAAAAAAAATTGAAATTGAAAATCAAATCAAAAAATTGAAAAAATCGAATTGAAAAATTAGTTAATTGGATCAAATTTTATAAAATTTTTGGTTCAGTTAATTGAACCGATTTTTTTTCCTGATTCACAGTTCAATTTCGGTTCAGGGGGAAGATTTTTCAGTTAATCGATCCGAACCGAATCTTTTTTTTTTAATGGCAGCAAATGAATAGTAAATACTAAATAGTAATTAAATTTCTAAACCATAAAAAAATGTAAATTTAGGTATATGGGGTTCGATTAACCGTAAACCAAACCGAAGTTTCGGTTAACCGAACCGAAATTTCGGTTAACCGGATATTTCAGTTCGGTCCACAGTTCATATTTTTCCCGAATCAAAAAAACGGTTAACCAAAAATCCAGTTAACCGACTTTGAGCACCCCTACTAGGAAGCATATTAATAAGAGCCAAAAAAGTCAACATTAAATGGCGCATTAGATATAAATTTACAGAAACACTACATCTACCAACCTCAAACCAGTCAGCCGTCAACCGTAAGAAGACTCGTTGGGTAGTATGAAGAAGACCATAATATGGAAGGCGGGTTCATCAAAATCAAATTTGATTGATGGATCCAAAACTTCACAAGAAGCAGCAGGAAGCTTCATTCTTCATAATTGAGAATGGAGATTTATTCAAGTATCAGCATTCTACTTGGGAGTAACGTCGGTTTTGATAGTAGAAGCAACAACTACGATAAATGGCATCAAAGCAGTAATAGAAGCAAGTTTTACTGATATTCATATTGAAAGAGATAATAAAATTCTCATTCAAGCAACTCAAGGTCACATTCAAGCGCTATGGGAGATCCAAGTTTTGATACAGAATATTCACACTTACATTCAACTTTGTAACAATGTTCTTTTTTTCTTTTTCTTTTTTTTCACAAGGGTAAATAAAGGAAGGGTAGAAATTAGGTGCCTCTTCTTACAAGAGTGCGCCCAACTACATCATCAGCGAGAATGGCTTTGAAATGGGATTGGGATGAGCCATCAAAATAAGGACGTGCGGGGGGGGGCCGCCGAGTCACTGTATGACCAGCTTTTGCTAACCAATCCGCCGCTTGATTAGCCTCTCGGAAGATGTGGTTGACTACGGTACAATCTGTCTTTTTCATCCATAATCTGATGTTTTTAATGATTATAACTATATGCCACGGTGTATGAAAATGTGCCTTTGAGAGCTTGAATGACAATATCATTGTCCCATTCTATAATAATATTGCAGAAACCTGCTTGAATAGCTGTAATAACGCCATTTTTGAGTGCACGAGTTTCTATGATGATGATGGATGTCTCCCCAAAATGTGCAGCACCTGCTTGAATGAGCTTCTTGGTCCAATCCTGGATGATAAACCCGCTTGCTGCGGATCTGTTGATAAGTGTCCCGTCGAAGTTGAGTTTAATGAAATTGTTAGGCGAAGGGAGCCACCTCACAAAATGATGGGAGGTGGGAAGAGGGGGGAAGGAGGCCCTCTAACAAAATCATCAACCGACATGTGAGTTCGGATTCTCCACTCAGCATAAGCCTTTTTGGCTTGAACAAGGGACAGAAGGGGGTTGAAAATATCATTTCTGAAAATTGTTGCATTCCTCTGTTTCTAGAGGAGGAAGAAGATTTTATGCAGTATCTCACGACGCCTAAGGTTCTTGATGATGTTAAGCCATTGGTATATATCACACGTGATAGTGGGTTTAATGTGGTCTGGTAGCCATCCATGTCGGATGGCTAGCTGCCAGACTTTTGCAGTTACGTGACAATCTTTGAGCATGTGGTCAGTTGTTTCTATATCCTCGAGACATAAGGGACAGACAGGGTTGATGTTCATTCCTCTCCGTAACAGCATACCCTAAACTGGGAGAGCTTTATGGCATAGCTGCCATAGGAATACTTTGATTTTAGGCATGATATCGAGTTTTCATATTCATTTGAACTGCCAATCAATTTTCTGAAAAGGTTGCGATTTATGAGCTAGGCATGTGGCTAATTTTGTACTAAACTCACCTGAACTGTTAATCCCCCAGCAAAACGAGTCTTCAAGATTGTTATGCAGTATGTCGATCCCTATTATCTTTTGGATAATAGGATCATAATGGAGTGTCATGGAGAGTTTGTCAACATCCCAGGTTCTATTGACGAGGATAAAATCATTAACTTTACTATGTGGTTTATTGATAGTATCCTCAGTCAAATTTAAGATATCGATAAGGACCCTATTTTCGAGCCAATGATCGTACCAGAAGGAGATTGTATCCCCTCTTTCTATCTTCCAGATGAGTCTTGATCTTATTAGATCCTTAGTTTTGGCAATACTTTTCCAGACAGGAGAGTCCGTGGTTTTTGTTCTGTAGGTGAAGAAATTAGAATTATTTTTGAGGTATTTTGTTTTCAGAGCCTAGGTCCATAATCCGTCATCATTGGTGAGAACTTTCCAGGCTAATTTACATTGGAAAGCCTTGTTAATTGCATCTGTATACCGTAGTCCTAGCCCACCTTTAGTTTTCGACATGCATACTTTCTCCCATGCTGCCAATGGAAGACCTTTTTCTGAATTAGATTTTTTCCAGAAAAAGTCTCGATTAATTTTGTCAATATGGTCTGTCGTATGTTTAGGGAGATGGAAACATTGCAGAGTATGAGCCGGCAAGGATTCTAGATGGGACTGAATTAAGATGGTTCGTTCTGCTTTGGATAAACAATTAGCCTTCCAACCATTAAGTGTATCCGTTGCTCTTCTAATGATTTCTTGGAAGGTAGTTCTGGAAGGTTTGCCTTGGAATACTGGGCAACCAAGGTACTTCCCTAGCCCATCCGTGTGCCTGATATTAAAAATGCCTGTTACTACTTGTTTCTGTAAATTAGAGGTGTTGCGGGAGAATGTCAGAAAAGACTTGTGAAAATTGATAAGATATCCTAAATTATTACAGAAAGATTCGAGCATATTGTTAAGTCGACTGCAACTTTCTTGTCGAGCTTTACAGAAGAGGAGGCAGCCATCTGCAAAGAGGAGACACGGAATAATTGAGGCTTTTGGATAAATTTTGACACCTATCCCTAACTTAGGGGAGGAGGCTTCTTTTAGGAGACTTTGCGCGAGTACTTCCATGCATGTAATAAAAATATATGGAGATAACGGATCGCCTTGTCGGATCCCTCTTGAGGGAAGAATGAACCCATTGGGAGTGTCATTAATTATGAGGGAGTAGGATACCGATGATATAGCTGCCATAATCCATGGAATCCAAGTTGGGTGGAAACTCATTTCTTGGAAGCATTTAAGGATAAAGTCCCATTCTCGTCTGTCATAAGTTTTTTTCATATCTAGTTTGATTGCTAACCATGCTGTTTTGCTGGAATTATTCTTGAATTTGTGCATGATCTCATGAGTTAGTAAAATATTGTCATAGATTGATCTTCCCGAAATAAATGCGCTTTGCATGGGTGAGATGATTTTACCCAATAGCGGTTTGAGCCTGTTGACTAGAATCTTTGAAATGATTTTGTAGACTGTTGAATACAGGCTAATGGGTCTAAATTGGTGCGTTTGAGTTGGCGTACTTACTTTTGGGATTAATGTGATGAATGTATGGTTGATTTCTTTAAGAATGATCTACTAATATAAAATGCACTATTGTAACAATGTTCTTATTATTTATATTTTTAGGCAAAAAAAATATGCAATAAGTTGACTAGTCAAGTATGATCTGTCAAGGTAGAAGTGGAGCTCCCAGCTAGCCTGTCAACAATTAATCTGTAACATAGAGCATTCATTTCCCGAATATCGCACCATTTAAAGTCAATAATTAATCACTACGAACCACCACTGGAACAATCATAATTAGTTGTCCATTCATCAGAGGTCCATCAGATCCATCAATTCAGGCCAAAGGTCTCAATTCAGAGACTGGAGTTGTCTCAGGTAATGGTGATCCCAAGTACAGTTGGAAAATGTATCGGCTCAAGTCAATTTATTTAATATATGAGTCAGTTTTGTATTAATTCTAAAAGTATTTTAGATATGTTTAAAATTAAAAAAATAATAATTTTTACACTCAACTGTCAAATCTTATCGACTTAGAATCAAAATTGACTTACGTCGCATCGAATTTCTGTTTCTCTCAATAATTTCAAATTAAATTCGTGTTGGATCGTACGTTTTCGAATCTAGCTCCGAGCACCCATTTAATTGGAAAATTATTCGAAACAAGATTACTGAATGGTTTAGATTAGCGGCCTGTAAAAACTGGTTTATGTAGCAAATTCAAAAGCAGAATGTCATCTGAACAGAAGTTTTTAAATCTCACCGCCTTAATCGTAGATGTTAACATAATTATTTTGCACCTATTTTCCATCAAGGTACTGAATTGTATTAATCTATTTTCTCAGTTAGGACTTGAAAATCAAAGTGTGTAGGTCAACGAAGTTAGGTCATCCTAGTCCAGCGGATAAAGCATCTACAGTAATCATACTGCTCCTGTTGGTTGAGAATATAATTGCCGTTCTAATGTCAGCAAATCTTGAGTATATGTTAAATTTTCAATATCAACTAGGCTTTCAACAAATGAGTTATGTATACAAGTTCAAATGAAGTTTTATCCCAAAATCAATTGACAATGGGTGGAGTAACTGACAAGCTCATATACATGCTCAAGCCCTTCAATTTTATTAATGTGGGACAACACACATTTTCATATTCTTTGTATTTTTATCAATGTGGAACAATACCCGTTTTCATACTCCGACAATATAACAATGATTTAATATATAGTTGCTTGATGAATAATGAATATGAAGGCTTGAACTTTGAACTTCGATTGAAATTTCAATAATGATTTTTAAAGTTTATTTTCATTTTTAGCTTCTATAGACGAATAAAGTCCGGAAAGTTTTAAAAACAAATGATTGTACTAGGATTGATTTACATGGAAAAACCTAAATTTTCAAAATTCAACCCAATTTGACCCCAACCGGTCTAAGCGATCTGACCATCGACCCAGTGTCGTGACCGGTTCACCGTCCGGTTTAGTTTTGACAACCTTGAGTCTATGTTGGATTAATAGTTAATCAAACCTTTTGTGCAAATAGATTTATATTAGTGCTTGGTTTCACTGGCCATTCATTATAAGTCTTTTCCATGTATGTTTTTCATTCATTAATTAATATGTTTTTTGACTTTTACAAACACTCATTTTAGCTAGAAACAATTTGTTTAGTCATACAGGAATTTAGTTGTATCAAAATTTTCCAGCCGTTTAAATTGTTAATTTGTTGCCTCCCTTTTCCCCAAAACAGTCCAAAAATTGTAAGAATAGTTACAATTCAACATCAGTGTAGCAAAATTTTTGCTCCCCTAATTAAATGCTAAATATCTCATTTGCTCATTAAAAAACGATTAATAGCTTATAATGAAAAATCCAGTTTAGATCGATCGATTTTAACATGTACTAATAACTAGTAAATAATCTTACTAAATTTTTGTGGGACTCACTATGAAAATATAAGGGTTTAAATTTTACATATATTTATTCTTATACCTTACACTAGAGAAAATATATATGTTCAAACAGGAGAGCTGAGTGTAATAAGACTATTGTCTCTCCAATGGACTTAATTATAAAGTACTCAAAGGCGTATGGGACAAGGAATTAATCAAAGTGAGCTCCATGCTTCAAAATCATTCAGTTCCCATCCACCGGGTTGGAACTCCATAATTTTGGTTGGGTAACATGAAATTAGGGTTTGATCCACCTACGTTACCTAACGTGACTCCATGCAAATGTCCAATACGTAAGCTAATTACTCCCTATTAATTATTGGTTTCCATCATAATTTTTCTAACTGTTCCTGTACTTTATTAATCCCACTTGAATATGGCCATACCATGATAATCCAGCTTAAATCACCTTCCTAGATTATGATTTTTATTTTTTTATTTTAAGACTTCTTTCCCTTTTTCACATAATTCAGTTTAAAGTGCTTGTTAATTATGTAAAGTGGCAAGAAAAACTTACCATCACACAAAGAACGTACATCGGCCAATGCATAAAGCTCCTAGACTGGTAAGACCAATAAACACTTTACAAACTAACCTTGAGACTAGCTCTAACTTCTAATCGCAGTGTTTAATAATAGAAACCTTTTTAAATACCGATCTATCGAAATAGCTAACATTTTCATACTATGCTTCAGATATATTTATTTCCATATCTATGCAACGTGGACACCAAGATATATGATTCCTAACTGGCTACATGAGTAGGCATAAAAATTTTATACAAGAATAGTCTTCTACTTGGATAGACCCAACCATTTCAAAAGAATTACAACATTTTGGAGAAAGCATTCTTGGTGGTAAAAAAACCATCTGTAATTAAGACAAAATATCACGCGTAAGAAAGGAACATGCACTAATGAAAGAATACGTAATCAAAAAAACAATGCAACTAATTATTACTATTATGCAAATGTAGTTCTCACTACAAAAAAAAGACTAAATAAAGACGAAATCAGCGACGGAAAGCAGTTAATCAGCGACGAATTTTCGCTGGTAGCTGAGTACCCGACGACGAAATTTCAAAATTCCATCGTCGATGGCGACGGATCAGCGACAGAAATTGCGACATACTTTTGTTGGCGGGGCAGGGGGCGACGAAATTAAGCATTCGTCGCCCCCTGCCCAAAAAAAAATTCCTCCCAATCCGTCGCTAGGTTTCTTTTAAAAAAAATTGCTTATTTTTTATCATATCCGTACATATAAATCAATCCCTGCAAGAAATTTACAAGATTTTTGCACTCAATCAACATCTAATGGCTTCGAATATGACTTCACTCGAAGCGTTCTCAACAATTTCAAGCCACACAAAGGTGGAATTTCACATCCAACACAACACTTCCAACCAAGGGTTTTCAATTTACAAACCACAAGTTCCAAACAAACTCTCCACATATCATAAACTACAAGTTCCAAACAAAGTCTGTACATATCACAAACTACAAATCCAAACAAATTATCAGAAATTGCCAGTAATTGAGAATGAAGTTATATATATGTTTGCAAAAGAGGGAGAAGCAAGCGCCAAACGGAAGGGGAGTGAAATAAGCACCAGAGGGAGTGAAATAAGCAGAAAACGGAGGGGAAGCAAGCAATAAGAGATGTACTTCGTAAAGACCCAAAGCAGAAGAGCCACCAGCTGAAGGAAAACTCCAGCCAACTCAATCACCAAGGTCTTTCTCTTCCTCTTCCTCTACCTCATCATGTTCCTCATTATATTGCGAGTGATAAGTAAATGGTGGCTGAGATCCCGAACCAGACGCCTGTTGCATTTGAAAGAAAACTTGGAGGCGTTGATCGATGCTCATCATTTGTTGGCTCAGTTGTAAGTTGCTTTGGGTGAGCAATCTGTTGGATTCCTCTAGTTGCTTACATTTCTCCATAACCAACCAATAGCTTTTAGCTTGTGAAGTTAGCTCACCCCCCAAGTTGGTTACTACACCCCTTAAGTCATTGAGCTCTTGTTGCGATTATGTAGAACCGACACCTGCTGATAGGCATTTCAGTGAAGTACACATTAGTATTGCAATTAAGTAAATTCAATGTATAACCATGGTCGTTGAAACTTTAATATGAAAACTGTACCGGATCTTTGAGTGGGACTGAAGTAACCGGATTCTCTCATGTTGACAGACAGCCTCGTCTCCAATGCCATAAATACAACCCTTCTTGTTCTTGAATGTCTTCACCCACAACTCATTTGGGTTTGGAAATAGCTGGTTTGGATCTTGAGAAGTGTCATCCCCGGTCCCTTGAGAGTTGATAACATTTTGAAAATCACGTTCAAAGGATTCCTACAATACCGCAACATGCATACGAAATCATGCATGCTGCAATTGCTTAAAATAAAATATACAAGTTCATGTTGAACTACTAATGAAGATTGAGAATAACTAATTGCTTATATATGTTTGTTGTGATTTCTTGTCAACCCAAGGGGCATCTTCTTTGCCCTGGAGTTTGTGAGTGCGACTAAATAATTCAACAATAGTGGGCTCCGTCTCAAGTTGTTCTCTCTATGTACGTGCCAGAAAGAATGATGTCAAGCACAACACAAAACACAATATTAAACTTAAACGAATACATAGCAAACATTAATTCATTTACCAGACGCCACCTATGCTCATGCATAAGGATCGAGCCACAGGTGTGGAGAGATTGGCCACCACTTTCTGGAGTTCCCAGTCGGTTCTTCTGGACTGTTGCACGCAATTTCTTGTAATGTTCATTCGCTCAGTGCTGTTGGAGTCCCTCCCATTGAGCATCACCGAACCAAACAGGCTTCTTGTTATGCTTCCTTGCTTTGCCAAAGAAGTCTCTCAAGCGTGCATTGCCTCGGTTTTCAAAATTCCTTTTTAGACGATCCTCATGGACCGGATCCCAAATAAACCACTTCTACAGTCATGAAAACAAAAAACATATCAAATAATTTAATAGTAATATATCACATTCACAAAAACTGTTAATACGAAGTCACTATAGTTAACTTGAACTCTCCAAATAGGCCAAGCTCCATCAAATTTACTTTGAAATATGAGCGAAATCCTACTAACAACACCATCATTGGGGAGAAATCTAATTGAACATAACACATTAAATTGATTACTTGTTATGCAAAATTCATGTATTACTTTATAAGATATAACAAATGAAGACTTACCCGTTACCATCTGGCTCAAGCCAAGTCTTAGCTCAAGTGCTTCCATGACTGAATTGTGCTTCACTTTCACTACTTGCAATGTTCTCTTGGGATTGGTTTGTGTTAGAGTGAGCGGGTTGGGGAGTAGGCTGCACAGTGTGAACAACATGGGGGGGTTTGGAGGAATATTGTAGGAAAATTGGCCGTACATGGTGCTTTGATTAAGAATGTATGGGGTCTGATGATGGAAAGCCCCAAATGGGGGCAGTAGTGGTCCTGAAATACCTGGTATATAAGTAGCCATTGTGGCTTTTGGCTGAACGGGTATATGAGGTACCTGGGGGGAAGATGGATCAATGTCCATTACGGTCGGATCTATGGCAGAGCTCCTACGTCCTCGCCCTCTACCTCGAGGGGAGGACTTACCTCGATGAGAACTTGAATCCATACCTGAAATAGGTGACAACAAAGCCCAGTACAAATATATAATGATTGCACATATAAATCGTTTTCCTCATACATCATAATAGGTACGTACGTTACACATATTTTGCAAAGCTCATTCATACAATATAAGTAATGCACAACCAATTGTTTGACATGCAAAGTACTCAAATACATAAGAATTCATAACCACTCAATCATCTGCATCCTCATCATCATCAATGTCATCGTCATCATCATCATACAAATGTAAATTTTCTTCAACTTCATCTGTTTCATTACCGTCATCCTACTCCCCCTCTTCATCATCCCCATCATTCTCTACCTCATCTATCTCATCATTACCGTGAATGAATGAAAATCCTATTTTATCATTAACCTCTTCCGATGGGGCACTTTCATCCACTAATGATGTAGGGATGACGTCATTCGCAGGTTCAACAATGGTTGTATTGTCCATTTGTTGGTACGCAATAGGTAGAGTGTACTGCTGATCTACTCTCGCCCTTGGTTTGGCTGGTATGACAAAAAGCCAATTGGCCCTATCCCTTAAGCGGTCTGTATGTGGCATGAAGTATACTTGTGATGCGCTGTTTGGGAATGTAACGGCCCGAACCTAATATTCTTTCTAATTACATTGAAGTATCTTAATTACAAATTAATCAAGTTAGGCCTTGTATTTCAATTCATCATTTTCTATATATGTATATGTATATCAGTATATGTGCAATTGTAGGTTGAATCGACGGAGTGACCTCGAAATGGATTTGGTTACTCCTAAATAATTCATTACAAATTCTAATGACTAATTGAGTGTCCGGCAGTATGAAAATGTTCCCTCAAATTTTGCACTCAAAAGATTAAAATTGTTTAATTCAGTAACTTTAGTCGAAAATACAATTCTATGGTGTGTGTGTGTGTGTGTGCATCAATGTACATGGAATACGTGGGAAAAGAACAAGATGAAAAAAAACAACAAATTTTTAAGGGACCGAAGCCCCTTTTTTTTCAGGGAGGAGGAAGGATCGGGGAGAGCAGAGGGGGGGTTCTTCGACCCCTGCCTCGTCAACCCCCCAGCCAGCGCAGAGAGAGAGAGAGGTGGAGCTGTGGAGTCCATTGGCGACCGGGCGATGTCGCCTGGCCGTCCCACGCCCCAGTCGGCCCTCGTCTGAGCGAGCCACAGAGAGAGAGAGAAAGGGTTAGCGACAGCAAGGGGGGAGGGCAGCACCGGCCGAACCTAGCCACGGCAGCGCCACCAGGGTCGTCGGCGACAAGCAAAAACGACGGAGGAGGAGGAGACGCCAACGGGTTCAGTGGGGTAGCCAACCGGCTACCCGAGCCCGCATCGAGATGACCCGAATCAAACCCCAAAACGGGTCATTCAGCTTGGATTCGAGGTGGATTCCCTCTCCCTCTTGGTTATCGTTAATTTAAATGCAAGTTTATCGTCTATAGCTTGCTCATGTTGAATTGGAATTGATATTTAGTGATTTGAGTACACCATGGCATGAACTGAACGATACCTGAACCAGGTTATCGATTATATACAATTATCGATCATATGAAATTTATGCATAGTTTATCGAATATATATATACATGGATAAATGATCGATGCTAAGAAAATTTATTGATTACATGAGGGCTTCGGTTTTATAACGTTTAACGATTATATATATACATATATATATACATACGTTATCAATCAAGTGCATCGAATATATAATGTTCATCGATTATACATGCTCATTGTTTCTATAAAGTTTATTAATTATATAACGCTCATTGATTATGCATGTTTATTGATTATATAAAGTTTATCGAATATACGATGTTTATTGTTTGTATAATGTTTATCGATTTTATGAAATTCCTTAGTACTTTTGCTGTTCGTGTGGTTACTCTTAACAGAACTACTTTCGTTAGTCGCAGTGATCTTCTAGAGAAGAGGTTTAAGCCATTTGACTTCGATTAAGCCCACTTCAACGTCCAGCACATGCTTTTGGCCCCAAATCAAAATGTATTCGCTTCATGACGCCTCAAATAGACCCTGATTACCGTTTATTGGGCTTGAAGTACATGAGTTGAAACACCCTGAATATACTTAGATAAATCACTTTGCATTCCTAATTTGAGTCCCAAAAACTTCATTAGTTTGTCCGTACTAATTCCATTTGCTAATCCCATTGCTACATTTAAGTTTAATCCTCATTCTTCATAAAAACCACCAAAGTTTAGGCATTTAACTTAAACTGATTTCAGTTCCTTCGGTTGATTCCAACATTCATCCAAAATTACCTTTTAATCTCCTCATTTTAGATTTCGAAATGAGTATTAGATTAGCTGTCTCAAAAAGTCCCAAAGTCATGCTTTCCTCCATACCCTTCAAGTTCAAGCGCATCGCATACATCCACATTCCTCTTATATATATCCATTGAAATTAGTACAAAAACTCATTAAAACTCATTAAACATTAACAAATCAGTACAACCAAATTCAATTATCACTCAAGTGTCCAAGTTCCAAATTACCAAATTTATGGCTATAACACACGCATATCTAAGCTCACGTATCCCTACGCAAACACTCTTAGAGCAACATATACGCATATAACGTACATGATTGAACTAAAAATTTGCATGAGCTTCGTTCAAGCATTCATTATACTTTGCTTACAACCTCTAGGTCAACCCCAATACAGCTAGTATTATCAATCAATTCACAGTCTTAAGCTCCCATATTCATGGTAATATTACCAAGGCCTCCCAACCGAGGCATCTTGCTAATGTTCTTCCAATACATATTACAATAAATTGAACTTATCGCTTGTAGGCAGCGTATCGATTATATAGTTTATCGATTACATAGTTCATTGATTTTATGAAAAATCAACTATATAGTTCACCGATTATATTCGTTTATCAATTTATTGGTAATCCATGGATTATATGAAGTGTATTGAGTATATTTATATCGTATGTTTATTTTATGAAGGTTGTCAATTGTATATAGTTTATTGATTATAGTCAAGGTTCAAAAATGTTTATTTACATGATTGCTAAGTGTTCCTACTTGTTTTACCAGTCGCCTGTTGCCATCGACAAGTCATTGGTAGTGAAATAATAGGTCGAGGGATAAGGGATCTTTAAAGGTTATTTGCATTTTTTAGCTTAACCAACCCAGTACCTCCCTAGAAGTTTACATGTAACTTCAACTTATATGTTTCAAAGCTCATTATTTGGCAAAGAATACAAAGCTCAGTATTTCATTTCTCTACTAGAAGGCAGAGACAAAGCTCAGTATTTTATTTCTTTGCCAGTAGGCAGAGGATTCAAAGCTTAGTATTTCAGTTCTCTGCCAGTAGGCAGAGGATTCAAAGCTCAGTATTTCATTTCTCTGCTAGAAGGCAGAGACAAAGCTCAGTATTTCATTTCTCTGTCAGTAGGCAGAGGATTCAAAGCTCAGTATTTCATTTCTCTGCTAGAAGGCAGAGACAAAGCTCAGTATTTCATTTCTCTGCCAGTAGGCAAGGAATTCAAAGCTCAGTATTTCATTTCTCTGCCAGTAAGGAGAGGATTCAAAGTTCACTGTTTCATAATTTTGCCAGTAGACATAAGTTGAAGTTACATGTTTCATAGATTTGTTAAGATGCAGTAGAGTCATGCGTTATAAAGCCCCGCAGACGGGAAGAGAACCGTGGTCAAAGGAGACTCCCAATTCCTGTGATGGTTTACGAAACGTTATACTTTTAATAAACAAGCATGTGAAGTTCAAAGGTCATTTTGCTACATTATTAGTAAATAGTTTACCAATCATATGACGTAGTTATATGCCTCATTTTATGGTTATCGTTTTATGTTTTCTTACAAAAATCTATTCTTGCATATGACCAGTTACTGTGTGGTATAGTGAGGATTGTATCGCAATGCACATGATGGTTGTTTTAGTGGCATTGCTAAATTCATATAGCTTACTACCTGACGGCATCTTTAATGACATCTTAACGAGTATGTACAATTTACATTATATGAACTAACACCAGCTTCGCTAATGTATTGAGCATCACGTATAAGGTTTTAGCAATGAAGGAGCTTTTGTAACAGAGATTTCAGTGAGAGTGTTCATGGGTTCAACCCCATTGTGTTATTAAGTTATGAGTTCATATGAGTGACTTATGGAAAGTTCATCGAGTATAGCTATTCTTAAATTTAAACTATTGGTGCAAATGTTAATTTCTCTTGCATTGTGAGGGGGAAACATACTGTACGATAGGTGAGCCTTTCAAAAGTCGAGAAATTACGAGCGAAGGTCGTAAGTTGTTATTATATTGAAAATATTGTTTTAAGGGAGGGGGTTATCCACTGTATGATTTTCGCTCATTCCATCTGTCATTGTTGCCCTCCAGGTTTCTTAAGTAAGCCGAAAGGGAGTCATTGCTACCCTAGAAGTAAAGTGATGTGCTTGTACTTGAGTTGCAAAGTGTATTATAATGTAATGATTGTAAATTAAGTTCTCGTGTGCTTGGTTTGCATATCATTTAGAGTCGCTCTGTATGGCCGTATGAGCCATCATCTAAGTTGTCAGGGTTGTACCTTCATTGTTCATTTGTTTAAACACTAAACTGCATTGATTGTGGTGCTCCGGGTGGGTAGCCCGTAGAGCTGTGAACTCCGGCGGGTGACCGTTGAGTTAGTTTTACTGTTATTTTCAATGCAGGGAATTAATTGTAAGGCTTTAAGCCTGGAAAAATTGTCAATTTTTAGGAAAAACTTTGTCCGTTTTATCCCAGGATTTAAGAAAAATGGTAACACTCCTCACTTTAGGGTTGAGGGCGTTACAGGGAAGATAAATGGGTCGTACTTTCGGTACCTTCTTGTACGGTGGACCTCAATAAGGTTGCTTAGTTTATGAGATCGTGTCCCACGATTTAATGTGGGGTCGAATCACTCACAACTGAAGAGCACACATCGTTTTAGTGGTTCGCCTACGTACTCAATTTGGACAATATTCTTCAGTACACCATAATAATCATTCTCAATATCGCCTTCCCCAGAGCCACAAACACCAACACCACAATTATATGTTCTCTTCCCGACGCTTCGAGCTTCTGTGTGGAATTTGAATCCATTTACTCTATATGTCGTCCACGTCGACACACACCGCTTTGGCTTTACGGCCAATTGGCTTAGGTAGCAATGTTTGTCGGTCTCGAATAATTGAATATAATGCACCTAAGGTGACATAACATGTGGTTTTAATCAATACAATGCACCTAATTAACTGTTATGTTAAAATTATGAATAAATGAGTTATAATACTTACATTCTCACTAAACCAATCTACGAAATAAGTTTCGATGGTAGTGTCGACATCTGCGTCGCTGACATTGGGACGTGCAGTTCTGGCTTGTTATGTGAAAATTCTTTCACATTTTACGAAGCCTATTAATATACTTGCGCTATGAATGATAAACTCAATTGGAAGTGAAACTACCACTCACCCTATATAAGGTTTAACTTCATCACAATTTAACAGCACGTGAAGATGGGCAGCAACATGTTCGGCATCTGTGAGATATCTTGATCTTTCCCTACCAATAGCGGCCTCTCGCGGTGCAAACATGGACAGAGTTGGAAAATGATTAACATGTTCATCGTCATCCTCATTTCTCCTGCACCTAGTGCGCATGGATGGCACATTAGAGCCAAAGTAATAGGAGGCGAAGAATGTCCTCTCTACCTCTAGCTATGCTTCTGTGATTGAACCTTCAGGACACGCTTGTTGCTTTATCTTTTTCTTCAATTGGCCAAATAACCTGCCAAATTCACAATTGCATTCACTTCTAAGTGATTCCACATATAAGAATTTATATAAGGTTTCATCGATTATAGTATAATTTACCTCTCAAATGGATACATCCATCGGTATTATACTGGACCACCTAGTTGAGCCTCTTTTTCCAAATGCACTGGCAGGTGCTCCATTACATTAAAAAAGTCAGGAGGAAAAATAGTCTCCAATTTACACAAAGTGATGACAATGTTGTGATGCAGTTCTTCAAGCATATCCTCACGCAATATTGTTGAGCATAAGTTCTTGAAGAACTGGTTTATCTTAATAAGAGGTTTCAACACATCATTTAGGAGCCCACCAAATGCAATTAGTAAAAGAGTTTCCATGAAGACATGACAATCATGACTTTTCATGTTGTTAAACTTAGCCTCATTAAGGTCAATGATATTTCTCAAATTAGAGCAATATCCATCAGGCATTTGAAGCTCCTTCACCTATTCACACAACTCTCTTCATTTATCCACAGGAAGTGCGAACTTTGCTTTCGGTTTAACCGGCCTACCACTTGGGTCTGAATGTAAATGTAATTATGGTCTATCACATATTTCTGCAACATCCATTCTTGATTTGGCATTATCCTTGGTTTTCCCATGAACATCCATAACAGTGTTGATAATGTTCTCGAAAAAATTCTTCTCAATGTGCATCACATCCAAATTATGGCGGAGCAGTTGGTGTTGCCAATAAGGCAACTCCCAGAATATGCTCTTTTTCGTCCAATTGTGCTCATTCTCCTTAAATCCTGGTATGACAAAGTCACCATTTGTGGTTACCAATAGGTAATCTTCCACCTCGGTATAAAGTTCTTCCCCGACAATCGGCGAGGAGGACCCCCTGTAACAGTTATTCCTTTCCTAAATGCGGTTCTATTTCTTCTGAATGCATGATTCCTTTGCAAAAAACACAAATGACAATCAAACCATGAGAACTTATCTCCATTTCGCAATCTCAAAGCCTTTTGCTGTTTCATGCATAAGGGGACATGCCAATTGGCCATTAGTACTCCACCCAAATAATATTCCATATGCGGAAAAATCATTGATGGTCCACATAAGTGCAACCTTCATCTGAAATTTATGCCCCGTAGAAATATCATAAGTCTCAACTCTAACATCCCACAACTTTTTCAACTCATCAACAAGAGGTTGTAAATATACATCTATCTTGTTCTTGAGATTTTTGGGCCCTGGAATTACACAAGTCAAGAACATAAACAGTGTGGTCGTACGCATTTCAGGGGGGAAGTTATAAAGTGTAACGACTACTGACCAAATGGAGTATGATCTTGAAGACAATGTGTAAGGATTAAATTCATTTGCACATAAGCCAAGCCTCATATTCTGAGGCTCTGCAGCAAATTCAGAGTACTTGGTACCGAAATGTTTCCATGCTGTCCCATCTGATGGATAATATAAAACACCGTCCTCACGTCGATGTTCATAATGCCATTTCATGTGCTCTACACTATTTCTTAATGCATACAACCTCTACACTCGAGGTTTTAACGGCAAGTAATGCATCATTGAATATGACAATGGATTCTGATTCCTTTGTTGTGACCTTTGCCTCTCCCATCTTGAATGCCCATAAAACTTGCACGCATCCAGGTTTGCGTCCTCCTTATAAAATAGCATGCAACCTTTCCGGCAATAATCAATTTGGACCACATCGTTACCGAGATCTTTAACAACCTTCTTCGTTTGCCTGTAGTTGTTTGGCATACGGTTGTTAGGGGGACACATCTCTTTCATTAATTGAACAACTTCATTGAAATAATTTTGAGGCATATTACAATCAGATTTAATACTCAACAATCTCACCGCCGCAGATAGCTCACTGTGGGTGGAGCAACCATCATATAAGGGTTGTTGAGCAGCTTGAACCATATTATAAAATGGCTCTCCGCAAGTGCTTGACCCCTCCTCCCTTACATTTTGATTTGATATTATAGCATCATCAACCATGTCCTCCATTCGATCTATTTAGGATTCAGAATAGTCATTATTAACATGATTTGAACCTCCAACTTCGGGAATTTCACTATTTGAATACGCACAACCATATTCATGAGGTTCTATTTCCCCATGACTTATCCAAAACCAATACCCTTGCACAAAACCCTTATACATAAGGTGTATCTTGATCTCATCAGGTGTCAAGTACACCTTATTTCTGCATTTCACACAAAGACATTTATGCTTTCCCCCATTCAGAAACTCTGTTTGTGTACGTGCAAATTGATCGAATTGATTTACTCCATCTATAAATTCTTGCGTATAACCACTACAATAAGACAGTAATCTATTATACATCCACCTACGATATGGAGGACCATTCATATTCTGCTCAAATAACAATAACGTATAAGGTATTTGGTAAGAATTAATTTTAATCAAAATTATAATAATTACATAAATTACGCAATTATATATTATATATGATTATTTTAAAATTTCCACATGCACCACAAAAAAAAACTTATAAATTTTGACAAAAATACTTATATTCTCACGAATATCACAAAACTAATAATTCATACATAGCTAGTTCACCACTTTATTCCACCAACATATCAAATTTGAACTTAAATTTACCAAATCTGAGTATACATTGCATTGGGCGAAATCTTTAAACATCATACGAATTAACATTTGAATAAAATTATAAACTAAAGCATCTCAATCCACCAACACATCAACTTTCAAGTTTATATCACCAAACCTAATTCCTAAATTGCATTTAGCAAAATCTCCAACCAAATTAGATCAATAATCTCACACGAACACCACATTTCAACAACTTTATCAATTAAAACATTCTTGTAACTAATTAGAGAAATAACCTCCCACAAATAGCACATTTCAACAACATTATCAATTAAACTTTTTCATTCCACCAACATATCAAACTTTAACTTCAAACTATCAAACCTAAACCCTAAATCGCATTTACCCCAATCTTGAACCAACTTAAAGCAATAACCTCACACAAACACCACATTTCAACATAAATATGAATTAATTATGCAATTCTAATAATGTAATACAAAAATTTATAAAAATTACAAGTAGTTTAGTTGAAAACAAAACCTCAAAGTGCTCCAAAAACCGACAGTGGAAGGGGCGGCGGCAGGCGGTCGGCGGTGGCGTCGCTAGGCAAGGGATGGTGTGTAGCGGGCTTCGCGACTTTGGCTCTCGCTCTCTCTCTCTTCGAATGGCTGCAAATGAAACCAGAAAATTTCTGGTTTCATTTAACTGGGCTGGCGACGGAATGGTGACAGAATTTCCGTCGCCAGCCCGGTTTTTTTTAAAAAGATTTTTTTTTGGGCGACGGAAATTCCGTTGCCCATTTCTCCAAAAAAAAATATTATTTTTTAGCGACTGAAATTCCGTCACCAACTGTCAATTACGGCGATGGAATTTTTTATCCGTCGCCGTATCTGTCGTACAATCTGACTTTTTTTTAAAATTGTTCTTCAGAGGCTAGTTCCGTCCCCAAATCTATCATTAATTTTTTTCATAGCTGAATTTCGTCGTTAATTTGCACTTTTTTAGTATTGTTCTAAGTAAAAGTACATGCTAAGTGCACGGGAGGGATTGTTGAAGTAAGTGTTGCCCGGTTGGTAACACTCTCACTTGCCACCCCTTGCCTCCCGAGTTCGATCCTGGGGAGCACAAATATTGGCCTTGTGTGTGACATTTTTATGTGGCGGCTTGTGGACTTAGACTGTTGCTGGGCTTTGACATCCCCGTCCCCCGGTTCGTTAACGATTCGTTGGATCCCTGCGATAGGGGCCAGTGGGCTAGGGGCCTGCTTACCATTTATAAAAAAAAAAAGTGCACGGGAGGGATTACTAAGATTACTAAATTCCAACATGCATGCCAAAAAAATGTTATAATGTGAGGTTATCTAAAGCATATCCCAATCGATGTATAGACCTTTAAAAAAAAAAATCATACACTAAATTATAATGTATCAAATGTAATTTGATAATCTAGCTTATTCAAGTTTTTCTTTGGAATTCATCCAACTCTCTTACTGAGTCCTAACAAAGCACATGTACGTATTTCTCTTTCTGGGCCAAATCATCTGATTCTTACTTCTTAACATCTTTTTCTAGTACTGTAACGTCACTTCTACTACCTTTGATCAATTTAATTATTTACTCTTTTATCCAAGATATATAACTACATATCCATTTAACCATTGTCATATGTGCGTACTAGAAATGAGTAATAAGCTAGTACCCATAGAATAGAGTGAGTTACTTTATTTCAAATAAGGCCAATAATTATAAAGGATTCGTCTAAATAATGCCAATAATGCCAGACTCTCCCATTTAGAACTTGTTTATGGGGAGGTGCCAACCCATTAGTGGCTTGTTTAAAGATCAAGTCTATATCTTTTGGTTTATCATACTAAGATTCTGCTCTCTTCAACTTATCACAGGTATTTATTATCAGCATTCACCATTCATCAATACTGATCAACACTCACAAGTCTGTTGAGCCTGGCCCAAGGTCCGTCGAATCTGGCCCATTATTGTGCATAAAAAACCTAATGCAATACAATCCTTTAAGGTCCTGTTTGGAGAGAAAAGTGGAATGAAATGGAATGAGGATTTGAAACTTGAAGGGTTGGGGTTGGGACTTGATTCCAAAACTCAGCTGTTTGGTGAGGAGTTGGAATGGAAACAAAATGGTAATACCAAAAAAAAGGAAAAAGAGAATGCATTGCAAGAGCATGAACATGCCACATATTCAAGTCGAAGAAGCACAAAAGCCTATCAGAAAAGATCGAAAGAAGCACAAAAATCAAATCTAAATATCAAAATAGAAGAATCAAATCACATCTCAAAAAATAAAGCCAAAAGCCTGAAATTGAATCAACAGTCGAAGCCCACTCGAAGGTAAAGAAGCAAGTTGACGATAGTTTCTGGGCATCTTCTGCATCTTCTCCACCTTCATACACTCTTCAATGGTGGTTTCATCTTCCTCAAGATCGGACTTTAAAAAAAAAGAAATTATAACTACATAACCCAGAGAAAGATGTAGATGCTGAAGAAATTGATCAAAGGAATGAAGGAATCCAAATCAAAAAAAAAAGAAAAGAAAAGAAGATCGAAATTAAAAAAGAAAAACCTAGATCAAAGAAGTAGAAAGAACGAAGGGAGAAGAAGCAATAAGGCAAGGCAAGCAATTATCCGATGAATAGACAACGATAAGTTGCCAGAAAAGCTGTAGATTGGCAGAAAGAACCACATCAAGAAGATGCAAAAACACATATAAAAATAGATCAAAAATCGAAAAAAAATCGAAAAAGGAGACAAGTCGAAGGCAGCAAGCGATTTCTGATGAACAGACAGAGAGAGAATGCCACCATTGTTGTTGCTTGTTTTCTCCATGCTTCATGAACACCAAATCTGAAATGAAATTTTCATTTTTATTTTATTTTTTAATCATCCCTTCAGAGGTTGGTATTTGATACCCCTCAATTGGAAGGGGGTTCAAGTTTTAGGAATCTAGGAAGGGACTTGATACTTCCAGGTATCAAGTTTCTTTCCCTAAATTCTTCACCAAACATTAGAGAATGGAACCTGAAACCTGAGGTTTCAAGTCTGCAATTCTTTTTTGCTTACTAAACACCGCTAATAATTGTCCATAGCTTATTCATGACCCAATTTATTGTCCACTTCAAGTTATATAATAGGGTCAATACAATATCTATAATACAACCATAACTTATAAATCGATCTCAATCATTTGAATGATATAATTCAAGACAATTATATGCAGAGAAGTCGAATATGATAGGATCATCATACCTAGGAGGTTGGTTAGTAATTGATGTGAGAAAAAACAAAATTATACAGGTAAAACAACATGGAAACACCATTCCAATAGCGGCCGCCGGAGACGATACCTCCCGATGCCCATGTTCTCCTTCCCTCCCCATGTGATTGAGCCGTACCTATATTAATTAATTATTCACTAATTATATATAAACATTTTCTCTTTTTTCCCCTCTTGTTTTATTTATACTTATTTAGTTCTTGCGTGCATAGTTGGGTGGATAATGACAAATCAATAATTGAATTTCGTGTCATAAATACTTACACGTGTGACTTTTATTTTTGGCTTTTTAATCTTTGTCGCTATTCGTAGCCGTAGGCTTTATACAGCTCATCACACGAGGAGATTGGAGAGGGAGTTGTATGGTGTGCATGCGTCGATGTCGCCCGTGCACCTCGCCTGATTGATTCTACTAGCTGGGCCGATGTGGCCGTTGGATCTTCGCTTGTTTAAGTAATCGTATGATGCTTAGGTTAGGCGCAATGGGGGTTTGGCACCTTGGCTGGTTCTCTGATGCCAACTCGAGTCTGGCTCATTTTTGCTGCCCATAATAGAGCAACGATTTGAAATTTCATTCTTAGATTACACTTGTGGCTAAGATATTTTAGATTTTTCTGAGGTTAACAAAATGAAGGTATAATATTAATGTAATAAATAAAATTTAAATTAAAAAAAGGTATAAGACTAATGTAATAAATAAAATTTAAATAATTTATACAAATTAGTTCAAGTGGTTCAAGTGCAAGTGCTTTGACATTTGTTTTGCGTAAGTAAGATTGTTTGGTTCGAATATTGTAAATATAGAAATTTTATGTTGAGAGAGTTGTATCTTTTATAGGATTAATAATAACTCCACTCCACTCAAATAAAATAGAAGGTTCAATATCAAAAAATAAATTAAATTCACAACAATTTTAAATTGAATTAACTAACATTAGTATAATACTAATTAAAAAGCCAACATTAAATACTGTGCAATATTTTTTATCAATTATATACTTAAGAAAGGTAATAAAACAATAGATCGGACAAAAAAATCTAAAGTATATATTAATGTTAGCTTCATTAATTTTCATTATATCTGATTGCAATTTTTATTTAATTGCATTCATAAAAATCTTGAAAGAATCTTCACCAAAAAGCTAGTTAAATTAATTATATATTCTTACATTTCATTTAAAGAAATATTTACAATGTATCAAATGATGGCTGCACCACAAGAGTACCTTCCATGCTCTCCCTGGTCCCAAATTTTTCTTTTGAATTTTTGAACTATCGTTTTTATTAGAGTTGAGTTATTATTGGTTCATAAAAAAATAAAGTTCTTCTATTGTAGATTTTCTCCATTCATAAGATGCAAACCTAAAATATTATTTAATGAAAACAAATATCAGTTATCCATAATAGAATAAAGCAAAATGATAAATGTTTGCTACAACTCCACAAGACACTTCTTAAGTGTCTTATTTTGTCTTAAAAATCATATTATAATATTTTTATATTAAAAAAAATATAATATTTTTATTCATAATTTACCACATTTCTCTCAAATATGAGTATCATGTAGATAGGGTTGATATGATTAATGTGTTATTTAATACTTCATAAACATAGTCGACAAGTATTTAAACTTAGTAATTTATAACTAAATATAATAATTAAAATTTTGATTATTTTAATTTATAAAATATTTTAATTTAAAATGAGAAAAGATATTTAAATATATTTTATAACAAGATATATATCATCTCTGTAGAATAAATTATTTCTATCAATCAAAGTTTTGCTTTTTTTGCATTTGTTTTGGAGAAAATATATTTAAATGCTCACATACCAGTTCACCCCTATACTGCACACGCCCATATATATTCCAGTTTGGATACCCCCCGACCTCCGTCCAGCCTCCTAAAACCTCCTCCTCTTTCTCTCTGTCTCTAACAATGGCGCCCGAGCTCTATATTGACAACATACGAGCCGTCAAAGTCCTGGGAAAAGGCGCAACCGGCATCGTCTTCTTAGCCTACGACACCTCCTCTGACCCGGAGGCCCGATCCTCCTTCGCCCTCAAAGTCGTCCAGAAATCATCCCTACTCCACCAGCACCAGCACCACCACAAAACGGCCGATCGCCGGGCCCGGTGGGAGATGTCGGTTTTATCCGGCCTGGAGGCCCATCCCTTTCTCCCATCTCTCTTGGGCTCATTTGAGGCCCACGATCTACTGGGCTGGGCGGTCCCCTTCTGCGCCGGCGGCGATCTCAACGCTCTCCGCTACCAACAAACCGACCACGTCTTCAGCCAATCGGCGATCAAATTCTACCTTGCTGAGATCGTCTGCGCTCTGGACCACCTTCATTCCATGAGGATTGCGTATCGAGATCTTAAGCCTGAGAATGTCCTCGTTCAGAGCTCCGGTCACGTTACCCTCACCGATTTCGACCTCTCCAAGAAGCTCAGCGTGATACAACGGTCTGACCCGGATGACGAAATCAAGCAACTAAAGCCCAAGAGGACCAGCCGTATGACTCGGATTTTCGGATACGGGTCGGAGGGGAAGACCGCTAAAGTGTCGCCCGAGAATCACCGGAAAATGAGCTTCGCCGGCGGGGAAAGGGCGGATTCGTTCGTCGGAACGGAGGAGTACGTTTCGCCGGAGGTGGTGAGAGGGGACGCCTACGCGTACGGCGTTGATTGGTGGGCCTTGGGGGTATTGGCGTACGAGATGATGTACGGGAGAACGCCGTTTCGAGGGAAGAACAGGAAAGAGACGTATCAAAACGTTCTGCTGAAACGCCCGGCGTTCGTCGGAAAACGGACGGCGTTGATGGACTTGATCGAACGGCTATTAGAGAAGGACCCCTCCAAGAGGCTTGGATATTTTAGAGGGGCAGAGGAGATCAAAGAGCACGAGTTCTTCAAGGGGCTCAGGTGGTACCTATTGACAGAAGTCGTACGGCCGCCGTTTGTGCCGTCGACCGACGAGGGTGAGAGTTCAACGGAAAAGCTGACGACGTTTGATGTCCGGGAATATTTCCAAAAGATGAGGGCACCTCCGTCAATTCCATCCGCACCGTCGCATTCTCTCTCCTCCGACGACGATGAGTTATTCTGACGAAATTGCAGATTTAGCTTTTTTATTTTTTAAAAAATTGTATATAGAATAACAGTAGGGGTAGTTTAGGAATTGTATCCGTAGCTGTTGATAGTACTGGGCAGGGTACACTCTAATTTTGCACGGATGGTTCGGATCACGTGACGTGCGGATCACGTGACGTGCACATGCATTGTTGTTCAATTTTTCCTCTTGTGAGTAATTATGATTAATGATGCAACCAAATTTTCTTTTTGGTGGGCATTAATTATGAGAATCAGTTGGTAATTAAAACATTGAGATGGATTTTTGAATGAAAAAGTGGAAGTATTAATTGTTGTTTTTTTGGCTGAGTAAGTATTAATTGTTGTTAATTATGGTTAAGACTTCTTTATGGGGTATCCCTCGTGTTTTGCCATGATGAAGGGTTAGGATGAAATTATGGTGTCTTTTGTTATTAATTACAAGGGTGATTCAGTAATTTCCAAAGTTAAAGAAATACCAATTTAAATGTAATGTGAAGACTTGAGATCAAAAGATTGTGAACTCTAAAACGCTTCCTCATTTTTTATTTTTTTGGATGGATTTAATAGAATCGATCTTTATACAGCTAATATTCGTACATGTAAAGTTATTTACATCTATGTCTTTTCAAATTATGTGTAAGTATGACCTACGCAGAAAGTTATTATTATTATTTACACAAGCTAGCTACGGTTTGCCAAATTTTGGGTGATGGGCCACAAATCATAATGGAAAAAAATTTCGTATAAAGACCAAATTAGAATATTATGATCAACATATTAATTTTATGAGACATACCTAAAATTTGTTAAGTTGAATTTTATTTACAGATATTTTTATATTCAAATTCATCGTAATCAATCTATGGTCTCCAACTATACAGAAGATTCACATACTTGCAAACATTTTTAATATTCCATTCTCAAAATTGTCAAGCACTCAAGCAATTATCAATGCAAAACAATAAAATCATGGTCAAATTAAAATAACATGTGCATCTTTAATAACTTAGTGATAGAATGCTTGATTTTTGCAAAAGAATTCAAGGTCTGATTCTTGTTAAATTGCGCACGTATGTAAATTTATTTATTTTTTTGTATTTTCGATCCTCTATTTAATTATAATCGAGTTATTGTTGGCCCAGTTAAGGGTAGAGCTCTCCCATCACAGATTTTCTTCATTTACAAGATTCGAACCCCATGACCTTACTTAAGAAAAACAAGTCCCATCATATATTTTCTCCATCCATTCATAATACTTGAACAACATGTGTTGGTATGTATGTAAATTTATTAATCATAAAAAGAGTACAATAACCATATTCTCATGTGCCTCTCATCCGGCCACGAAAAAATAAATTAATACTCAAAATTATTATTGGAAAGAAAATATGTTTTTGTAATTATGTGATGGCATTAATTAATTTTGGGTTCCATTCTTGCCCCTGTATTGCCATTGGCCACCATTATTACAGTGATTCCTCCATTTTTATATTTTTTTTTTGTCCTGTTTTTGGACGGAGGCAGATATGATTAGCATTTAACAATGTATACGTTGATTATGGATTACCAACCGTTGAATTCCACATTTCTACCTTACAGAATTTATGGAAATAAGGGCATATATTTTAGAATTCAAACACCGCTTGCATCACATGTAGTACTCTATGTGAGATTAGGGGATCCCATCTCAATATGTGTGCACCAAAAATTAGCTTTCTATACAGAATACAAAAAAGAGAGAACAAAAAGGCTATAGTGGAACACTAAAATACTCCCCTAAGAATGAGGCAAAGACAACCCCAACCCTTCGAGGTGGTTTCATCAAAATTTAATTTTGACGGCACTTTTCTTCGACGGATGCATTGCTAGGGATGGCAAAAAGTTGGAGAATATCAGTCCCCGTCGGAGCCCCGCCCCGAAGTGGGGGAAAATCCCCGTTCCCAAAGGGGACTGGGACGGGGACGGGGAGGAAAAAGTTGGGGACGAGGGGGAATTTTTTCCCCGCAGCGAGGAATGGGGCGGGGACGGGGGGCGGGGATTCCAGCGGGGATAGGGACGGAGAATATACTCCCCTTCCCCAACCCGCCCCGTTGCCATCCGTATGCATTACCTAGGTCCATTCTTCGCTATTCAAAAGGGCAATTTATTTTGGCGATTACCAATTTTCTACATAATGCACCAATCTTCGTCTTTGAAGTCACCACTATGCGCAATGGTTTGTTAGCAGCTTTACAGCAGGTTACTGATACATTCACGTTGAAGGTGACAATCCCATTGTTATTCAGGCAATTCAAGGACTCTGTCACATTCCATGGCTAATCTAGCCTTTGGTCTAGGATTTAGGGTCTTTGCTCCACTATTTTACCAGTTCTACAATTCAACATATTTTTCGGGAATGCAATATGTCACCTGATTGTATTGTCAAATTTGGATGTGTTATAAGGTCTTCTTCAACCTTCGCACATCCTCCGTCACAGTAACTTGCTATGTTACTTATTGCTGATATATAGTTTAGGTAGAATCCTTGAGAGAATGATCACTTTATCTTCTTTGTACTTTTCAAAAAACATAGAAAAAAAAGGTACTCAATGTACTGTTAGGAGATACCCATCTTAATCTTTGTTAACGAAAAATTAATATTCTATAAAAAGATGATAATATAGCAATAAGTAACATAATCCTTCTCTCAAGGGGGATTCCCCTTTAGGCAGTTTCATATAAGATCTTTTACAATATGCACACATCCTCTGTCATGGGGACTTGCTATATTACTTATTCTAATACAATTCATATTATTAATTACATAGAGGGTGTGGTTCCATTAAACTCGAGATTATTCTAATACAATTCAACCTCTTCTCAAAAAGAAAGAAAGATTTAAGTTCTAACTATTTCATAATTGTCTTTTGCGGCCTTGTTCAGTCCATACCTGATAGGATTTTGGTCGATCAACATTCAACACCCCCTAACAAGCTCTTCCACAATAAAGTGATCCCAAAATTATATAGTGAGCTGCCTTATTTAGAATGAGTTTTGGACATGCATGATTCAAAACTTAGGACTATTGGACCTAAACAAGCACAAACTTCAAAAACAACCCCCAGCATTATGAACTTTTAACCTATTTACTCTCAAGAATATGTACTTAGGAAAATATAGCAAACGGTGAGTTGGAATCAAGGTGCTGATAGCATTATTTGTCTAATTATCTGAAAACATATTTTGAGAAAAAATAGGCTAGAAGTTCATGGCAGTGGATGCTATTTTTGAAATGTGGCTTATTTTGATCCAGTACCACGAAAATCCATATTGTTCATATCCAAAAATTTCCGCACCAAAAAAATCCAAAAATTTTGTTAAATATGTTATGTGTCAACACGAATAGTGGGGGCAAAAGTATAGTTACAGTGAAGTTACTTTAGGCGCTGTTTGGTCCTTAGAAAATTTGAAGGAAAAAAAATGTGAAGGAAAAAAAAGTAGGGAGAAAATAAGTTTTTTTTCTCTTGTTTGGATTGAGGGAAAAAAAACAAAAATTTGGATGAGAAATTTGAATGTTGATGAACTACTTGAATCATGTTGATGTCATCAGGTTGGAGAAGGTTGAGAATTTTTCTCAAACTTTCCTCACAATTTTATGAGGAAAATTTTATTACTTGTTTCTAACAATTTTTTCACCTAACTTTCATCTATATTTTTTTTCTTTGTGATTTTCTCTAAACCAAACACAAGAAAAAAAGTAACTTTCTCAAAAAAAATTCTTTCCACCAAATTTTTCAAGATTCAAACAGAGCCTTAAGGAAAACATCATAAGATTAACTCAAAAAGATAAGAAGCTCATAACTGATTATTTTTTAAAATTTTGGAATTAATTTTTTATCCCTCTTTTAACTCCTCAATGAGCCATATATTTTTTTTCCTTTATTATATATATTAATTATTTGTGTATGTTATATATACTGTATTGCTTTCATGTAATCATGTAACATCTTCATTATGTTAAAAAAGAAAAAAATGAAAAAAAAAAAGGAGACAGAGAGAGAAGAGTACTCTGTTAATTTCGCTTCTGTTGGTGCATAAGTTGCCTTATTCTTTTTTTTTTTAAAAATAATTTAATAGGTAGAATTTGGAGGGCACTTTGTATTCGGTGTTTGATTTGGTAATGGGATTTGCTTCTCAAGGCAAATATTCCCAAGTCCCAACCATCACCACCTTGTCGTAATGTAGTCTTGATTCTTCGTGACGTACTCTTTCTCATGCAAATTCCTATACAAATGCATGCCTTCTGCTGCAGATAACTACTTTTCATGCATCTGAATCATACAAATGAAAACGACAATACTGAAATGCCCAAAAAAAAAACTATAAATAATCTTCAAGTTATTAGATACAAATTTTCGAGCATATATATATTATCTCATTCTCAGCTTGTTTATTTTTTATAGAGTTCTCGATCTGATACGCTGATGATAGATAATCGGTTGATGAGACATGTTTTGGATCTCCTTAACTTACAATATTATTCTTCAGATTTCTTACATCTTCAGATATTCTGCATAAAAATTGAGTGGTTACGCTCATGGGTGGGAGCAAGACAATGACTATCTTAGTTTCATCGTATCGTCACATATGAAGCTTATATATAACATTTAACGAACTCACTAATTTCACGTAATTGCGTAACAAATCAGAAAAATTAATAAAATTACTCTGTATAAATATTATATCTAATTGGTACACAAACAAATAGTCTGACATGACCAATTAAATAGAGCACAATTAATAAAAAATTAATTTAAACAATTAGCCTCGAATTAAGAACCCTGACTATTTCGTCATCCTTGAGAAAAATACCTTAATTCTGTTTGGGACTTCCAATTTCCATAATTAAGACCACCAATTTTCTGTCCGTGTGGATGAACACCCAACATGTTGTCATCATCGCCTCTCATAGCATGATACCTGCTTTTCACCGTATATATAGGGTGTGTTTGGTAGGGGGGAAAATCATTTTTCCGGAAAATAATTTTCTCACTTTACGCCGTTTGGTAAAACAAGGAGGGAAAAATCATTTTACCCCATTTGAAGGAAATTATTTTCCCTTGAAAAAGTAGGAAAAACGATTTTCCAAATCCAATTTCCGTTACTTAATTTTATCTCTCGTTCTATTTTCTTTTAATTGTGCCTAGAATCACTCTATTTTCATTCTCATTTTGTTTCTCATTCTTCCCATCTTCTTCATGTTCATCATGTTTATCGATGATTTCCATCGTTAATCTCTGTAATTATTTCTTGAGTTCTCTGATCTTGTTACAGTTGTCCTTTTAAAGAGCTTCGCAATCTAAGGCACTCATCGTCTCCCCGTTCATCATTTTCTTTAATCTAGATTTAATATTACTAAAAGTCAACTGGGTCATCCTTGGGAATAGTGAAAAGATTGAGATTCATTAATGTTGACTCTCTCTTTTGCTGAGTTTGTTACTGGGAAAAAGTGGTTGCGTATGTCATCCATGCATCCAAGTGATATCATTTCCGTGTATTGAGAAGACTTGTTTTTAGTAATGGCTAAGAGCAACTTCAATGGTGATATTTTCTTGGCTCGTCCGTGTTGGTATGAACGTCCCGCGACTCACCTGTGTCGCAGTGATGAGCGGCTCGTGGGTCGGCTTGTGGCCGTGAGCTGCCTCACTCCTTTTTTTCTCTTGCTTTTTTGTTTTTTTTGTTTAAATTTTAATTGGTTTTTCCTTTTTTGGGGATATCAAAAAGAAGGTTGTGTGTTGTAAAGTGGGTTCATAAGTGCTTTATTTGGTAAGCCAAAGTAGTGAGCCTTCCATTGGAGAGAGGGATGATTGTGAGCCGAAAAGTTGGCTCACAAGTTGATGTGGCAGAGGTAGGCCCTCCACTGTTGAGCCAAAAAATTGGCTCATCATTGATTATACTCTAAAGAACAACGATTGTCATCAACTGGTCCATTTGTGCATGAAGCTCAATTCAACTAACTACAAATTTTACAATTAGGTTAAATTAATTTAATCATGCGTAATTAGCAAGGTTGGTTGATTCAAATCTCTTAGTCAGCTATTTTTCTTCTACCTTTGTTTTTAGTAATGGCTAAAGAACAAAAAACAATTTTTTTTTAATCAAAATGATCAAAAATTAGATTGATTTGGACCAAACCAATTGTTAAGCCGAAATGGGAGTTTTCAGTACTTTCGAGATGGGGCTTTGGAACTTTTATTTTTTTCTACAATGTGGTAAGTGGTTGCGTATGTCATTGAAATATTTTCCTAGAAATGAGCATTGAATAAAGCAACTCTAGAGGAAAATTCGAATCTAATTAAGCTTGTCTCGCAAGGTGAGATGCATACTGTTTTTTTCCCCCAAATGAATAGATATAAAGCAACAGGATCATATGATTTTCGAGTGTCTTTCCTACAGAAATATTGGCATATTCTAAAAGACCACCTTTGTATCGTCATACAACACTTTTTCATGTCTGGTAAATTGCTTAGGGAATTCAATCATCCTTTGCTTGCTCTCATCCCGAAAGTGGAGAGCCCGGAAACAACTAATCATTTTCGTCCGATTAGTTTATGCAACGCCTTATAAAATCGTAGCCAAAGTTATGGTTAATACAACCAATCCAGAGTGCCTTTGCCCCTAATCAAGCTATTCATGACAACATTCTTGTGATACATAAAATAATGAATAAATTTCATTGCATGAAAGGTCAAAAACAATATGTTGTCGTTAAACTTGACATGAAAAAAACATATGATAGACTTGAATAAGATTTTTGTTTCATTGTTTGCACGGTATCAGCTTTCATCTGACTTGAATTGCTTCGATAAAAGAATATAATGTATATCAACAACTTTATACTCTATTAAAATGAGCTGTGTGATTTCTTCAAACCTACTCGAGGTTTGCAACAAGGGAACCCTTTGTCTCCATGTTTATTTATCCTTTGTATAGATTTTTTGGCTCAACAACTCTATCATGCATACTTAATTGCAAGGTAGGGCATTGGAATTAAGCTAGCTCCAATAGTAGATACAATTCCTTGTTTGCTCTTTGCTGACAGTAACCTTTTATTTTGTAAATCAACCTCCCAAACTGCTTTCAATCTAAACTCTATCTTGGATTTCTTTTGTAAGCAATCTAGCCAGTTGGTAAACTTTCACAAATCCAATATCGTGTTTCCAAGGAACACTTCAAATTTGGATAAGCAACGAGTCTTGGGGATTTTCAATATCCCCTGTATGTAGCTTATATCTAGAAAAATATCTGGGATGCATGTTCTATCTTTCAAGGTCGTCCAATTCTTGATTTATTTCAGTAGTTCGTCACGAATGCAAAATCCAAGTATTTAACTAATTGGAAGGATGCCTCTCTTTCTAAAGCAAGTTGGATTGTTCTCATTCAACTGAATCTTGAGTCCTTGCCAACTCATACTATGCAATGCTTTCAACTTCCAAGCTCTGTTTCTCAAAACTTAGATTGAATTAATTGTGATTTTTTTTTTGGAAAAACACCAAACACGGAAAAGGGTCTTCCTCTCACAACTTCGGATAAAATAAGCCAACCCAAAAAATATAAAGGTTTGGGCCTGCAGAAAACAAGTGTTATCAATACAACTCTTATGGCTAAACTTTCATGGAAATTTCTCACTAAGTCGGTTAATTTTTAGGCTAAACAAATGAGAGCTTAAGTATGATTGGCTAGATGCTTTTTTCCTCAAATAAATGGAAACAAACTGATTTCATGGGCTTGAAAGTGTATGTTACGCACACGTCAATTCATACATCAAGCCACAAGATGGTAACTCGCTAATGGGAAAAAAAAAAAAATCAAATTTTAGTCTGATGCTTAGTGTCATGACTCTACCTTGGCTGATCTACTACAAATAGACCGTTCTAGTTAAGTTGACCCAAAAATCAAGATATGTGAGTTGATTACTCCGGATAAAACTTGGAATGAAACTAAACTTTTGGAACTTCTATCTCAATCGTTCGTTCACTATGTTTTAGTTGTTCGGTTGTTCCTATCCCCCTTGCAAAAATGGAGGATACATTTTGTTGGGGACTTACTGGGAATGGGAATTTTCTACGAAGTCTGTCACAGGAAAGCCCATGATAACCTCCAATCACAAATTGAAGATTCAGAACACATATTCATTACTTGCCTATTTGTTGGTCAAGTTTGGAATTTAGCTATATAGCATGGTTGGATTTACCAACATTTATCTCTTTTCTAACCATCATGTTACAATTAGGGAGGCTCTACATACTCTATATATTAGTCGAGTGGCTTATATTTCACGAATTGCAATGCTCAAGTGGTGCATTTGGAAGAATCGCAATGCCATTGTATTCCAGACTGACCTACCCAATCCCATGGGTTCACTCATTCAGGCAAAACGCAACTTGGCGAAATGGCAACAATGTACCATTCTTCTCACTACCTATTATCATCCTTAACTTTTCCATCAGTTCCTGTATCCAAGACCACGCATTTTAGTAGGGTCAAATTCTCCCTCGGACGGCTTCATCAAAATCAATTTCAATGGCCTTTTTCTTCAAGGGTGCAACAACGAGTTATATCCTACATGATTGGAAAGGGAGATACATTCAAGCAAGCACCACATTTATGTACAAAGCTCCTATGCTTGTCTCCAAGGCTATTGCTATGCAAGATGGTATTCAAGCAGCCTTACAGGCAAATCCATTGTCATCCAAGTTGGGGGAGACAACCAATTAGTCATTCAAGCAGTTCAGGGTACCATTCACACCCCATGTAGGATCCAACTGTTAATCCATGATATACGAGCAATGCTTTCATTATTTTCATGTGCTTCTGTTACTCATATTTTTAGACACGGTACTATAGTAGTTGATGGGATTATCAAATTAAGATATGCCCTAAAGTCTAGAGTTACCTTTACATCATCTCCTTCACATGAATTGTCACGCATACTTATTGATGATAACATAAGCAGATCTATTGTGAGAAGAGTTGTCTAATGTTTTGTGCATTTACTATTATTTTAACAAAAATGTTAAGAAAAATTGATTTGCTCGTGAAGGATTTGAATGGAACCAAATTTAATTAAACTATATCATTAAAATTTAACTGAAAACCAAAATCAAAGTAACCTATGCATTTCAGACGTGTGAATAAAAGATACAAAACCTAATTGAAACTTACCAACACTTAGAGCATGTGCAACGAAGGCCTCGCGAGGCAGAGATGAGGAGAGAGAAGGGGAGTGAAGGAGGCAATAAGTTGCAATGGAAGCCTCATGATTTGTACCTCATGAGGAGGCTCAGCTACATGAGCCAACTCTTGAGGATTGTTTTATTTTTTAAAATACTTTTTATTAGTTTTTTTTTATTCGTAAAATAAAATTGTGTATTATATAGTGGATCCATGGGTATTATTTTATTTGGTGAGGTAAAATTATGAGCTTTTCACTTGAGAGAGTGAGGATTGTGAGGGAAAAAATTAAAGAGAAAGCTGATGTGACAGTAGTAAACCCACACCGATGAACCAAAAAGTTAGCTTATCATTATATTTGCTCTTACTTCGGCTTTATGCCAATCCCTCTTTGATGTCCTTTGGGGGACCCCATGTCAATCATATGGTCGTGTACAGTACCAACACAATGTCGTTTTCTTTCTAAATCTCTTCTCACATGTTTGTGTGGGCCAATTTATGGAACGAAACTTTATGGAAACCACCCCCCCACCCCCAACCCAAAAAAAGAAGAACTTCCCTAATGGTGCCAGCCTCTCCACCCACCATATATGCGACACTTCCTTGTGTGATATATATCGAGGTCCCACATATGTATGGTTTCACTCCAAAACTAATAGCTCAGCATCTTGTCGTAGTAGCTTTTATATTTTTTTAATGTAAGTATACAGAACATTAAACAACATTTTTCTTAGAGTAATGATAAATGTCTTGTTACAAGACACTCGTAAATGTCTTATCTTATCATAAATTAACATGTTTTATGATTTAAAATCACAAATTTTACAATGATTATACTTAATTATGAATTGTTAATTTTAAATATTCGTCGGCTACGCCAACAAAGTATTAAATGATACCGTAATTACATTAACCTCATCCGCAAGTACATATGATACGCGTATTTTAAAAATGTGATAAATTATGAATAAAAAGATGATTTTATACAATTTCTAAATTATAATATGCTTCCATGATTCGATCCTACCATTCTTTTTGATTTAAAAACATAATAGTATGATTTTTTAATCAAAACAAGACACTTATCGTTTTGCTTTCTCTTAAGAGCTCTATCTATGTTATGACTAGTGAGCATGCATGAAAGTTCCTATAAGGGAGGAGATGTAAAGGTAGTTTTAGACCAAGTAACCCTCATATTTTAGTGCGTAAATTTTGAAGAAGTATCCATTCTTATAGTTTAGGTGGCTACATTACGTAATGGAGTCAGGTTAACAGTAGAAGTAGGATACTATAAAAGTCGTTTGTCAACAGTAGAAGTAGAAATAATGAGAGCTGAAACCAATTTTCCATGTCAAAGACTACTTATTCAATCAAGATATTAAACTCTATCTATAAAGACAACAGAACAGTGGATAGCTTTCTGCAGGAATTTGACAATCATTTGTTATATTTAATTTCCGGGGAACTACTCCTTGTAGACAATGAATAGTGGCTTTCACTCCCGGCAGACTTATTTCTGACAACATTATCGTGGCCTTTGAGCTTTTTCATACAATGAAGGGAAATAATAGTTCATGTGGTGCTATGGCTATCAAACTGGACATGGAGAAGGCGTATGACAGGGTGGAGTGGCCGTTTTTGGAGTGGGTCATGCAACGACTAGGGTTCAGAAGCTCGTGGGTGTAGTTGGTGATTTGGGTGTATGATCTGCATCGTTTTCTTTTTAGGTCAATCGGACCCCGAAAGGTCATGTGGTGCCAAGTCAGGCCCTTTGTCAAGGAGACCCTATATCCCCTTACTGATTCTTTTTTGGGTTTGTTGGCGAGCTATCTTGAGGTGAATGTCAAAAGCTCTACCCCTTCGGTTGGTCATCCTCAACGGTGGTCACCACCTCAGTCGGGTCTTCTCAAGCTTAATTTTGACAGCGTTAAGGTTGGGGACTCTTGTTGGGTTGAGGATTTGTTGTTCGAAATTGTGATGGTGATATTCTGCTAGCAGGCGTTATCAATGCAGTAAGTTAACGAGGCGGGGTCATGCCTCTTTGCCCTCCAATGTGTCAAGGAGGCGGGCTATGATGGGTTAGTCGTGGAGGGGGATTGTTTGCAACTGATCCAGAAGCTAAGATCCAAGTCGTCCGAAGGTAACTTTGTTAGTTTAACAATTCATGAGATCCTACTTCATATTGCTTACGTGAGTTACTCAGCATGGTCTTCTCGTAAAAAGGGGAGAAAATAAAGTTGCACAAGAGTTAGTTCACTGCAACCGCTATCTTTTGATAGAATATCATGGATGGATGATGTCTTGGAATCTGTGGCGAACCGGGCATCGAATAATTTGTATGCACATATCACTTCCAATACAATACAATCTCCCACTTCCTCTTCTACCCAAAAAAAACAATCGAGCTTTAATCATGGCTAAGACTCTTCTTTAGAATCCCATTTTCTTCCTAATGACTTGATTAACTACAATTCAAAACCAAAGGTGATTGACTTTGTTACACATCTATCACCTTATTCTTTAATTCAAATTAAATAAAATATTTCTACATTTTCCATAGAAAAAGCAACATAAAGGGGAAAAATGGTTCCATTTGTGGACTGAAATTAGGCTTTAGGCTGTCTCACATATTCTAATTTGGACCATATTTTCCGTGACCCAAAATGTCGTGGAACCCACGGAGCACGCTAGTACTTGGTTAGATTAGATGGTTAGTAAACGTGCATTCACCTCGACCGCTTAAAACGTTAGTGCTTGGTTAAACTAATGTCAGGTCATTTTCAGTTGTATTCATTCAATCCTGCGATACGAGAAAGGACGTGGGTCTACTTAACCTTCATCATTTGGGATCTTTAATTTGAGTGGTGTCTGTGATTGGCTAGACAATGAGGCCACAAAAACGCATCCTTTGTGCGTGTGTGTTTTTTTTTGGGGCGCTACTCCTATATTTATTTACAATAGTAGGTACCACCGGATCATTTTTACACTTAAACTAATCATTAAATCGAACTAAACCAAATCAATATACATTTTACTCAGATTCTGGCCAACATAGAGTTAAGGACAGTGACATATACAACCTTAAGCCTAAATTACAAGAAGTGTATCAAATTCAAAAATGTTTATTGCCCTCACGTACTCCTCTCATTTGTGTGAACTCCACCAAAGCAATGCAAAACATACAAGAAGCTTATATGATGTTTGGCTGAATATAATTTAATGTAATCAATCTTATAATACAATCATGATTATACAATTGTATTAATCATAATTACAATATAATTATTATTTGCAATATTCTCTTACAACTAAACAAGTTAATGGAAATACAATTACAAGATTGTTTACGTCAAATCAAACATTACCTTAATTGTAATCAATCACTAACCAGTGTCAAATATTCCATCCACACTATCATGTAAATTTGCTTTAATTTAATATAATGCAATTAATCTTGTACTATATTCATGATTTTATGATTTATGATAATCATAATTACAAGATAATTGTTATTTGCAATACTATCGTACGGGATGCATGATTGGAGGTTTAGAAATGAAATGTGATTATCTTAGGTACTAGGTTCCCATACCCTACCCCAGGTTTGGTTGGACTTTTAGGGGTATGGGACTTGACTCCTCCCGGTATTGGAGGGTTTCAAATCTCTTTCCCCTCAAATATCAACATTTTTAATTCTAAAAAAAGAAGAAAACATTTAAATATAAATAATTATAAACATCTTTCATTCATCAACATTCATGGAAATCCTAGCTTCACCTTGAAGAGAATGAAGAGGAGAGAGAGAACCGTCAACTAGATCTGCTGCCACCGACAACCACCGTGAGCGATCCAACAACCACCACAAGATTCCCCGAAACCCTAGTTGCATCGGGAGACTTGAAAGGGACAAGATCTAACACAGCCGACCAGATTTGATGATAGCTAGTGCCGCAATTGGAAGAAGGCACCAAAGATGGAGATGAAGGAAGTGGACGTTGATGCTGTGAAGGAACCCGGATGAGAGAAGTGATGCTAGAAGATGAAGGTGGAGAGGAAGAGCTCTTTGTGAGAGAAAAAGTCGGAAAAGGGCATCGTAACAAGGAGAGAGATAAGTCACTACCTAGATCTGCTTTAAAAAACAAGACGGGAGAGAAGGGAAACATCAAAGCGCCACCGTTCAACGGAGAGGAAGAGGCGTTAGTCGTTCGCCGAAAGGGGAAGAAGAAGTGTGATGTCTAGTTACTTGAGGCAAGAGAAGGTAAGTCGAGGAGGGAGAAATGAAAAACGAGAATTTAAGAAATTTTTTAATTTTTTTTTGGATCATCAAAGGGAAGATACTCATATTACTGCAAGATCATTTTACAACAAAAGTCATCAACAGCCAAATTGAACACATCATCTGGTAAATCATCCCTCCAAATCCTAGCACCTAGAACATAGGGTCGAAACATCGCAAGAGCATGGGCTACCCTATTCCCTTCCCGTCTCACACAGTGGAAAGCATAGGAACTGAGTCGAACGCTCAAAGCTAGAATATCCTGGATAACGAGACCAATGCCAGCATTCAAGCAAGTCTTCTGCTGTAGCTTTACAATTAGGGAGTGGCAATCCCCTTCTACAATTATGTTCTAGATGTCCTGATCAAGAGCTTGCTATAAAGCGAATCGGTGTGCTCGAGCTTCCTCCACTTCGGCTCCCATAAACGACTCGCCCTGCATCGTACCACCACACAGAACTTCAGCCTCCGAATTCCGCGGGACAAAACCCCACCCATAGCTGGTACCCTGTCTAGAAGAAGCATCAAAATTAAGCTTCGTCAATTTAGGCTCGGGGAGAGTCCAGGTAGTAGCCAAAGCCCTCGACTGAATATCGACTTTGTCCATGGCCTCACGATAGTCGTGAACTAAAGTAAGGGCACGGGAACTAAGCCGGGAAGGGGACGCATCCAAGGAGCCATACAATGCTCTATTCCTAGCATTCCAGACGTCCTACATTACAGCAATAAACCCCCCCCCCCCCAATACATCATCATCTTGAAGAACCGAACGGGCATGCCAAAAGATATCCCAAAGACAGACAAAACGATCCGTATCCACGAGAGCACAGAACAACTTGTTCTTCCATATCAATGCTGCATGTGTGCACTCAAACAAGTCGTGGATATCGGAATCAACAGGAGCCCCACACAGTTTGCAATGCACAGGAGCTGACATTATGCGACTGGCAATTCGGGCAGCCATAGGTAGCATCATGGCGCAGCACCTCCACGCGAACATACGAATACGAGGAGGGATATTGAGATGCCATAGTGTAGCCCACTCCGCCTTGCAACGAATACTACCTGTCGGCTTGTCCACATAATGTTTGGACAACACAAAATAATAAGCCAACTTCACCGTTAGCTCACCCGTTGATGAGTAGTGCCAAATAATCCGGTCCTCGGGCCAATTAACACTAAGCGGGATGTTTTGAATGACGTTCGCATCCACTGGTAGAAAAACCGCATTAACCATGTCCATATTCCAATCACCTCGCTTGTGGTCAATAAAATCTCCAACTCTTAAGAGAGAATGTTGACGGTTAAAGGGAGTGATAACTCTAACAGGGGTGGGCCGAGGTAACCATTTCGCATCCCAAATATTAAGAGAAAAACCATCCCCTACTCTCCATCTTGAGCCCTCTTCCAATATCCATTTAACCCCCCATAGGCTACGCCAAGTGAAACTAGGCCTATGCCCCAACTCCGCTTGCAACAATGGGGTATTTGGAAAATATCTAGCCTTCAAAATCTGGAACACAAGTGACCTTTGATCCATCACTATTCGCCACAGTTGTCTAGCAAGCAGCGCACAATTAAACGCTTCAATATCACGAAACCCCAAGCCACCATCTAGTTTACTATGACAGAGTCATTCCCGACTAACAAGATGCATCTTATGGGAGTCCGGAGAATTTCCCCACCAAAAACGAGTAATAATCTCTTGGACACCATCACAAAAGCTTTTAAGAAAACGAAACACCCCCGTGGAATACGTTGGGATTGCCTGCGCTACGGCTTTAACCAATACTTCCCGACCCGACCATGATAAATTTCTCACCATCCACCCCTTCAAGCGCTTATAGATGCGGTCATTTATAGGAAGAAAGGCCGCCTTCTTAGAACGACCCACATATGTCGGGAGACCCAAACACTTCCCATGGGCTTGTATCTCTTCAATGTCCAGGATGTTGAGAACTTCCTGCTTCCGAGCTTGCGGAGTACCTTTATAGAAAGTTACTTGAGTTTTATCAAGATTAATCTTCTGGCCAGACGCTCCCTCGCAAAGTGCCAAAATATTTTTAGTAACAGTCGCTTGTTGCGCATCAGCACCACAAAAAACCATGGAATCATCTGCAAAAAGGAGGTGGAAACGACCCGTGCATCTGGGCAAATACGATGACCAAAAAGAGAGCCAATATTCACAGCATGTGATAATAAATATGACAAACCTTCCGCACAAAATAACAACAAATATGGGGAGATAGGGTCACCTTGTCTAAGGCCCCTATTGGGTTGAACATAACCCTGGGGCTGAACATAACCCCGGGCCTCTCCATTGATGATAAAAGAAAACGAGGCAGACTCCACACAACGCATAACCAGATTAACCCAACTAACATTAAACCCCAATTTAAGCATAACCTGCTTGAGAAACTCCCATTCAACTCTATCGTAGGCCTTGGACATATCCAGTTTAACGGTCATGCTCCCATTCACCCCCGAGTGACAGTGCATCGAATGAAAAATCTCAAAGGCTACTAAAACATGATCCGAGATAAGTCTACCAGGAGTAAACGCACCTTGGCATCGGGAAATAATGCTTGGTAAAATAGTTTTGCAGCCTGTTTGTAATGACCTTAGTCACAAGTTTATAAATAACATTACAAAGACTGATAGGCCGAAAATCGCTAGTCTCGACAGGCTTATGTTTTTTTGGAATAAGAGTAACATGGGTGTGGTTTAAGCCTGGCGAAAACTCACTGCCATTCAAAATACCAAGGACGGCCTTACATACATCAGCACCAACTATAGGCCAATATTTCTGAAACACAAAAGGATTCATATCATCGGGACCCGATGCCTTCCCCAGATGCATTTGATGTAACGCTTTCTAGACTTCATCTTCACCATATGGAAGCATAAGCATAGCATTCATCTCAGCCGTGACCATACAGGGGATAACCTCGATGACAGAATGGATGTTAGTGGAGTTGGCAGAGGAAAATAAGGAGTGGAAGAAGTCCACCACAATCCTTTCCAAATCGGCTGCCTCGGAATAAGGTACCTCAGCGCCCCCTCTCAGATCCGAAATGGTATTGGTAGCACGTCTAAAATTTGTCCGTTTATGAAACCATGTGGAATTGTAGTCCCCGAATCGAAGAAACTCAGTTCACGAGCGTTGCCACTAAAGGATCTCCTCCTTACGCCCCCACTGCCTCAGCTCCTAGAACAGTCCCTTTCTAGCCTAGGCATTTGTAGCCTCTCGCAACTTCGCCTTGCAATGAGAAATCCCCTTCTGGACGTGGCCAAACTCCTCGACATTCCATTGTTGCAGTGCCGACATGCACCTGTCAAGTTTAGATAAACAATTAAGGACCACATTGTCAGACACCTCATTCACCCAAGCATGTTGTATGACACCCTCGCATCGTTCATCATCAGCCCACATAATCTCAAACCGTCTACGACGCCTCCTGCGCCCCTAACGATTCCTCTCTAATCAAGAATAAAGAAGTAAAGGAAGATGGTCTGATAAGTCTTCATCGAGATGTTCCACCTTGGCATGGGGGAAAATGGTTAGCCACTCATCCGAGGCACACACACGGTCCAGGAGTTCCTCAACGGAAGCCCGTCCACTTTGCCCATTCCACCAAGTAAATTGATGACCCTCAAAACCCAAATCAAACAGGTCACAATCATCCAACGTAGCTTGGAATTTATCCAAGACAAGTTGAGGTTTCGGTGGACCTCCAAGTTTTTCCATATTGAAGAAAATTTCATTGAAATCTCCCCCCACCAGCCAAGGCAATGAGGAGTGGGACTTAAGGTCCAATAATAGCTCACAAGTTTTCAGCTTGAACTGGGTATCTGGCCAGCCGTATAGTCCAGTAAATCTCCACATTGGATCATCCTGAGTCCAAGAAATTGACACGTCAATATGATGGGAAGACAATCACAGCAACGAAACCTGGACATCTCTATCAAACAGTAGAGCTAATCCCCCGGAACGACCCCTCACATCCACATAATACCCATAATAGGAACAGCTATGCGTTGACAGAACCAGGTTTGTGAGCATCTTCATGTCTAAGACACTGAGCTTGGTCTCTGATAAGAAGACGACACGCGACCTAAACCTCTGTAGTAAACTACGAAGAGATATTCCGGCCTGGGGTGGTCAAGCCCCTGGCAGTTGAGACATAACAGACTCATGGTGCTAGGTGGGATCGCTCAGTAGCGACCTCCGCCTCTGGTCCTGTAGAGTGTTCATCCACCAGTCTAACCTTCTTCTTCTCTGCATCATCACCAAGCTTATCCATGATTAGCTTTCGTTTAGGCACTTCAATACAGCCTTGAGCAGCACCAATAAGCATATCGGTCTGGGCCTTATCGTTCTTTGCAGTTTGATCAGGAAGAATTTTGGATTGGAGAGGGCTCTCCAGCAGTGGGCCTGAACGAACTCGAGACCCGCTTCCACCATCCCTCAACTCGGGTAGTCGTCTCTTTTCTTCCTTGTATTCATCCTCCATTCCCTATCGCCTCCGCCGTATTGGCGATCCCTTCATCCACGCATCATATTGTAGGTCAGAATCAGCAATATCTGGTTTGTAATCCGGGCAACCTCACCACACATGCCCAAGCTTTCCGCTACGATAACAAAAGTCAAGCAATTTAACATACTTGAAGTTAAGCCATTTAGGAGTACCACCCACATTGACCATCATGCCTCGGCGTAAAGGTTTAGTAACATCAACGTCAACCCGAAACTTCAAATGCTTAGAAGGGCAACAACGTCCTCTTCATCGACATCCTCGAAATATCCAAATTTTGAAGCCATCAACTGGGCAAAATCTCAGGTCTTCTTCTTCATGGGCAAATCACAGGCTTTAACCCAAAATCGGACCCTGGAAAAATTCATCTCAGAGGGTTGCTCAAACCCGATCATTTGTTTTAATAACAGGATACTCCCGTCAAACGCCCAGGGGCCCTCATTGAGAGCAAAATCACGATCATTTTCTAAAAAGAACTGGAAGGCAAAGAGATTGGTATTGAGATCTTCTACAATCAAACTATTTGCAGGTCTCCAAGCATTGCATAGAGTGTTTTTGAGAGCCTCCACATTGAACAAATTCTTGGTGAGTAACTTTCCCACCAAACATAGGGCAATCTGAAAATCTAGATGAGAGCTAGATGAGTCATCGACCTCCAGAACTTCTTCCTCTTTGTTAGTGAGTTTCAGTTTTCCCCATTCCTTCTCAAGGGCCGACGCCATTGGAAAAACGCTCGCACTCTAGTCACCGAAGAAAAACCGCTCGGCCGGACAGACAAGCAAGCACAACCCTACACAGTGGAGGGTAGAAACCGCTCCTCACAGTCTAGAAACCGGGGAGAAAACATAATGGAATAATACTATTCATGAGAAATATTTTTGATATAAAGAAATTAAAAATAAAACAATTAATAAGTCTTGTATGAGATCATCTCACATAAAAGATATCATGAGATGAATACTTTTATAGAAATCTATATAATACATAATAGCAATCTTGTGGGTCCTACGATGTATCTAAATTCTCAAAAATTAGAAATTTTCAACCGTTTGATTAATGGTGCTTTTAATAGTCACAATTATATTTTCTTTTTAAAAAAAACTATTGTAATTTTAAGAAAAGAATTATTAAAAGAAAAAATAACAACCTTTAGATCAATGATAGATGTTCCATACAAAATAAACTTTTTTCAGTCAAACTAGGATTCTAAGAATAAGAATATTCCATAAAAAATAAAATCTTCTTTAAGAAAATAAAATCTTCTAAGTTACTCCACATAATTTTGGGGCAAATTACAACATCTATTTTTGTCATTCGCAAAAATGGAAGGCCTGCGACACTGCATACCTTGATTTTTTTAGGTTGTTTCAGTAATAATATTTGTTAACTTAAATTTATATAACATATCTTTATTTCATAGTGTGTGCCAAATGAATTTTTAAAAAACATAGAGGTAACAAATGGTATATTTCAAAAATCAATTACTGTCATAGTCACTATTATATTGTATCACTTGGATCCTTAATAGCAATGTGCCCATTATATTCATATACATAAGTTTTTATTAATACTTTTAACAATGTACATGATATGATATGATACGATATAATATTAGCAGTATCATGTCCATGGAGATGCATGGAAAATCTCAAAAAAAATTTGTTGTAGTAATTATCAAGTTTTTAATGTTTAATGGCAAATAATGATTAGATTTTTATAGTAGATAAGATATATAATATCAAAAATTGTGTATATGAGTATGTGTCTTTATAATATTTCACATTAGGAGCCAAACTTTGATAAAAATTAGAAACTAACTATGTATTATAGATTATCCATAATTGGGGCATTTATTTTATTGTAATATAATAGATTGATTTTAGTAATGTTAAAAGTAGCATGTAATATAATTTCTTTGATAAAAAATAAGACAATATAATATGTTATCATTATTGGGCATTGGCTTTTTATATTTAGAAAGAAAATATTTGAAATTGCAACTAATCGTATAGAATCGTTTTTTTAGAAAGAAAATCTTCTCTTCGTAATTAACTAGCTCTTTTTCTTATAAAAAAATAGTAATTATCTCAGAAATTTTGGGGAGAATGATAATTTTCATATATCTATATCTATCTCTATATCTATATCTATATAATATATAATAACAATCTTGTGGATCCTATTGTTTATCTCAAAAATTAGATTTTTCAACTGGTAGATTAAGATTGTTTTTAATTACTAGCATTGGATTTGTAAAAAACTAAAATTAATTTAAAAAAAATATATCTGTCTATGATATATCTATGTCCATAGAAAAATTTTCAGTAGTTAAAAAAATGCAATAATCTTTAGAAAACCCTAGAATGGTGTTACGAGTGTGATTTGCAGAATTTAGTGTAATCTAAATCGTAAAAATTATTTATTTATTAGATCTAAAATACTATAAAAAAAATCTGAAAAAAAAGGCTAAGCAGTTATATTTATTCAATAAATCTAAACGGTAGATTTTGAAGTTAGAAAAACTACCTTATCGAAATGAAAAACCAATATGAAAAACCAATCCATAATTTTTATTCTTTACAAAATCACTCATAATTTCGATTACATGTGATAAACTATATATGATAATCATATTATCTAACAAAATTCCAAGTAGTTAAAAAATATGATAATCTTCAAAAAGACCCTAGAATGTTGCAATGAGTGTGATTTAGTCTAATCTCAATGATAAAAATATTTATGCATTAGATCTAAGTCGTCAAAAGTTAAGATATCTATTTATTTTTATTTAAAAAAATCCCCCATGATTTCGGATATACATGGTAAAAGATAGATAAAAATTTAATTATCTAGGGAAAAAAATTCTATCAACAAAAATTATCTAGGAAAAAAACTAGACAGTTATATTTATTCAGTAAATCTAAGTGATTTGTGGGATTTAGTGTAATCCTAACCATAAAAATTATTGATGCATTAGTTCTAAATTGTTGATTTTAAAGGTAAGATATCTCTTTGTTTTTATTTAAAAAAATCCCTATGATTTCGGATATATATGATCAAAGATAGATGATGATCCAATTATCAAGAAAAAAATTCTATTAAAAAAATCTCGGGAAAAGCACTAGGTAGTTATATTTATTCATTAAATCTAAACCATAGATTTTAACGTTTTAAAAAAAAAATACCTAATTCAATTAAGATACTAATTTATAGTTTTATTTTTAAAAAAATCCCTCATAATTTCAGTTATATGTGATAAAGGATATATGATAATTCTATTCTCTCAAAAAAATCCCAAGCAGTTAAAAAATGTGATAATATTTGAAAAATTCTAGAATGCTACAACGAGTGCAATTTGCGAGATTTACTATAATCTCAACCATAAAAATTTTATTTATGCATTAGATTTAAGTCGTCGATTTCAAAGCTAAGATGTCCTTTTATTTTCATTAAAAAAATCCTCCATGATTTAAAAATATGCATGATAAAAGCTAGATGATAATGCAATTATCGAGGCAAAAAAATCTATCAAAAGAAATTATCTAGGGTAAAAATAGGTAGTTATATTTATTCATTAAATCTAAATCGTAGATTTTAAAGTTAAAAAATACCTTATCCAAGCAAAATACTAATTTATAATTTTTTTAAAAAAAAATCCTTCATAATTTTGATAATATGCGATAAAGGATATATGATAATTCTAATATCTAAAAAAATGCTCAACAGTTAGAAAATATGATAATCTTTGGAATACCCTAGAATGTTGCAATGTGTGTGACTTGTGGAGTTAGTATAATCTCAACCATAAAAATTATTTATGCATCAGATTTATAATTTTTATTGTTAGAACCATCCATCATAATTTCGATTATGTGATAAAGGATATATGATAATCCTATCATCTAAAAAAATATCGAGTGGTTAAAAAATGTGTAATCTTTGAAAAACCCTAGAATGCTGCAACAAGTGTGATTTGCATGATTTAGTGTAATCTTAACGATAAAAATTATTTATGCAATAGATCTAAGTTGTTGATTTTAAAGCTAAGATATCCGTTTATTTTTTTAAGAAAAATCCCCCATGATTTTGGATATACATTATAAAAGACAAATGACGATCCAATTATCCAGGGAAAAAATTCAATCAAAAAAACTATCTAGGAAAAAAAAATAGGCAATTATATTTATTCATTAAATCTAAACCGTAGATTTTAAAGTTAAAAAAACTACATTGTTCAAGTAAATAACCCACTTATAATTTTTATTTTTAAAAAAATTCCTGATAATGTCACTTATATGTGAAAAAGACTATATGATAATCCTATTATCTTAAACAAATCTCAAACAGTTAATAAAAATTATAATTTTTGGAAAAATCTAAAATGCTACAACATGAGTGATTTATTTGGTGTAATCTCAACCGTAAAAGTTAATCACCTATTAAATCAAAGCTTTTGATTATATCTATTAAAAAAAGGTACATTCCTCAAATAAATCATGTCTTTATTATTACTTTTTTTTTTAAAATCGTAAAGAATATATAATAATCCTATTATCTACAGGGTAGCCATCTATTAAATATACATAGAGATGGGCGTGGGGCGGGTTTGGGGCGAGTGGAGCCATACCCGCACCCATACTCATTTTCTAAAACCATCCCTATACCCACACCCGTACCCATTGGGTTTTAAAAATTCATAGCCTACCCATATCCATCGGATTTTTCAAGTTATTCAGGTTTTTTTTTTTGTACCTATAGATTGTAAAAACTGACACCTATTGGGTTCATTAAGTTTAATTTTTAAAGGCTCCAAACTAAATGAAAAATACTTTTTTACATGAATTTCCCCCTTATTAAATTTCTGCCTACATATTCAAAATTAAAATAATATACGTCGGGTTTATTAAGTTTAAAAAATAACACTCATAATTGAAATGCATTGTGTCCTTAAAAAATATCAAATTTATAGGTGCATAAGAGTAGAGTAAATATCAGCTGAATCTGAGAGCACAATATGTATTTAGGCATAGATTTGAGCATTTTTTTCACTACAGCATACTCACTTCAGCCTTGGATTTTTTTAAAAAAAAAAATCAGGTTTGGATATGGGGCGGGGTTGGGTATGGTATTCCTGTACCCAATTCGTACCCATACCTATACCCGTTTTTGACACACATGCCCTATACCTGTTTTTACTTCATTTTTTGTACCCGAACCCACCATAAATAAAGAGGGTTCGTTTCGGATTTTTCGGGTTTGGGTAGAACTTTCATCCCTAAATATAAACCACTAATTCTATATCTTTAAATTATCCTACATGATTCAATTAATTTTTTGTTTGACTTTATTTATCTCAGTTGCTATTTATAAAGTTCACAACTTTTTATTTTTTCCACTAACTACTTATCGATAAAACTAGATAGCTGTATTCCCTTATCTTACTCCATCCAACGAAATCAATTACTCCCTCTTAAAAAAAACTGCATGGCGTCCACTTCTCTCTCCCCCTAAAATAACTCCCCACACATTTGGGTCTGAAAAGCCCCAGAATTTTCCAGACACCTTCTCTGCCTCTCAACGCTGCTCCTCCCTCTCTCTCTTCTCCAGTGTGTGTCGTGTTCTTCCATTCCAAAGCCCCACACGTTTGGGTCTGAAAAGCAAAAAATAAGTAAATCATTATGTCCATTGAAGAACCGAATATGGCTATGGCGGAGGAGAAGGAGAAGGATGACCTCGCCTAACCCTCTTTCAATTTTCTCTTCCTAGCTTCTACCCACTATTAATCTCCCCTGTAAGTCTCTGTTTTCAGTTTTGACATTTGGTTGTGTTTTGCAGGTTATTGAAGTCATTGATTTTAGAAGATGCGTTTGTGTAATCTAAGAGGGGGCAACCAAACGGTGGATTTGAAGCTGAATCTCCGGTGAGGGGGAGGGCGGAGTAGTCGTCGCTACCGTCGCCGTCACTGGCACGTTCGTCGGCGCCGGTGAATCCAGTTCTGAGAGGTTTACTGGGTATTTTGGCATGAGAATTTTGTGGGTTGTGGGTGTTCTGTTGAGATGTTTACTGGGTATTAACATAGCGACATTTTTTACGCTGCTCCTCCCTCTCTGTCTCTTCATATGGTATGAAATATGGGGATTGATTGACTCACATGAAAAGGTACACATAACATAATTGTAGACAATATGTGCTATCATCCCCCCCGGTTAATGTAAGTAGAGCAATCACTCTTTTAATTTAGCTCTGATTTTTTTTTTAAAATCTTACTCAGTTTTGTACAGGTCGTTCCAATTGAAGGTGAAGAGAAAGAAGCCTCAGTCGTTGCACTGCAAGGTCGTCTGCCATTTCAAGATATGTTGCACGATCACTCTTTTAATTTACCTCTATTTTTTCTTTTAAAAAAAACCTTAATCAATTTTGCACAAGTCGTTCCAATTGAAGGTGAAGAGAAAGAAGCCTCAGATATGGGGATTGAATCCAGATATGTCGTTTGACATTTCTAGATATATTGCACAATCTCTCTTTTATGTTACCTTTTATTTTTTTAAAAAAAAATTGACTCGGTTATGACATGGTTTGGGGAGAATTTTGTGGGTTTTGAGTGTTCTGTTGAGAGGTTTACTAGGTATTAACATAGTGATGCTTTTTAATTTGGTTTTTAAGGGGTTGAACATAATACCAATGTCAATTTTCTTTTTTTTTCCCCCAAAACTAAATCTGAAATTATATCCACAAGACTTCTATGCACTCACAAACTCTTCGCCCCCACGTCGCCCCTACCCACTCACAAATACCTGACTGCTCCCTGCTCACGTTTTCCCCCTCATACTGCACTGTTTCCATTCTCCCAATACTTTCAATTACCCCCAATCTCACACATATCTTACAACCTCCTCTTCCATTTCCTGCACTGTACGCAATTAATCAACTGGATTATTAAACACATATTTTGCAAGCGGGCTGATCTTGTGAGGTAGACATAATCACATTGGAAAAATGTTACACCTTTGGATTTATGCATTGTCCATCATTTATGAGTTTGTGGATCATCCCAGCTAAATTTGTCAGTCGGAGTCATTGTATGATGTCTTCAATTTTTCTATTGCAGGATACTTTGGAGCAATTCTTTTCGAACCTGTTTCTCATAGTCAATCTTCTCCAACTGTACGTATTGGTCTTTCAGAATTTGTTGTATATTCGCAATTGGCTAATTATTGATGTAACAACCTATCCATGTGTTTGGGTCTGAAAAGCCCCAGAATTTTTCAGACACCTTTTCTGCCTCTCAACGCTGCTCATCCCTCTCTCTCTTCTCCAATGTGTGTCTATATATCATTTGGAATTGTTTGTTATGTTTGCTATGTTATATTGTAAGCGGTTATATTTTAATTATCTTAAAATTTCCTCACTCCTTTAAATGTTTTTGGGGGAGGTTGAGCACCTCACACCATTCAATTAGGGATTGTTGGACATGAATAATTCAAATTTTAGAAAATTGGAAGGATTTGGGTTGAGTACACGTGTTGTCAACATGAATTATGTCTATCATGACACACTCTTTCCCACGCAGCTCTTCTTGGCCTGAAGAAAGACATCATCATGTTACTAACTTTTACAAAATTTGACCTTCTTTATCAGCACTTCACTAATTATTTAAATTATTAGCATTTACTGGCAGCTAGCCTGGTCAAATTTAAGTTAGGTAAATCCTTGAATGTTAATGCTAAGTTGAAAGGTACTAAATAGGTTAATGAAATTAATATTCGATAACTAACAAGGGAAGTAAATTAATAACCACATTCGTCTATATAAGTTTATTGGTATTGTTGTAAATGTTCACATGTGAACACCTTTTAGTATATTTATGATATTTTTTTTAATGTTAGGATTAGGGGAATTTTTACGAGTATAATTTTACAAATTCAAAACATATATATGCATATATGTGTTATTGTTCCCATTATCGAATTAGTTTAATGAAAGACCGCAATGTGTGCTTCATTTTTTTTTTTTTGAATTAGTTTACTTAATATAACATATTTTGACTTATTATTACATTCTTGCATATTCTAGTGTTTGGACTTCCTAGCAGTCTAGCGAAATATTATATATTCTGATAACATATTATTTTTGGATTTGGCACCCAATGTGCTTCATTGACTTTTTCTTGCATTCTTATTCCTATTATTGATTAGTGGTGACTCTGTCAATGTCAATGCTAATTTACAAAGAATGACCTCCTAGATATGAACTTGACATATTTTGCCAAGTTAAATTCCAAATTGGAAGACATGTAACTAATTACATTTTCCAAAGTTTACTTTTTTCCATACTTTTCGATAATTGAAAATGTAACTTAGATTAGTAACCTCATCCTTTTGAATATCAACATCCTTTAAGAAAATTGGCAAACTAACCTTCACAAGTTGATGGTGGATTTCGTTGTACCATTCTTTTCTCCCTTTTTTGATTAATTACAAATTAAACACACCTTCATTGTCACTGTTGCAGTGCATATGATATATATCCATGAAGGTTGACACAAGCCATGGACCACATGCACTTAATTTAGTCCCCTCTCCATTACAGTTGCATCTGTAGTAGTTTACATTCGACTAAAATTCCAATACTTTGCCAAAAAATTTTATCCAACAATAATAACGAACGCGTTTCCCCCACCATTGTATGAGTGCATGAGTCACCTTTGCATTATGGATTGTTAGACGTGAATAATTCAAATTTTAAAAAAATTGAACATAGATAATCCAACAATCCTCTAAATTTTCTCTATATTTATTTTCTGTATTGCATGAATTCGATGGTATTTTAAAAATAATGTGAAAAAATTGTATTGTAATCAACATCAATATGATTGAAAATTCAAATTAGATAAGCTGTATTAGTTTATGTTATTGTTTAAAAATTCAAATAAGAGAAATTGTATTCTAATCAACATAACCAGCAATTAGTTTTCTGTTGTACTAAATACAACATGAATAAATTGTATTCTAATCAACGTAATTCAATTCTAATTTAAAAAATTCAAATATGACAAAATAATGTAAATATAATTGTAGAGTTATTTTTTACAATGATGACAACTTTGTGGTAGTAAGTACTACTTTCAATTATTGATGGAAAAAATATTCATTTTTACTGGATATTCTTCAGTTGCAGGTTTCGTTCACAAACTTGCCCTTCATATTCATATTAGTGGAGGTTAGTTTGTGGTATTACCATACTCATTATGTTTACATATCATTTTTTGTTTCGATTCCATGTTATGCAGTGGTTACTATATACATTATCACAATATTTATGATGTAAATAACATAGCTATACTTCCCAAATCTATACTTCATAATAACACACCATATAGAGGGAAAACATGTTGCTAAGGCTCTGTTCTTTTTGTGGGCAAATTGGATGGGTAAAAGGGTGAAGTAGATTAAAGTGGGCTGAAGTAGGCTATGTTCTTTTATTGTTTGATTTTTTTCAATTTTTATTTTATTTAAACTTTGTATTTTCTATTTTATATTTTTTCAAATTTTAAACTTTTATTTTGTAGTTCCAATTTTTTTTTTTTTATTTATTTATTTTTTAGTTCTTTATTTTTTTTATTTATTTTTTTACTTTTTAATTTTTATTTTTTTAATTTTTTAATTTTTCTATTTTTTATTATTCCTTCTTATTTTTTATTTTTTATTTTCTGCTTTTTATTTTCTATTTTTGTAATTTTAGTTTTTGTAATTTTTAATTTTCAATTTAATTTTTGATTTTCATCTCTTTATTTTTGGTTTTTCCATTTTTTTATTTTTTTGTTTTTTTATTTTTTATTTTCACATTTTTTATTGTTTTATATTTTCTTATTTTTATTTTATTCTTTTACTATTGACTATCATATGTTAATATTTTCTACAGCCATATGGACATCTATCGCTTTATGCAATTATAGATGATTACATAGGTCTACCATGGGTATTTGTCATGGAGCCCCCATGTCACTATGAAGTAGAAGTTCCTATCGCTTTAATTGCACCAGTTCATTGGAAGGAAGATGTTTATTACTTACGAAAGACCAATGTTGGGTACACCAGGTAGATCACGTGTAAATATAAACTTCAACCCCATCATTGTCATTCAAATTATTTCTAAAATTTTATTTTCCTGTAGGAATAAAAGGAGGAGATGGATTCTTCGTTATTGACGTGATAGATTGACTGCTCATCATGTTATTTAGCGTGTCTTTTGTCATAATCACTATCTACTATTTCTATCATTCTATTATAGACCTTTTCCTTAGTCATGTGGTTTTTAGTTGTTCATCCCAATATATGAAGTTGCTATCCACATATTTTTCATTTATTATTCTATTATCTTTCCTAAATTATAATATTAACTATGTCTACAATGACTATCGGTTCATTACTTGCATAGTATATGTTATGAAATGTCAACTTTAATATGCACCGTGCATAGCACGGGTCCAGACTAGTTTTTAATAATAATTGGAGTGACTAATAGTTCAGATAGGGGTGACTGTAATAAATTATTTATCACCCATTAATTAAAAAAGTCATCAAATCTATTTTTAGTCGCCGCAAAATGTCAAAAAAGTCACCCTATAATGAGATCGTCTCATAACTCTTGTGTGAGATTGTCTCACCCAAGAATTTGTGGGAAAAAAAAATTATTTCAATCCATAATTAAACCAAATAATAGGAATGAAATTGATTTCATTTCTTTAACGAACCAAACACATGATAGTAAGGAACTTGTTTGTATTATAAAAATATTTACATCTAACCAAGCATTACCTTGATATCAATGAAAGCAAGTTCGCTTATTTCAATCTATAAGCACAACCGCTCTTTCAAGTTTAGTGTATTTGATCATTAGTACATAACATCTTCCAAACACCAGAACACTTTTTGGTTTAACCAAAGATATCCACCGTCGATCGCAGTGACTAATCCCCTCACCCCGCGAGCTCCACTTAAGGGTAAAAGGCTAGTCACGAATTACTCTCCATTCCCAGAGGTCAAGGATTGCATCCCTAACTAATTGATTAAGGAACGAAGTAAACTACCACTACGTCACAACCCCTTGATTAAACACCATAACTCTTTAAAAACTCACAAGCACTCTTAGTTAATTTCCATTACGTGTCAAGCACTTCCAAAATATTCTATTTTGCGATTTGATTTTGTGTACACATACTACGAACAGATGACTTTGGCATCCACCACAAACTTATCATCTTGAAACATCATAATTCATACATTAACCTGGTGTTACTACTGTGATACCAAGTCCATCTCTCACATTCAGCTAATCCAGACCATACATTACTTTAGAAAAGAACCCAAATCAAACCAAACGAACACCCTGTACAGCCTAACGAGGGGTCATTTTGCTATTAACTTCAATAAATTTTTCAAAAAGGAGATTCACAAAGAGTACTTACAACAAAGCAACAATCCTCATATCTGCACAACCCCATCAAAGACAAATCATCTTCAAATAAGAATTGAATCCTCCCTGTATAATGGGAAAGGCAAGTCAATCGGTCCAGGTTTCAGTCCCCAAGCCGATTCATCCTGACACACCTCAGTATTCACAGTTCTAGTCTCCCTCAATACTTCCAAATATATATGTTCGGATTTCCTTTTTTTTGGGCGGGGGTGCTCAAGCAGAAACCTGCATACCTCTGCAACCAATCCGCAGTAGAACCATAGATTTCAGCAACCAAAAAGATGCCTAATGATGAACTTACCATCTCAATACAGTGAAACAATCTTAAACATGCACCAATCAAGGTGAAGTTACACCATTCAATAACTGGATGTCAGCAACTGTCTAAGATCCATCTGACTGAATGAAGGGATTTGCAATCTCATCGGTCCCATCTGTTGGGGCAACAAGCATCACTGCTGTCCCTCTGCAAACCTGCATCATGACATCATTTGACAGAGAAACCATGACAATTGAGAAATCAAGTCGACAGATACTACAGGGAAAAGGGTACTTCAGAAGTACACTAGTAGAAGACAAGTCATACTCCAGCTTACCAACTTTTACAATCTGAAAACTAATGCTGATCAGATAAAATATCCACTCCAAAATTATTTAAGTCTGGGGATTGTTAGAGAATAGATTATCAGCTACACCCACTTTTAAGAAAGATCGCCTAGACGTAGATCTCTCCGGACCCTACTACCTCACTGAGGACTGCTGGGTGGGGCTGCTGCCCATTTTTCAGAGAGTTGAAAGGGCCATGATTAGGCAATTTGGAGTGCGGAGGGCAAAAGGCAAAACATGCCACAAAACTATTTTATATTTTGCGGTGTAGTAGGCAGTCCTATGTCTTTCAAATTTGGGGCCCAGAAGAAACGACGAGTTTGCAACCTCAACTGCAAATAGTAAGATTGCAATCTAGTATGGCTTTTTTTTATTTAAAAAAGGCAATCTAGTATGGTTTCGTCACATAATCAGCCTTGAAGATAATTTACTTTCAACAATAGAAAGTTTTTAAATCGTGTATTTTATAGTGGGAATAAGACAATGAAGTGACCACCTGATTAAACAGATAGACAGCTTTAGTTTCAATAGTAATAGTCTATGGATTAGTTACATCAGAAACTAGTGCTCAAAGATGAAGGTTTATGTATCTGTCTCCAGTAATCTCAGCAATAAATGAGCACCTCAATTAAAACCAGAAAGCGCTCTATTAAATAGTACAACTAGCAAAACTGCTAAATGAGCATATAACAAGTCTAAGCTCTGTAGTAAGGCCATCGATCGCATTCTAACAAAGCGACATAACTCAAAACAGACAAGTATTGGCAGTGATGATTACATCTTCTAGTGAAATATCACCCTTGAACATTCACGTAGCACATTTCCCAAGTGATTTAAGCTAAAATTGTATGAAATGATAGAAACTGACTTCAGTTTTACGGAACAACCATTTTCATCTGTCTTGTCATGCTATCCCCAATTGCCACAGCCTTAATTTCAAGAAGCCGTATATAAAATGGGATCTGGAAGTTGGAAAGCTACTGAAGGAACTTACTATTAAACCCAGGCGTCGTGTTTGATCAGTAGTCTTCAGTGGATCATCAGGATCTGCACATGCAGTTCACATAAAATCCATGTCAGCTTCCTACAGCAGTTTCATATACTTAAGCAGTAGGCAGTTAGAGACCTACACAAGTGCAGAATCAGCACTCCTCTTCATACCCCCGATGTGGAGAAAGACCCAAAGCTTAGTAAAGACGAGACAAATGCCAAGATATGATTTGAATATAGTGGCACAGTAGTATTATGTCACATTTCACAATATTGCCTTGTATGCCACCAGATCTCCAATCCAATTAAAAATGACAATTTGTTGTATTTGACACTCTCACAGTCTCGCTTTATACAATGTGCTGTTATGCAGAGGAAACTTCTGCATTATGTGAGGGTGGCTAAATATTAAAAAAAATACACATAAGCTTAGCACAGAAACATATACCTCTCAAAAACTCAATTGCTTCGTCCAAAACAAGGTTCAACAGCTGGTCATATCCCTTCAAATTCCCAGTCACTGCCAGGAGGGAATAAGAGACAAAGTGAACAAGGTCAGGCACCCAAAAAAAAAAAAACTCAATTTTTTTCAAACATGAGAGCCAGCATTCAGAAAAGATTTAAATTTATGACGTGGATATTTGAATAAATAAAGCCCTCCCCCCCCCCCCCAAAAAAAAGAAACGAAGGAAGAACTGAAGGACCAAATCTAGAAATTCTGGTATCTATCCGAATTCCAGCTGGAAAACCACCAGTAATGCCTCAGAATGTGCAGTGATGAATATGCTAAGAAAAATATGCAGAAAGATGCAGTGATGGAATCAAGGATGGACAAAACTATACAAACATGCATTCAAGTTGTGCAGACTCAGACAAAGGACTGTTTCATGCGGATCTTGATATTTGAGCTTTCACAATCGAATGAATTGCTAAAATTAAAGATAATGAAGAAGGAATAAAAGAATTGGCTCCATGTAATACCCCCTGGTGCCTTTGTCTCCAACATCAGGTAAGTGAGTGTGCTGATGCCCTTATAGATATGCAGTGTGTCACTCATCACAACAAGACCACAGGCCTAAGAGAGGACAATGGAGCCAAGTCCCCAGAAGGTGCAACTAGTTATAGATGACAGATGATATCAAAGCAAACTTCCTTTGTCATGGCTAGAGCCACGACTTGCCTTGTTTAGCATCCATGAGAATACTGATCTAGCAGGGAAGCAAATCGTGGTGACTTAATAAGCCTCTAAAAACTTTATCTGTGCTCTAAAAGCCTATGTTGATAGGAAAGACAGGCCGGGGCTCATATTCTTTACATAATCTTCATTGACAAATGACAGATAATAGACTTCAGCTACGTTACATGGACTCAGGTATGGGTGTCGGACACAGGTACGAATCAGAGTGTCCGACTCGTCAAAGCTCTGACTTTAGGACACAGGAACATTGTCCAAAATTTGGAAACGAATATGAGGACTCATAATTTTACATATGGAAGTTACAATTTCAAGTTAATCTTCCAAGAACATTTCAATAGTTACAAGGTTGTCAACTTGTCAAACGGTTGAACATTAAAGATCCATTAAAATAATCATGAACAAAGAAGGGAAAAGACCATACATTCCTCATTTTTTCACCCCTAATTCGCTAGAGTTTAGACAAAGGTTCGACAAGTATGTCATCTCCTACCACCGCAGTGTCATGTCAGACGGCGGGGACAAAATGGAGAGTCCAGTTATCATAGGACTTCAATTGTTTGCTCAAATATGAAATTGTTATGCTTGGTAGTTTGGGATGTCAATTGGATGACAATTGACATGAAAGAACTTGCAACAACGAATTCTATCTTCTGAACCCACGCCAGTGAAGATCATTGTACTTATCACACCTTTCAGAGTCAGGTCGCAGACATCTATACCATGTCATACACTCACAATGTGGTCTCTGACATAAGGGTCAGAGTTAGAGGGAAAAACTAAAGGATATATATCTATTAACAGCTCTTGAAGTTGCTAGGTCAGATACACTTATTAAAAAAAAAAAAAAAAGGTTGGCTCATCCTCTTTCAAGTTTTAAGAGCACTGGCCTTGGTTAGCCACACAAATTATATCTTGGATGGACCACATTGCAGCCGTGACATCTTCTTTGCACCGTTTTTTTCTTTTTTGATGGGTAAGTTGCCCAGCCTAACCGCACACTAGCCACTCAGCAGGAGCTTTTTAAGAGGTTTGTGGGGGTAACTCAGGCCTGACAGCTGGTTACCCAGCAATTTAATCTCATCTTAAATACTCCCCCGAGGACTCATACCTGGTAAGCAAGGAAGACTGAAAAGACATGATGTAAACTGAGACACGCATCAACAAACCCCTTCTTGGCACGTACAGTGCAAATTAATCATTGTTCACTAAGTTTTGTGTCAAGCAAAACAATCGTGCAAAGATGATTATTCCTATGTTTTTGCATCCACCAACACATCGATGTCACTCCCATGCCTTGATGTTAAAGTTTACTTCCATAATTGAGAGAAGTTTTCACTCAGGAATTTAGGCAATCCTTTAATTTAAAAATAAATAAATAATAAATAAATAAATAACCACTTATTGTAGCTTCCCTGTTTTTCACAAAGTGATGCCATTCTAACACCTCACATTTTACGTGTTCAGATTGCCTATGGTAGTACAATACATAGATTATGAGGGTGTTTGGTAACAACGGCTATTTGAGAAAAAATAGCTGTTTGGAATTATTTTAGCTGTTTTGACCAAGTCAAACAACTAAAGGGTGCTTGGTAAAGTGTTGTTTGTAAGAGCACCCGCATTGCAGGCTCGGGGGGGGGAAGCTCGGCCCGCGGTCCAAGGCGTGGCCCGTCATCGCTGGGCCTGTCTGCTCGCCCGTGAGGGCAGCCCGTGGCCCCGGTCCGCCCTGCCCAATCTTTTTCTTTTTTTTTTGCGCCACGTCCCCCCAAAACGACGTCGTTTTTGGGGCCGAACAGTTTTTTTTTGGGGGGAAGGGGAGCCGAAATTGGGACGAAAAAAAAAAGGAAAAATCTGGGAATTGTACCCAACTAGCCGTTGCTGCTGCTGAACGACTAGTTTTGTGTTTTTTTTTTTTTTTTTTGAAAATTAATTCTATAAATACTCAACACATTGTGTAGAATTTGTCAATTAAAAATCTCCTACACTTGTATCTCTTATATTTTCATGCAATTTTGAAGAGGTGGAAAAGGTTGTCTTTCAAGCAAGAGAGAGAAGAAACAAGTTTGGGATTTTGTAAGTAATTTTATTAGTGCAATTTATGTTTATACATTTATTTTTTTTCATGTGTATATTTTATATTTATGGCAATGAAAATGAAATGTTTTAATTAATTTGTTGTCAGTTTAAGTGTATACATTTATTTGTGAAGTAAATTAATTTATGGTCATTTGTAGTTAACTTTAGCTCATATTTATGTTTAAATAATTTAATTTGTTATCAATTTAAGATTGGCATGAAAAATGTATTTATGTTTAAATGTTTGCTCATGTTTATATTTAAATATTTTAATGTTTAACTTTATGTTTAAATGTTTAAATGTGAAAATGTTAGATAATGTTTGCACAAATTTATGTTCACATGTTTTGTATGGGAAAAGATTGATATGGAAAAATTACTTGTAACATGTTAGGAACTATGGTTATTAATGGTATTATGGTTAAATGTTTAATATAATGTATGAGTTACTTTCATTAGTTTTAACATCATATGAAACATGAAAAAGATTGAAATGAAAAATACTTCACTTGGTGGAATGTTTAATAAATTTATTAGTGACATGCTAGGGATTTTGGAAAAGGATGAAAAAAAAATGTATAAAAAAAAGGTTTAATATGATGTATGAGTTACTTTAATTAATTTTAATATGTTACGCAATATTAAAATGTTTATGTTAGCTCATGTTGGTTAAATGTTTAATAAAGTTATTAGTGACGTTTATGTTAGCTCATATTAGTTGAAAAGTTTAAATGTTTAAATTTATTTATAAATGTAAAATTTTTTATTATGTTAGCTCAGATTTATGTTTGAATTTTTTTTATGGAAAAATATTTATGTGAAAAATTTATTAGTAACATGTTAGGAATTATGGTTATTATTAGTAATATGGTTATTATTAGAATAATCGTGAATTAAAATGTTAGAAAATTATGCAATTTATAACCCAAGCGAAAATGTTCCATGTATGTAGGTATCACTTGTGCCCATATGGATCCGAATCCCCCCCGTACTTTTATGAGTTTACTTGATGGGAATGACGAAGTAGAGAATGTTGAGCGTAGTAACCCAAGTGTGCCTACTAATATCCATTTGCAACCCCCAGCATATCATACTCCACCAAACTATCCTTACCACCCACATTATTACCACCCGCCTTATTACCCACTACCCCCACCTAATTACGCCTCGAGTGCAAGCAACTCTACACCTTCATCAACACCAACTGGATCAATTGCAACTGTGAGGCCACCTCATACTAGTAATGATCCTACTAGTGATGAGTTGGAAGGGGATGATGTAGAGGGAAGTAGTGTAGGGATCAAAAAATGATCAATGGAAGAGGATAAAAGGTTGATCCATGCTTGGATTAACACAAGTACTGATCCTGTTACCGGAACTGACCAAAAGAAAACATCTTTTTGGGGTAAGGTAGCAACCAACTTTAACACACATGCCCCAAAAGGAGCTATGCGGAGAACGGGGAAGACTTGCAATGCTCGATGGAATCGAGGTTACCCATTAGTTAATAAGTGGGTCGGAATCATGGATGAAATGGAACGTAATAATGTGAATGGGTCAAGTATGGAAGATATTGTAAATCGTGCTCATGAGATGTTTCTTAAAAGGGTGGGGAGGAAATTTGATTTAGAGCATTGGTACTATTTGCTTAAGGATCAGCCCAAATGGAGAACATTTCGTGATACTCTAGATGGGGGACAGTCTAAACGATCAAAAGTAAATGAGATGGGAGGATATTCTAGCCCCTCTACCCCCGCTGATGAAGAGGTTGAAGTTGAAGTTGATGGAGTTGTCCGCCCCATTGGGAGGAAAGCTGCGAAGAGAAAGCTCCATCAAAATGCAAACAATGTTGTGGTTGATTTGGTGACTAGTCACTTTGCAACAATGGGTTCCACAGTTAATGAAAAGATCGAAATATTCCGTAACTTGGTAACCGTAGTTGATAAGAAGGCAACTGCAGCTCAGGAGGTAGTTCGCCTTAGAGATGATGCTCAAAAACGCAAGGACATCAAGGCGGAGTTGGAGTTGAGGAAGCAAGCCCTTAAGGAGAGGCAATATGACGACCAAATAATGTTGATGGACCTTTCATCCTTGTCTGAAGAGGATGCTGCTTATTTCAGAATGATGAAGGCAGAAATTAGACAGAAAAGAATGGGAAAATCTCCCCAAAATTAGTAGTCCACCATCCTCTAGCTATTTAGATGAAGCTTTCTTATTTACATTAGTGTACTCGCCTCTAGTTATGTTTTGTTACTTGTAACGAATAGTTTATGCAATGAATAGTTTATGCTTTCTCAGTTGTATCCATTTAAATTAGTTATGAAATGAAAGTTTATGTTTTGTTAATTGGAACCATTTGTGTTTAACTTATATTTTGTTACTTCTACTTCTTTCAATTTGTAATTTACTTATGTTCATGTTCTTCTTAATTAATGAATATGTACACAGGTGGCGAACAATGGCAAATAAGAATGCAAATTTGACACCTCTTGTACAAGATTCATCTTCCTCAGGCTCATCGCACATGTCCTCCTCCTCATCATCGGATGGTCTAAGCTTCATATTAGAGGATTCCGAAAAAGAGATTATGCCCATTGTGGAAGATTTACTTGATGATGAGACTGACAACCAAGATATGACATTCCTTGTAAATGTTTTGCAAGCTTCACAAGATTTGAGACCTTCATCCTCATTCCCTCGAGCGAAGAGAAGATTTATAAGGAGAGATCGACAAGAGGCGCATGAGCGCTTATTCAGAGACTACTTTGCAGAGGATTCCATTTATAATGACCAACATTTTCGCCGAAGATTTAGAATGCGCAAGCATCTTTTCATTCGTATAATGGAGGCATTGGGAAATCATTCAGATTACTTTCAATTGAAGTACGACGCAGTTGGGAACCGCGGGTTGACGCCACTGACCAAGTGCACTGCAGCCTTGAGGATGCTTGGTTACGGTATATCTGCCGATTGCGTCGACGAATACTTGAAGATCGGTGAAAGCACATCACTGCAGTGCCTGAAAAGGTTCGCTGAAGGTGTCATTGCAATATTTGGAGAAGAGTATTTAAGGAAACCAACCCAAGCCGATGTTGATCGTCTATTGGCTGTAGGGAATGAGCGTGACTTTCCTGGTATGTTGGGAAGCATCGATTGTATGCATTGGGAGTGGAAGAACTGTCCGACAGCTTGGAAAGCAGCATTTGCTAAAAGGGTCTATAAGGTGCCGACAATCATTCTTGAGGCGGTTGTGTCATATGATCTGTGGATATGGCATGCTTTCTTCGGAATGCCTGGTAGTATTAATGATATAAACGTCCTTAACCGTTCCTCAGTGTTCGATGAGTTGTACCAAGATCGGGCTCCAAAATGCGAGTACATCGTCAATGGTCATGAGTACAGAATCGGATACTTTCTATCGGATGGCATTTATCCAAAATGGGTGACTTTTGTGAAAACCATCCCCCTTCCGCAAGGTCCAAAGGCAAAACTATTTGCTCAACGTCAAGAGGCAGTTAGGAAGGATGTCGAGCGAGCCTTTGGTGTGCTACAAGCTCGCTTTGCCATAGTTCGTGGTCCTGCACGGTACATGAAGGAGAAAGTCATGTCATTGATAATGAAAGCATGTGTAATACTCCATAATATGATTGTTGAGGATGAGCGAGATTCGTACGACCTTGCGTTCGATTACGAGCATGTGGATGGTACTACCCCTGAGCCGACTGTTCGACGTAATGCTCATCCGTGCTATGAGACTTACTTACGTAGAACAATGGAAGTTCGAGACCCCGAAACGCATGCGCGTCTTCAGACAGATTTGGTTGAAGAAATGTGGAATCGACATAGACGTAGGTCGTAAATTATATTTTGTAATGTTATTTTTAAGTTGAACTATTGTATTTGTATTATTAATTTTTTTAGTGCAACTATTGTATTGTTTGTAATTTTATTTTATTGTAAACCGACGTATTGTGTTCTTCTTTTTTTTTTTCCAAATCAAGCTTGTATTATTTTAGTTTTTTTTTTCTTAGTTTGCTGGCATACTCCAAAATAAATTTCATCACTATAGGTCAATTATTTAATTTCTGAAAAAATGGCGTCATAAGTAATCTACAATTATACATACAACTCCAAATTCGTAATCTACAATTTCAAATACAAATACAGTATGTGAAATTCTTTTTTTTTTTTAAAGAAGTATTCATTATTATAAATGAAATATTCACACAAACACACAAAATAAAAGTCCACAACCAAATAAATATGTTTGAGGTGGGGTCCACATGCATTATTTTATTTGGTGATCCAAGTTGGTGATCCAAGGGATGTACAGAAGAGAGAAAAGGTTGGATTGTGGGATGATGTGGAGGGTGTAGGCCCCCACCTGTGATCCAAACTTCTGGATCACCAATGCGGGTGCTCTAACAACCGTTTGACTCCAAAAAGCTCTTTTTGAAAAAGTTATTCCCATTAGCCTTTTGAGAAGAGTTTTTTGTGAAAATGACATAATTGTCCATAAGTTTGGAAAAATTACAGACATCTCACTAAAAACTAATTCATAAATAAGGGCATAAATGAAACTTTACCAATATATTTTTTAGAAACAACTAATTTTTACCAAACACTTTTTCTAAGAACAGCTAATATAAACAGTTAATTCAAACAGCTAACAGCTAACACAAACAGCTAACAACTGTTTACCAAACAAGGCCTATAGTATGGGCCTCCTTACATCATAACATCTGCAGTATCAATATACATGGAGAGTTATTCCACAAAATTGCAGCAAAGAAAGTCCAGAGTTACATGTAACTGTCCTCCATGAAAACAGAACCAAAGCAGAAAGTCAAAACATCTCCAATGTATATGATTCTATTACCCATGGTTATGATACAAAGTAGATCCAGCCTAATGACTACAAATTCTAGAGGATCGATTGAATCTTCAAGCAAGGAAAGACTAGAAAAGAGCTCCAAAAGAGAATTGAGTACACTGATTATCTAAATTGCCAGTATGCTTGAAAGAAATCATCACATAATGATGCAGTTGAGAAGCAGAAATATAAGGACAGTAGATAAATGACCTCAAGTTAGATACAAACCTTGTCTTCCACCAGTAAGCTTGACCTGGACACCTTTGTCTACAAATTTAGCAAGATCCAAGACTGTTTCTTTGCGCCCTAACTGAAAGAAAAAGACAAGATGGCATCAGGCTACATCATAAGATGAGATTTTCCGTAATATTACAGGATTAATGAGAAATCACTTCAATATTTGTTCATGAAAACGAGCAACTTCAAAACTAATATCATATGCGACAGTGTTGACTTTCACTTTTATCATTTCAATAACATCCACATGTCAAAGGTTCAGGTGCACGTTTCTGGTTCAGTGTTTAATCCTAAAGACCCAGCATTTGGAGTTTGACATAAGTATGTGCCAGACATTGTACTTGCATATTTTCAACAAAAAATAATTGCATAACTGAGGTCTAAAATAAATTTTCAAGACAAAGCACACAACCACACTGTAATGGCAAGAGTCTCACACGAATATCCGAGATGGAATGTGTAGGTCGACTAACATGGCTCCTAAACCGGACAAGAAGCAGAAACTAATGACTATAGAGGGTGAAAAAACAATGCCACCGAAAATAGCCATGAGTCTTACCATGTTATCTTCTGGTGGGGTTTATTCCTTGTTCAGCGAAAGAATTGGTAGGTGGTGGCGATCCTTTTTTTTCAGCTGTGAAACCAAAACAATAAATGACTGAATTGATTTAGTGACTATATAAATCATAATCTCCGGATAACAAGCATACCCAGTTTGCAATACATCTATTGATAAAAATAGTATAGCATTTAGAATTATGATGGTTCTTTTCAATCATGGGAAACAAAGATTCCACTACTATATGAATAAAATATCAAGTACCAACACACGGAAATCATCAAAATACTAAACCCTAAGCCTAAGCACAAATATTCAAATTCAAACTGAGCAGAATTCTAGAAAACAAGAAAGCATTAACATATAGGAACTATGTCAGTAGCACAGAGGAACCCTTAATTTCTAACCCCCCCCCCCCCAAAAAATACAGAGCCTAACTGATAAACCGTTAATTTCTGCCCTAATCTTGACTTGAACTAACAATTAGAATATGAAAATATGGATCAAAATCATCTCTTTCCCTTCGCGTATATGAATTCAACTTTCCGTCGTATTAATCTTATATACTAAAATAAACGCGAAGCCAAAATTTTCACGGTGCAGAATCAGCAGAAAACGTAGGAGTGGCCCAGTGGGGCGGAAGAGGGAGAAAGAGAGGAACCAGAAGGTGGTGCCGCCGCCGCCAGAGGTGATCACCGTCGCCGCCCTGAGATTTTGCTCCGTCGTCTTGTTTGCCAAATAAAATAAAAATTAAAATTAAAAATGTTGCAGAATGAGCAGTCCCCTCGCCCGCCTCCAATAAAACAAAGTTCTGGGACTGGTTTTTTGGTGCTCAAGAGAACTTTTAGAATCGTTTTTCTTACGAGTTATGGCTGTTCTGGATCAATTCACTTTTATCCATTTTAATCTATTTTAAATTATTTTAACTTATTTCAATCTATTTTAATTCACTTGAAAAAAAAATATCAACTTCAACCCACTTCAACTTATCTCAACCAACTTCAATTCATTTCAACTAACTTCAACCCACTTCAACCTACCCTTTTATAATTTTAATAATTTGTAAAGTATCATGTGAGATTTAGGACCTGTTGTTTTCGTTGCTAAATTAGGTAGGTAAAAAGGGTGAAGTAGGTTGAAGTTGGTGGAGGTGGGTTAAAGTTGGTATTTTTTTTTTTGGAATTGAGTTGAAATAGGTTGAACTAGGCTGAAATGAGTTAATGTTGGTTGATTTTTGGTATATTTTTTACGTGTTGGGTTGAAATGGATGAAAATAACGAAAACGTCATTAATGTGATAATTTATCAAGTTATCCAAATTTTGTGAAATTTTTGTTTGTTATTTTTTATTTTACATTCTTTTGATTTTTAATTTTTAATTTTTAATTTTTAGTTTTAATTTTTCATTTTTACTTTTT
>JACYFF010031959.1:16762397-16778376 GCA_017589665.1 Selenicereus undatus
AAAAAATAAAAAAATAAAATATAAAAAATAAAAAATAAAAAATAAAAAAGTAAAAATGAAAAATGAAAAATAAAACTAAAAATTAAAAATTAAAAATCAAAAAAATGTAAAATAAAAATAACAAACAAAAATTTCACAAAATTTGGATAACTTCATAAATTACCATACATTAATGACGTTCTCATTATTTTCATTCATTTCAACCCACCAAATAAAAAATATACCAAATTCAACCAACATTAACTCACTTCAGCCTACTTCAACCTATTTCAACTCACTTCCAAAAAAAAAATACCAACTTCAACCTACCTTAACCCACCTCAACCAACTTCAACCTATTTCACCCTTTTACCTACCTAATTTACCCACGAAAACAACAGACCCTAAATCTCACATGATACTTTACAAATTATTAAAATTATGAAGGGGTGGGTTGAAGTAGGTTGAGATAGGTTGAAGTGGGTTGAAGTTGGTATTTTTTTTCCAAGTGGGTTGAAGTAGGTTGAAATGGGTTGAAGTAAGTTGAAGTAGATTGAAGTGGGTAAAAGTGGATTGACCCATGAAAAGAACAGGGCCTAAGCATTTGAATTTAGTGTTGCGGAGAAACTTAAATCATTGACCAGTTGTGGCGTTTTGATTTATGTGGTTTATTATAGTTGTGTTCTTATTTGTAATGGTTAGCTGTTGGATGGGATTGGGAATTTGAAAATCGAGTTTGGTTGTTTGGAAATGGAACTTAGTTACTCTAGTCAATATTTATTCACTTGGTTATATGTCAACTGGAGGAAAATCAAACTCTTTGCTAAGATAGGCGCTGAGTAGAGTATGTATGTATGTATGCACGTATATATGTGTGTCTATATATATATATATATATATATATGTATGTATATTCTTATCTACACAAATACAAAAGCTTAAATACGGCCGTAATAAATTAATAATTGTTTAGGACACTGGCAATGAATGAGTAATCGACATAGTAAAATTAGGAGCAAACACTAAGCCGCTATTTTATGTATATAATTTCACTCTATTTTGCTGGGACTCGGGTACGGGTATCAGATATGTGTACGTATCCTTGTGTCAGACACACCTTAGAAAAAAAATATAGGATACTGGCACCTTGTCCTAAAATTGGATACATGTATGAGGACACGACTTTTTTATTTTTTTTAAATCTAAATTTTTAGACCCTTCTTGGTTTTTTAAAAAATTTTAAGTTTATGAATAATTATTGCTAATAATTTTAAAAAAATTAATGCTTCAAATTTATGACTACTATTTGAAGGGTAGCAGTAGATACAAAATTTAAGTGAAATTAGGTCTTGAAGACTTGAACTTTGACCTGCCGCAATGGTCAACTATGTTGTAAGTCTGCAATTTGAATTAATTATTTTTTAAAAAGCCTACACTCTACTTTTAATGAGAGACGCCAAAGTGTAAAAAAAACCCCTAGTTTTTGCAACTGCATGACTGATTAGAGAGAGATACAGGGCGGAGAAAGAAGGAGGGAGATAGGCATACAAAGACAAATGGGGAGGGAGATCGAAAGTAGGGTCGGTAAAAAACCCCATATTCAACTAGAACTCACAAAATTTACCCTAATGGATATAGGTATTGAAGATGAAAATAGAAAAAAAAAATAGGTATGGGGTGGATATTACTAAAATGAGTATGGGTATGAGTATAGGTCTTACCCGCACCATACCCGTTTTATCAATACCTACCCGTACCCGCCATATATAAAACCTGCACCCGTTTATTTAAAGTAGTAATTTGTTACTTGTACTTTGATATTTTGCAAGTTGCTTTGAGTTATATGGCATTCAAGACTTTAGTGAGACATTTTTTTAGAAACTGTAAGCGTCAAGTGCCTAATTAATTGCTTTGATTGGCAAGCTTTTAGTTGTATTCGACATGATATGATATGTTGTTGGAAGCTTGGTATTAATGTGACATATTGGCTATTTGATATTGAATATAGGTACAAAATATGTTTAATTCTTTTTTGTCTATATGCATCGAATAAAGCCTGCATACCCACAGTATGCAGTGGGTATGGGTATGAGTATAGTTTTACAATACCCGATGGGCATGGATATAAGTGTGGGTATTAATTTTGAAAATGGGTATGAGTGAGTATGGCTAAACCCGCCCTGTTGCCACCCCTAATCCAAAGTATATAAAGGTCATGTTTGGCAAAGAGCTTTTTGAGTACAAAAAGAGCTTTTTGAAGGTATTAGCTGTTTGACTTTGGTCAAAAAACTCTTTAGGGTGTTTGGTTTATTAGCTTTTTAGATTAGCTTTTTATACCCAAAAAACTCTTTTATAAAAAGCTCTTTGGGATAACTTTTTCAAAGAGCTTTTTGATATTTACTATTATAATGACCATACTAACCTTATAATTTGGACAAATTTACATTACATGTCATTCACAAATGATATTCCCGAATGTTGGATGCTTATACTTTAAATTTTTAATTTTTTTTTTTGAGACAAGAGTTGTGGATGGTCATGATGTTGAAGATAATGCTTTTAATTTTAACGTTTTCTTAATTTAACAAATAATTTATGTTAGTTAGTCTTATATGATATATAAATATTTTTTATATCACATGATTTCAACTGCTATTAAAAAAACATTTAACATTAAAAATATATTTTGATTATAAGTACTAAAATTAGGAAAAAGTATAAATGTAATTTTATATATCACATAAGTCTTAATTCATAATTCATATTGAAAAGAAAAATAAATATCCAATGAAAAATTGTTTTGTTAGAAAAATAATGAAATTGAGTAATGGGTATAAGTGAAATTTTATCAAATAGCTTTGTTAGAAACATCTAACTTCACCAAACACTTTTTTCACAAACAGCTAATGCAATCAGCTAAGTCAAACAGCTAATATAATCAGCTAACAGCTAACAGCTAATGCAATCAGCTAACAGCTGATTACCAAACAGGACCAAAGACTTGACGAAAAATAATAGAGAAGATGCTGTTGATAATCGAAACTATACCTCATGCAGGTCTTTTGCTTATTCTTTTCACCTTTATCTGCAACCGAACGAGAAGCACATGTTCTTCAACCCATCTATGTCGGATTGCCCCTTGCCAGGTCTAACCTGTACCCTTTGTCGGGTCATGTCAGCACGAGTACAACGAGCAAAATGCTGAATCAGAGCATCAAAGATTTTGCTTCCCAACATTAAGTGAAACAACAAGTACCATATTGATAACTTTTGTGCTTAGCAAAACCTGTTGGAAACTGAGGACATGAGCAATGTGTTTGATGCTTCAATTGGCCACAATCTTGTGGTCTAGTTGCAAAACCACTGATTGTCTTCAATTTTGTAGCCATCTATGTTCAGCATTGAATGAAACACATAATTTAAGATATCTGCCTATTACACTTATTAAGGCACTTGGAAGATTCCTAGGTAATGTTTCTTCGATTGGATGCTAAGAAGCAAGTTGCCAACTTTGGCTTGTATTGCCCTCTGTTTTTGTTCATTATTATTAGTGGCGACTGCAAATCTTCTAATAAAATGTCCCACTATGTGTTCGAATAAAATGTGGGCCCCAACACCTACTTTCATATCTGCTTTTGGTGTCTCGTTGCAGATATTTTCACAATTAACTTATCACCTTATCCTGCTCACCCCTTTTACATTTTTTTGTTATATGATCTAAATTTTAATAACTGAGCATAGGGTCTAGACCTGGGCAATAGACCGAGTGTCCATTGGGTCTAAATGGACAGGCCTTAATAAGGGATAGAAACCCATTGAATTTCTTAACTGGAACGACAACCAATTAACTAAACATAATTGGTCAGAATTGGGTCGAGATGCAGGCCATTCAATGTTATGTTGTATGGGTAGTTTCTCACTCTAGTGAAACATATTCTCTCTGACTCACTAAGCCTCACCCTAAGCCCTAGTATGCGAACAGACCATCTCGTCCCTCTCTCTTCCAAGTGCAAAAGAAATAGTCTCATAGGTAGATCTTCGCAATATTAAATTTAATTCACTCAATTTGATGCTTTCTTAGCTCATAACCATTGTCACTCGAACTTCATTTTACTCATTTCGCTTCAATTTCAAGCGCAGTTTTTTTGGTGAGTTTGTGAAATAATGCATTCAATATTTTCGATTTAATTTTTTTCTTTTGGGATGCATTTTACTTAATTAATTTGAGCTTAGTTGAGACTGTGAGTTGATCGTTGTGATTTTCTTTGGAATATGTCAATTTGGATGTCATTGTGGCAAATTCATCTGTCAAGTTTGGGTTTTTGTCATAAACCCTTTTTCATATTCCTTTCTTCGCGCTTTCTGAATCATCATCTTTCTAGCTTTGGATTTCGTTCAATGAATGAAGATAAATCAAGGAGTAGAATTTTCATAATTGAATCCTTATGGGTTTTTGTTTCTAGCTATGTATGATACATTCTTTTTAGAGCAAAAGGGGCGAAAAAAGAGTTTTTTGGTTTTGTTGAGTTTATACTACATATCCTCCAAAGTTTGTGACTTTTGGGTTAAGTAGAGTACGTGGTTAATTATACTTTAGATGGGTTTTGTTTTCTTTTTTAGATTTTTTTGTTTCAATGGAGTGCAAAATTTTATTGTCTCATGTTGTCTCTGCCAATAATGTAATCATCCTTGTCTTCATTCTCCTATGTTTTTCTCTAGCAGACATAATGTTATTTCAGTTTAGGAAAAGTTCAATGTTTGTATAGTTAAATCATCTTTGCTCTTTCCAAATCATATAAGCTTCCTTTGTTTTGTCATGATCAAATCATATACTACATAAAGGATATCTTATATTAAACTTGTTTCTGCTAGAACTATTAGCAGATTTTCATATGATTTCTTTTGTCGACCTATTAAATATGTAAATTGGAGCTATTGATAATATTGTTTGCTGGAGCATTTGTTCTGGTCACTGAGTTGGTATTATGTCTGATACATATTCACATTTTTCAAATGAGAGTATTTAGCCTAATGAAGATTATTCATCTTTGTGATTTTGTCACTGAATGGAACCAACAATTGGTTGTCATTGTAGTATATGATACATTGACTCTCAAAGTTTGCCATCACTGTTGTGCTTTTAAGTTGCTGATAAATGGAGCTGCTTTAGCTTATATTCTACTTGCTAAAAAAATCTTCCTTATCTGCTAATTAAGCTTCCTCTGTTTTAAGCTTAATACGCTTGTCATTATTTACATTTTAGTGATGGAAAGTGAAGTGACAATCTCTTCAACGTCAATCTGAAGATGGACTTGTAGCTATAGTTTAAACTAACTAGGTGGTGTCCTTTGAATTTGGATTTGTAGTGGTATCTTGTATTAGCTTGGCGGTGTATTTTTAATTTGGACTTGTATTTTTTAGTTTCGTATTTTGTAACTTTGAGTATTATTTGCTTGGTGGTTTCGCATTGTTACATGGTCTACTCTGCATACTCACATGCCAACAAATTGACCATTTATTATCAAAATTCATGCAACATTGTCAAATTCAAGCCAACCTAATTGTATATGTATGTTTTAGAGTAGTAAAACTACACTTTGTGACAACTTATTTTCTTTCATAAACGGATCATGGGTGGGTCATGGGCGAGTCAGAGTCATTCAGCCTATGACTCGACCTTACCCGTTAATATTGTGCTAAGCCTGACTCGACCCTTTATGTTAATGGGTTGATCCTAACCCGACCCATTGCCCGTATTCGATGGGGTCTGAATTGCTTTTTCCTATTTTCAAAAGCCATGGTCTCAGTAAGAAAATATAAGCATTGGCTTGTACATTTCTTCTCTGCTAAATGTGGATGTTGCTCGGACTCAGTTATGAATGTTAAACACAGATACATATTCAAAAGTCGAACACGCATGTTTCATTCAATTCGGATTCAGATATCGTATCCATAATTTAGACATGGATACGGGAACCCAATTTTTTCTTCAAAAGAAACAAATCTACTTTGAATTATTTTTATTTTTTTTTATGTAGCTCAGCCATCATTTTATTTTTAAAATTAAATATTATTTAAGCCAAGCATTTTATTTAAGTCACCGTTGGATCTTTATTCTAGCAACTGATCCAAGTTAAACCATTTATATCTAAATCATTCAAAATTGGGCTTTAGTGGCGGAAGCCGACATCCGCCGCAGTGAGAATAAGAACCCTAGAATTGCACACGGGCACCGTAGGGCGGAGGGAGGGGGAGGCGCGTTGGTGAGGGTTCAGAAAGACCAAAGTTTCTGGGCTTCATCTTCTTCGACAGCTTCGGCAGGTATGAGCACTTGTCTCCTTCTCCTTTTGCTGCCTCACCCTCATCTTCATCTTCGTCTGCACCCTAACTAGCCGTGTCCGGTTGCAAAAGCCCGTGTCGGGTCGTGTCGACCCATTTAGCCGAGTCGGAGCATCATAGGTTCAATGGATTCTGATGGGAGGAGGAAGCAATACAAGAGGGATGAACGAGACAGGGATAGGAAAGACAGGAGTAGGAAGCATCGACACGATCTCGATGGAGGATCTCGTAGAGAGAAGAAAGAGAAAGAGAGAGAAGTTCCTGAACCAAAGAGAGATTTGAGAGATGGGAAAGCAGAAGAATCTGCTAAGGTTCAAAGTCAAAGAGAGCCCACATCTCTAAATGCAAACCCAGGTGGTGATGTTGCTACCCTTGGGAGGACTGGAGGGGTTTACATTCCACCATTTAAGCTGGCTCGAATGATGAAGGAAATCGAGGATAAAAGCAGTGTAGAATATCAGCGTTTGACATGGGATGCCCTTAGGAAGAGTATAAATGGTTTGGTTAACAAGGTTAATGCCACTAATATCAAGAACATAATCCCGGAGCTGTTCAGTGAGAATTTAATCCGTGGAAGGGGTTTGTTTTGCCGGTCATGTATGAAGTCACAGATGGCTTCGCCAGGTTTTACTGATGTATTTGCTGCTCTTGTTGCGGTGGTCAATACCAAGTTCCCTGAAGTTGGCGAGCTTCTTCTAAGAAGGATTATCTTGCAGCTGAAGAGAGCTTATAAGCGTAATGATAAGGTACAGATAACTCTTTCTTTTATTTTCTTTTCAGTGATTTCCTTATCATTTTTTAGTTATTGAGTTTTGATGTCTTGTTTCAGCCTCAACTTATTGCAGCTGTAAAATTCATAGCACATCTTGTGAATCAGCAAGTTGCCCATGAGCTTGTTGCATTGGAGTTGCTGACTGTTCTATTAGAACAGCCTACTGATGATAGCGTTGAAGTCGCAGTTGACTTTGTCAAAGAGTGTGGCTCTATACTTCAAGACCTTTGTCCCAAGGGTTTGCATGGTGAGCTTTCTACTTCTTTCATATTTTCCTTGCAATTATTTTTGTGTTTGCTTTTTTCCTTTTGTGCGTGTGTTTTTTTTTTGGGGGGGGGGGGAGTGATAGATTTCTCTGTATTCAGTTCATCATCTTGATTTTTTGCTCTGTGTTCTGTTATATTTGTGCAAATTGAAATGTCCTAGTTGCAAAATGGCATAGGTCAGGTCGGTAAACAGCTATCTGTAAAGTCATATCGAGCTTTGTTTGAAATTCTGGAACTTCCCCACATAGATCTCTTCCCGAATGGAGTTAATGATGGATCTTGACTTGTTTGGCATTTGGATGAAAGCCTCCTTTTGCAAGCTGAGCTTGTCCTTGACTGATTATTACACTATATTTTCTTACTACAATCTTCGATGCTGGAGATCTTGTAACAGCTGTCCCATGAGCATTTTTGTGCTGTGATCGTTGATGGGTTAGTCTATTGGACAACAATGTTGTTGATTGCCTTTTCATATTCGGAGAGATTCCATGTTAAACATATTTGAAGGGATAGCATGCAGCTTTGTTGTGTTCTGATCATACTGCTCTTCCTTTTTTTTATGTGATGATGCTGTCATTATCTGATGAATGATTTCTACAATACTCAAAGCATTGTGTCCTTTCTTGCCATATTTGTGGCTGCAGCATTTTGCTTTTGCTTCTTTGCCCATTGATTGCCTTACTATGCTGTAATGGACGCCTTCACCCATCCTACAGTATAACTTTTTGTTCTTTTAGCCTTTGATCGCCATCTAATGCTAGATAATGCTGTCTTTCCCTTTCAATGTTTTTTTTTTTGTATTTCTGATACGAATGGAGCCTTTTCTTCTTTTATTGTAGTGTCAACTAGAGCTTCTTGTTTAACCGAATACTTTCCAAGCTTTTTCAAACTTGGTTATTTGTTGCCTATCTGCATTCTAGTCATTGGAAGCTATTGGACTCTGGGCGTATGCCATGTACAACAATCTTCCTCTGTCTCTGTGTGATAGTGCTCTGGATCCCCTCATTCCTCTTAGTGCTGAATTCCAGTTTCACGCATTTTGGGAACAATGTTTGTCGCACCAGGAGCTAAATCCTTATTATGACTGCTTCTCACATTCCTGCTAATTTTGATGTTGGAAATCATCATACAATGCTTTCAATCTGGCTTGGAATTTCTTTGCATAAAGATTTTCATATAGCTCTAGCCCGTGGAAATAATAGTTCATGTGCAAATTCTGTTTAGTATACTTATTGTCATTGAATTTCACCAATGTGCTCTTTCAATAAGGAGGCAGATTTTAGTTTTCTATTTTACCGGTCCTGGACAATGTTCTCTCAGGCCAATTGTTTGAATAGGTGTCTAAGAAAAGTGGGGCTGGGGTACCAGAGAGATACTTTAAGATTGCAAGTAATGGCAGTTCAAATTTATACTTGTTTACGTTCTCATATCTCAAATTTTTCTCTCTTTTTTTCTTTTACCCCTCGGCACATCTCCACTTCTAGTGCCTTGTATACTTATAGTCCTAGATCATGCGGACTTCTATACCAAGTCAGACCCTTAAACTTTATGAGTATCCTTCATTTACTTAAGTTTAGCTTGTAGTAATTGCTCTTGAGCTTTGTGACTCTTAGTGTTCTGTTCTTTTTTTTTTTTGCTCTTGATATGGTTTGGTAGAAGAGAGAGGTTGTTGCTGAAGTTCATCACAAAGTTCATGAGTGTTACTTGTGTATTTATGCTTGCTGTACATTGCACTGCAAGCTGACTGCTTGAATAAGTTGTTGAATTGGTAAAAATGTGATGCTTTCCTTTAAGTACGAATAGCTCTAATTGTGCATCCTTGGTAGGTGGTGGTGGATGCTTTGGTTGTTGTTTCCTTGATTATCACTATGGCTCCATGGCATGTTCTCAGTTTGTTTGTCATACTACTTGAATTTGTAGGTATCTTTGAGCGTTTTCGTGGAATTCTTCATGAAGGAGAGATCGACAAACGGGTTCAATTTTTGATTGAAGGACTATTTGCCATTAGAAAGGCTAAATTCCAGGTTTGCTCTCATACATTAGGTGATGATTTCTTTGCTTTTAAATGACGGAATATTGATGTGTTCTGTGTTAATGCTATTGTAGGGGCATCCAGCTGTCCGACCTGAGCTAGATCTTGTAGAGCAAGAGGATCAGCTCACTCATGAGGTGTCGCTGGATGAAGAAATAGATCCTGAGATTTCTCTTGGTATGTGAATCATTCTTTGTTGTCTTTTTAAGTTAGTGTGCACATTGAAGTGGGGCAAGGGATGTTGGTTGTTTGTGTGGTTATCTCACGTATAGGTCAATTTTTTTCAGATATTTTCAAGGCAGATCCTAATTTCTTGGAAAATGAAAGACGTTATGAAGAGTTGAAGAAGTCCCTACTGGGAGAGGAATCGGAAGATGAGGATGGGTCTGATGGTGGGTCTGAGGATGACGATGATGATGATGAAGAGGACGATGAAGAAGAAGAGGAACAGAGGATGCAGATAAAGGATGCGACAGAAACTAATCTCATAAATCTCCGCAGGACTATATATTTGACAATTATGTCAAGTGTTGATTTTGAAGAAGCTGGGCACAAGTTACTGAAAATCAAGCTTGAACCTGGGCAAGAGGTATCTTCCCTTTATAACCTCGACTAGAGCCTTGGTTTATGTAGTTGATGTTATAGATCAGAGGATGTCCCTTGCTACATGTAGGGTTTCATGTGAGAACCTTGTCCTCGCTTCTGAAATTCTTTCTTTTGTCCACTCACCTTTAATTTTGTCCCTTTTTTGGTTTTTTGGGGGGGGGGGGGGGCGGGGGGGGGTTTGGTCATGCCTGGAACGGAGGTATGGTGCATATAAAGTTTTAGTAAAAACTGTGGAAGTAGACTGTTTTGACTTTCAAGGACTTCACATTATTAGTGACCGAAAAGTTTCCTTTAAGGTAGTCTCCCTGGACCTAAGCCTAACCATGTTACCTGATGTCCTACTCTGGGTGTGAAATATATTCACAGCACTCCAGCAATCCAAAATATGAACTTGTGTGGAGAATTTGCTTGGCAAGTTGGGTTTATGGTCGACAGACTATAGATCAACATTAAATTTGATGTTCTGGACTTATGCTTATTGTCTGAAGTTTTACTAATTCTGATAGAGTTTAACCTTAACCATCTTATATTGTTTATGGATTTGTAGTTTGTACTGCTTCGCTCTATATTTTTATGAAATCATTCGGACAGCTTATTGCTGCAAGAGACTTATTTTGGTTTTGGGTTATGCAATGCAGATGGAGCTTTGTATCATGTTATTGGAGTGTTGCAGCCAGGAGAGGACATATCTTCGATATTATGGTCTGTTGGGCCAGAGGTTCTGTATGCTTAATAAGGTGTACCAGGAGAACTTTGAGAAGTGCTTTGTCCAGCAATACTCAATGATTCATCGGCTTGAAACGAACAAGTTGCGTAACGTAGCCAAATTTTTCGCTCATTTGCTGGGCACAGATGCTCTCCCTTGGCACGTATTAGCCTATATACGTCTGACGGAGGAGGACACAACTTCATCATCGCGTATTTTTATCAAGATCCTGTTCCAGGTATCTAGACAAGCGAACTTTGCAGTCATTATTCTGTCTTTCAGCTTTTACTTAAAAAAGAGTGTTCATTGTGAATTTTGTTGATTGTCGGCCTATGTTGCTTGGACTCAGGTGCGGCATGTCAGATACAGGTAGATATCCATGTGTCGGACTTGGCACAAGCAATAACTGAAGATATGGGGATCCATATCGAAAAACTGGACATGGATGTGGGGGACACGGGTACTTGATGGCAAGGGTATAGGGACACAGCTTAAATATATTTTTAGACTCTCAAAAAATGAATACTAATATTCAGCCTTAAATATAATCACAATTTGTCTCAGCCTTCGATATAGTTGCACTTTGGGTTTTTATTTGGACAGCTATGCATGTATCTCAGCCCATGTTTATTTAAAAAAGAGCATGGGCTTGTCTAAATGCCCATTCCGCCCCTTGCTGAATAAGTGAGAGTTTTGACCCTCAGTCAAAACCTAATTCTGCGATCCTGTTGAAAAGAAGAAAACCCTTCTTCGTGTTTTGGTCCTCCTCGGCTCCTTCTCCTTCAACTACTTGTTCGACCTTCTCAGGTGCATCGTATGCCCCACTTCTCCTTCTCTTTCTTCCTCTTCTCCATCACCTTCCTCCTTTGCTCAGTTGCAGTCTCTTGCCATGTCCGAATTCAACCTGCCACGTCCGACCCGGATTCCCTGTCCGTACCCGTGTCGTGTTGTGTCATGTCGACATGGGTATGGTAGGCTAAACAGCCGAGTCCGAGCATCATAGTTGTCAGCTTATATATGAATAGATGATGCAAGTGCATCGTGCGGGTTCTCCTTTGCTGAGCTTCAACAACTGATTAATGCATGTTGGATCACTGTTGCAGGAGTTGTCAGAACACCTGGGTATTCGTTTACTCAATGAACGCCTTAATGATCCTGCAATGCAGGAGTCCTTGGAGTCAATATTTCCAAAGGATAACCCGAGGAATACACGCTTCTCCATCAACTTCTTCACATCCATTGGTCTTGGTGGGATAACTGAGAACTTGAGGGAATACCTCAAAAATATGCCTCGAATGATAATGCAACAACAGAAACCTGAGTCAGAGGATGAATCTGATTCATCTAAGTCTGCTTCAGGCTCCTCAGATTCTGGATCGTCCAGTTCTGAATCAGAATCTGAATCCTCAAGTTCGGATGATAGTGAAAGTAGCGGTGACAGACGTAAGAAGCGGAGAAAGAGAAACTAGAGAAATATTATTTCTCCTCTCGTAAATGCAAGAAATGTTAGGTTCGCTTTTTCAAGCTTTGTAAAATATTTTTGTTATTCTCTTTTCTAGTGTACCCATACAACCGCTGATCAGATTTGCCTTTCAAAATGGCCCCATGTTGCATCGGTTCTGTAGCACTTGGCTGAGAAGAAGTACAATGTATTTTGCTGCTGTTGCAGATTGCTGTAGCTGTAACTGTAACTAATAGATTTGTTACTGCATAAGGTCTTATCAGTTTGATTTGAACAAGTTTGCGGATGGGAGTTGGTGTCTTCACTGCCATGAAGTCGCTATCTTCTGCTGTTGCTTTTTGACGGATTGTGGTTTGCGTAGGGTTACTGCTTTCATAAGCTCATAAGCAAGTGGTGCTAGCTTGAAGGCGGAGCTCTAGGTGGTTGATATTGCATCGGTCAATGCTCGCTCTTTCATGTTAGGAGCAAGTTCGAGTGTAGAGCTTATAATCTCGGCCAATGATCATCTATCTCAGTGACGAGACCTATTGTTGTGTAATAATTGAATATGGTTTTAAGCAGTGTTTAATATTTTAATATAGTCGAGTCTCTAATTACTTGAATATATGTCCGGTAGATTAGTGCTGGAAGTGGCCTTTTCAATTTTAGGTAATGATTTTGAGAAGTTATGGTTTGTTTGGTTCTATGTAATTGAAGGGGTAATGCAATTAAAATAGTAATGGTGATTCCATTACCATGTTTGGTTGCCATTAAAGAATGTAATCAAGATTGTATTGTAATTACATTTACCTCAATCTATACAATTACAATTACTTGACTTTTTCTAAACAATTTTAATTGTATACCTTTGAATCAAAATCTATCTAACTATAAGCTATTATATTTGGGAACTTTCTCTCTCTTATCTCCATTATCTTTCCTCTGCTTCCCCTCTCTTATTACTTTGACACCATTTTTTTAAAGGCTTGAAGCCCCCTTCACCCCTTTCTCTCTCATCTCCATATTAGATAAAGTTTAACCTAGATCATGATCGTATTATTGTAACTATATTTTTGTACGTTTTAGACATCATCTCTTTCTCTCTCTCTCTCTCTCTCTCTCTCTCTCTCTCTCATCATCTTTTCTCTACTTGGTAAACTTGAACAATATTACATTATTGTAATATATAACAAATAGAGTGAAGTAAGTCTTATACGAAACATCGTAATCATGACGATAAGATATTTGATGATATTTATCAACGAAGCTACAAATAATTAAAATAGGCAAAAATAAAATGCGAATTGAATTGCAAGTACTTCACGTCATGTATAAAATTAAGTATTATTTGTAGATGAATTCATTCCATTACACTTGTAAAAACTTTGTAACCAAACATTGTAATGCAATTATTATCTCATTCCATTACACTAACAATTACATTACATAATTGATTTCATTGCATAGTGATTGCATTACTTTCAACCAAACGCTACATTAGTGATATTAGGTTTTATTGGTTCAATGATAATTTTGCGTTTTTGTTTCAAATATCTTTTATGAATTTATATTTAAGAAAATAGTCTTATGGTCTTGTTTGGCAAACAGTTGTTAACTGTTTGTATTAACTGTTAGCTGTTTGAGTTAACTGTTTGTATTAACTGTTTGTTGAAAAACTGTTTGGTAAAATTAGCTGTTTCTGATAAAGTTGTGAAACAAAACGTTAATTCTTTAAAAAGTTTATAGAATTAGCCTATTCAAATTAGCTTTTTAGATCAAAAAAACTCTTCTAAAAAACTCTTTTATCAAATACCTAGATTAACTTTTTTAATTGATCAAACAGTTAATTTTGATCAAAAAAACTTTTTTTAGCCAAAAATTTCTTCAAACGTTTACCAAACAACCTCTATATGAATTTGACACTTGCAGACCAAGAATGGTGATGTCATCAGCAGATTCAGCACGCGTATTTTATTGTGGAGAAAGAATCAAATGTTCAAATTTCGCTTGATAAAAAAAAAAAAAAAAGCTCAAATTTCAAAGGTTACAAAATTATCTAGTGAGTGCAGCTTTTGGGTGGGGAGTGTTAGCTGGGCTCTATTGGGCCTAGGGATTAACAGGCCTACGCTGCCCGTTATCGCCCCTTGAGTCCCCCAGCATAGGGATGTGGGTCCAACATATCCTCTCAAACAAAAATAACTATTTTTTTTTTTTTTGGAAGATGACAAATAATTTCATTGCTTTCAACTCCTCCCTCATAGCATTATTCTAAGGTAAGTTGAAAATATCTAAGAATACCAAGCAACCTGGAATTTACAAAAAATAAATGTCAAACAGGTGACATGTACCAAATCAATATGTATATATTATACTCCTTGGACCACACACTCTTAAGAGTCATATCAATAAATATATACTAAAAAATTAATATATGACAAATATATGTGTGAAAAATATGCACACGTCAATTACGAGAGCATGTGCTCCTAAAAGTACATAAGAAGTTGCCACAAGAAATAGTATGCTTTTGCCATTTTACAGCGCTTGCAATATATTTTATCCCATTTTGAGTTGTTGGATAATCTCTTCCACTCGTTTACCAATATCAGACCTTTGCCTTGGAAGATCTTCTGATCTCTAACCTTAAAAGTAAAATGCAGTAACAGCAACAAACAACGCCTTTGCACAACATGTAAGCTGCTTGATCTCAAAATCCATTTATGCCACTAAACTTCAGTCATTTCAGCACTAGTTCCCTTATGGGGCAACCGCAAAATAAATGCGTTAGATCCTCATGTCCGTTGCCACTAGGGACACAACGATGGTCAACATATTAGGCAAGAATCCAAGAGTTCGGCTTCTTCGTGCATATGGGAAGTCTCATATACACTGACCTAACAAAAATTTACCTAACGTAACTTGAATGCAGCCAAATCAAATGAGCATCTTGAATGGTAAGCAATTTTGCAAAGCAAGTTAGACATGGCTAACTTGCATGTCCCAACTTAAGGGACTATTAAGGATTGTTAAAAAACTATCTCAATCAAAAACATAAATTAATGTTTGATTTGCGAATAAGCTTTATTACACTACACGCCCCCTCAATCCTCATGCGAATGCCATTTTGCCTTAAAGCATGCATGTTGCAAAAGACTCCATCTTACCTTATGCAATAATTAAATATCGTGATTCTTAAGATTCAAACCTCAAACCTGAGATTTCTTTCTTTTAAAGACTCTAGTTAATACCATTTTTAATAATCAACTCAAACAAAAATGTAACATGATAATTGAAGGTCTTCAAGTAGGCTTTACACTCTAACATGATCCTCCATGCAAGTATCATGTGGTCACCACTTTCTCTTTTCTTGACCCAAAGTGTTGTTGCTGAAAAGGTTCCAATCTCTAATACCATTTTCAAGAACTAATTCGACAAAAATCCTAAATTAATGGTTGAAGAAATGACTCCACGTAGGCCCTGTTTGGTGAGAGAAACTGGAATGGAATGAAATTAGGAGTTGAATCCTGGGGGATTGGGTATGGAACTTGAATTGTGAACTCAATTGTTTGGTGAAAATTGGAATGAAATCAGGTCTCACTCTTTGCTGTTTGGTGAGTAATTTTGGAATAGAATTAACTCTGTTGTTATTTTAGAAATATTATATGCAAGTATGAATATTTATAATAATAATAATAATATTTACTATAATAACAATAATAATTACTATAATAATAATAATAAATTACAATACTAATGATAATAATAATAATAATAATAATAATAATAATAACAATAATAATAATAATAATAATAATAATAATAATAATAATAATAATAA
>JACYFF010031959.1:16780961-16838120 GCA_017589665.1 Selenicereus undatus
ATATATATATATATATATATATATATATATATATATATATATATATCGCTATGTGTTCGATTAATATATAAAAGATTATTTCTTTTCTGTTTAAACATAAATAAATGTGTTTTATGTTGTGTTCATGCAAATATGTCTTGCATAAGATCTAAAACGTCTATGTGATGATAGATTATGGAATGTTAATGTGTTTAAACATTGTATTCATAAGAATGTGTTTTTTTTGTGAAATATTAGTAATCAAAGTATCTCATTTTTGGATTCATGAAATATGTGATGATTATGAGCTTAGCGAAATTTTCGAACGTATAACATGAGTTGTAATCTTGAGTTTTCTTTGGTTATGTACAAGATATGCCTAATGTCCATTCTTTCTTAAAATTGTAGATATGGCTTCTAAGACTTCTATGATTGGTGAGTTGACCACCAATGAAAAGTTGGATGAGTCCAACTATGACATGTGGCGCCGGAAGATTCAGTATCTTCTGGAAGAATGTGAGGTATTAGAGCACCTCACAACCACAATGTCCGCACCCTTAACTAGAGACAACGACGACAAGGATATTACTCATACTGATGAGTATAAAACCAGTTTGGTTGCGTACCAAGATTGGTGCAAAAAGGACCGTAAGGCACGTTATACTATGCTTTACTGCATGCATAACAACCTTATAGGTGAGTTTGAAGTTTATCCCACTGCTAAGGAAATGTGGGATAATATCCGCTTCAGGTACGGTCAAACTTCGGAAACGAGACTACGTGTGTTGCATCTTAAGTGGATGACATACACAATAGACTCGAACCGAAGTATAACCGAGCATGTGCGAACTTTGGAGGCCATGTTGCGGGACCTAAAAGCTGCTGGTGTGGACATTTCCGAACGCGAACAGTGGACAAATGTGCTCCGTGCACTTCCCGCTGGGGACGAAAAATGGAAACCGTTCATCACCATGATGACTCACAACGAGAGCATCAAAACTTTCGCCGATATCACCAAGCATCTTGAGCTGGAAGATGAGCGCTTGAAGGCCTGCGCTCCTCCCCCTGTAGCTTTAGTGGCCAGGGTGGACAGGCCTAAGGGCAACCAGTTCAAACGAGGGAAGAAGAAGAGTCTTCATCCCTCCAAGAAACTTGGCCCTAGAGGCGGTATTGCTAAGAAGCAACCAAAGGCCAAGGGCGAGGTGACGGGTAAAATGGCACGAGTGACGTGCTATAACTGCAGGAAGAAGGGCCATTTTGCTCGGGAGTGTCCCGAGCCTGCTCAGGTACCTTCTTCATTTCCTACTGTTGAACTACTTGTATGCTCCCATGCATTCGTTGCTAAATCCTTTCCTAATTGGATTGTAGATTCGGGAGCAAGCAAGCACGTAGTTCGAGATCGAGTTGGGTTTGTAGACTTTCACCCTTGTCCGGTGGGGTTACAAACTGTGACTCTTGGAAATGGCACTGCAGAAGACGTTCTAGGAGTCGGAACGTATCGGCTTAAGTTGCGTGGAGGGAATTCGTTGCTTTTTCACGACACTCTCTATGCGCCTGGAGTCCGATGTTCCTTAGTGTCTTATGTCTCTTTAATGAAATTAGGTTTTCAGTTTGTTTCTTGTATTGACGGTTTAGATATTTTTTATAGTGGCAATTTGTTTGGCCACGCATCTTTGGTAGATGATTTCCTTGTTTTGGACTTGGATAATGGGTATTATAGTAATAATACGTCTTCTGTTTTTGTGTCATCTGTTGATTCAGACCATGATTCTGTTGTTTGGCATGCTAGACTAGGCCACATTGGTCAAGAAAGAATGACTAGACTAGCTAAAGAAGGTCTATTAGGATCGCCTACTAAAGTTAAGCTACCTAAATGTGAACCTTGTTTAGCTGGCAAAGCAACCAAGAAACCTTTTGGTAAGGCTTCTAGGGCGCTTGGTGCCTTAAATCTCATTCACTCCGACATTTGCGGACCTATGAATGTAAAAGCACGTAATGGTGCCATTTATTTCCTCATTCTAATTGACGATTACTCTAGATATGGATATGTTTATCTATTATCACATCGTCATGAAGCTTTAGATGTGTTCAAATGCTTCGTATTAGAGGTAGAGACTAAGTTGGATCGAAGAGTTAAGACTCTTCAGACCGACCATGGTCGAGAGTACCTCTCTGATATGTTCAAGAGTTTTTGTGAGGAAAAGGGTATAGTTAGACATCTTACGATTCCTTACACTCCACAACAAAATGGTGTTGCCGAGCGTAGGAATCGTACATTACTTGACATGGTCAGGTCAATGATGGCTCAAGCTAATCTCCCAATTAGCTTCTGGGGTGATGCGTTGCTTTCAGCAACTTACATCTTAAATAGAGTACCCAGTAAGAGCGTTTCAACTACTCCATATGAGTTATGGAACAGTCGGAAACCTCTTTTGGACCATTTACGACCATGGGGGTCGGCAGGCTATGTGCATAACCCGACTCATAGATATGGCAAACTTGGTCCAAGAGCCACTAAGATGGTCTTTATTAGATGCCCTGAACATTCAAAAGGTTATGTGATGTACGGAGAACATCCTAGTGGCGGCATGAAGGAAATTGATTCCCGAAATGTCAACTTTCTTGAGGATGAGTTCCCAACTATTGGTGAAGTCAAACAGGACTTACAGTTGTATGAGTTACAACTAATCCTACCTCTCGGTGAAGGGGAGGATATGTACACTAACCGTATCACCGAGGATAGGGAATTTTTTCCTGATGCTGGAGATAGTGGGAGTACACCCATCATTCCTGCTGAAGGAAGCTTGTCTGCTCAGGGTGCCCAACCCGAGAACCAGGAAGAGCCTCAATCTCCCGTTAACGGAAACGAGGATAGTCCTCGTACTCACCAGCCCACACCCCAAGGGGTTAGTGGGAGTGGCACCACTCCTATTCGAGGTTCTGTGCCTCGAGGGACTTCTCCTACTCAAGGTTTGGTACCTCGAAGAAAAAGGGGGAGAGAAAAGTTGGAACCTGAACAGACAATGCAACCAGGTCCTAGCATAACCCGAAGGAGTGAATGCAGAAGAGTTCTTCGCCGGTTTTTTCAAATCGAAGAGAACATTTTCTTCTGCATGCCTTTGAAAATAGAAGAGCCAACCTCTTATGTAGAGGCTATTGACTGACCAAATAAGGAAGAATGGATGGATGCCATGAGGGATGAGTTGGACTCAATGGCTAGGAATGAAGTATGGGATCTAGTCAACCTTCCTCCTGGACGTAAAGCCATTGGAAACAAGTGGGTTTTTAAGGTAAAACGTCGGGCGGATGGGTCAATTGATAAGTTCAAAGCCCGATTGGTGGCGAAAGGCTATACCCAAGTTGAGGGAGTAGACTATAAGGAAACCTTTTCTCCTGTGGTGAGATTAGCCTCCATTCGCCTACTTCTAGCACTAGTTGCCCATCTGGACTTAGAACTGTTCCGGATGGATGTGAAGACTGCTTTCCTAAATGGGTCCCTTGAGGAAGAGATATATATGGTACAATCTTTTAGTTTCGTATCAAAAGGGCGAGAAGACAAAGTTTGTCGTCTTAAAAAATCCATATATGGCCTCAAACAGTCTTCAAGAGCATGGTACTTCAGATTCCATGAAGCCATTACTGCGTTTGGCTTAACCATGGTCTCAGAAGACCACTGCGTATATGTCAAGAAGACAAAAGTAGGAATTATGTTTCTTACTTTGTATGTCGATGACATTCTACTAGCTGGGAGTGACTTGGAGATGATCAATACCACCAAGCGGTGGCTGTCCTCTGTCTTTGAGATGAAGGACATGGGTGAAGCTAGGTATGTCCTAGGGGTGGAAATAATCAGAGATCGTTCTAGGAAAATTCTCGATTTATGTCAAAAGGCATATATTGAGAAAGTCTTAGAACGGTTTCGGATGCATTATTCTAAACCTGTTGATACTCCGATCGACAAGGGCTTAACCTTGAGTCTAGAACAGTGTCCAACAACAGATGAGGAAAAACAGAAAATGAGTAGTCTCCCTTATGCTAGTGCAGTCGGAAGCCTAATGTATGCCATGTTATGTACACGACCTGACATTTGCTTCGCGGTTGGTTTGGTAAGTCGTTACCAAAGCAACCCTGTGAACGCTCATTGGCAAGTCGTCAAGAGGATAATGCGTTATCTTCGAGGAACTACTGACTTGGTACTTTGCTACCAAGGAGGAGACCTAAAATTGAGGGGGTACACTGATGCTGACTGGGGTGGAGACTTAGATGAGTCTAAGTCCACCTCTGGATATGTCTTCACCCTGGGTGGGGGAGCCATATCTTGGTGCAGCAAGAAGCAAGATTGCATAGCCCTATCGACTATGGAAGCAGAATATGTCACTTGTTGCCTCGCCACTCAGGAGGCAGTTTGGCTGAGGAGTTTTCTCCAGGATCTTGATCTTACTCCACGAGTTAATGATCCTGTAGAAATTTGGTGCGACAATACTGCTGCTATCCAATATGCTAAGGATCCTAAATTCCATAGGAAGGCCAAACATATTAAAAGGCGTTATCATTTTGGAAGAGACGCCATAAAGTCGAAAGAAGTTATTGTAAAACACTTATCTACTGTTAAGATGATAGCGAATCCATTAACTAAACCTACTCCAAGAGATGTGTTCAAAACTCATATGATGAGTCTTGGTCTCCGTAGAGTTTAGTTAATTAGAATATCCTGTTTTTGGTTTGGACAAGTATGTAATGAACATTTATTTTGTATAAAATGGTCATTATTTTACTCTGGTTGTTTGATTAGGCATATCTAAATGTCACTAGGCTTTTTGATTATCTTGTCACACGGATAATCAATCCTAACGCTTAAGTAGCGGGTAGGGTAAGACTTGATCATATTGGCACTAGGTGTGCAATATTGATTATCATCGTACCTTAAGTGGTACGAGTGATGTGGAGAATTAGTCGCCTTAGTAAGTCTAAGATGAGATTCTGAGTGAATCGGATATAACACAACCTTATATCAAAGCTTGAAGCCGAATTTTGGGTGTCCAGGTTACGTTAAGTACGTTAAACTGAGGAACTCGAGTCAGTTCTGAGGAAGAACTGGACTTGTAATTCGCATGGTATAAATAGTGACAGACTCACCTCCATGGGAGTTATACCATGACACACATGACATACTGTGTGTGCTTAAGTCGACCTAACGGAGTGACAACTGATTCCCTTCCTTGTCACTGTGTGATCCCTGAAACATCGGTGTTTCATATAACGATTCCCTTTGACTTAGGGCTATGACATGAATTCCCAATGAGATGTTGCTACTTTAATACGTACTCCAAGAGTTATAGATCTATGCAGCTCAGCGGAACGTATTAGGAAAGCAATCTTATTGAGATGTAATGTTATGAGTCGCTAGAGGAAAACCATTGCATATTCACCATATCAGCCCGGGTGGTTATATTTCGGAATATAACCATGATATATCAACAGGCATAAAGGGACAGTATGTGCCTCAGGTGATGTCTTGAATGGTTTAGGGAATTGTCTGCCTTGAAAGTGTTTTTGTTAGACTGATGGTGTCTTAACAAAAATCACTACTTATTTTTGGTCGCACGTCTCATTCCTAGTATGACACGTTTAGAAGAGAAAAAAATGTTGTAGAAACATTGTTACGGCTTGAGTGGCCGAGTGGGAGATGTTGGTGGCAACGGCCACTAAGCAGAAAAATGAGGGGAAAGCTGGATTAATTGACTACTAAATTTAGTAAGTGGCACTGGCTATTTTTAGTAAATATGCCATCTATATAAATCCAGCTCATTGACAGAAATATACACACTGTATTGATTCAGTCATTTCTGCAAATTCCTAAACTCCCATTTCTCCTAATTTCATCGTGTCTCGGGTTTGGGTCGTGGTCACACTACCGGGACTCTAGTAGCCGCTGGGTTCAGATCGTAGAGCAAAAAGGCGTCAGGAGATCAGTTCGCTTCTGCAGTTTAGGTATGTCCTAAACCCTAATTCGTTTAACACTCCCGAATAAATTTTCATCGAGTTCCGACCTCGCGCTTGACGAGTGACGACTGACCACTGCACCACTGTCACTGTTGTTTTGTAAGGAGCTGTCGGTCTTGTGATTAGTGGACGTCGATCTGACTCTGCCTGTAAAACGGTAAATTGAACCCTTGCAGTCTTTCACTCTAGTCTATTTTGTAATTCTTGCAGATTCTTTGATTTGTGAATCGTTATTGGGTTATTGGATAATTACTTGTGCTTTTCATGTGTGATTTGGTAACTTGGTTCAAATTATGAAATTTGTGAATTTAAACATGGAAAATGTGTATGTAGGGTTTAAGAAATGAGTCATGAATTATTGTTATTATGTACTTTAAAGATGGGAGTTTAATTTGATGGATTTGGAAATTTGACAATCGAACTTAGCAGCTTGAAAATGGAATTTGAGGATGAGCATTTCAATGTATAAGTGTATACAAGCTTGAACCTGGGCAAGAGGTGTCTTAATCCTGCTAAATCCCTTTATGAGTTTGACTAGAGCCTTGATACATGTAGTTGATGCAATAGATCAGAGGATATTGCTTGCTACATGTAGGACTAAATGGAGAATCTTGTTCGTGCTTTGAAAATTCTTTCCTGTTCTTCAGTTCACCTTTTATTTATTTACTTTTTGGGGGGGGGGGGTTGGCTGGGGGTTTTGCTCATGTCTGGAGCAGAGGCATGATGTGTATAAATGTGAGAAAAAGCTGTCACAGTAGATTGTTTTGATTTTCAAGGAACTCATTGCTATGTTCTCTTTTCTCTTGCGCCTGAACATCAAGTGTCCAAGCTAAGGCTATCACATATTTAGTGACCAAAAATTTTCCTTTAGAAATATCTTAATGCTACCTTCAAGTTGCATTCTGTGATGAAATATATTTGCAGCAATCCAGCAATCTTAAATATGATTATGACCTCACTGGGACAAGTTGTTGCTGCTTGAGACTTATTTTAGCTTTGGGTTATGCAATGCAGATGGAGCTGTGTATCATGTTATTGGAGTGTGCAGCGAGGAGAGGAAATATGATAGATGTTATGGTTTGGCTTAATAAGGTGTACGAGGACAACTTTGAAAAGTGCTTTGTCTGGCAATACTCGATGATTCATCAGCTTTAGACAAACAAGTTGAGTAATGTAATCAATTCTTTAGCTCATTTGCCGGGCACTAATGTTCTCCCTTGCCATGCATCAGCTTAGACACATCTGACAAAGGAGGACACCACTTCATCATCCCATGTTTTTATCAAGATCCTCTCTTAGGTATCTAGAAAAGCACCGTTTACGGTCATTCTTTTGTCTTGTAAATTTCATTTGATAGATAGTATTCTTTGTTGTGAATTTATTTGTTCTTCAACTTACATATGAATAGATGGTGCAAGTGTATACTGCGGGTTCTTCTTTGCCGAGGTTTATCAACTGATTTTTGTTGAATCGCTGTTGCCGGAGTTGTCACAACACCTTGGTATTGGTTTACTCAATGAACGGCTTCATGATCCGGCAATGCAGGAGTCTTTCGCGTTAATATTTCCAAAGGATAGCCAAGTAATACACGCTTCTCCATTAACTTCGTCACGTCCAACGGTCTTGGTCAGATAACTGAGAACTTGAGAGAACACCTTAAAAGCACAGCCTGAACGTTAATGCACAACAAAAACCAGAAAAAGAGGATGAATCTGGTTCATCAGAGTCTTGTTCAAGCTCATCCGATTCATAATCATCCAATTCTGAAACGGAATGTGAGTCCTCAAGTTGTGACTCTAGCGAAAGCAGCGATGATGGATATAGGAAGCAGAGAGGGGGAGAGAGAGAGAGAGAGAGAGAGACTGGAGATATTGTTTCTCCTCTGTCAACGCCAGAAATGTTAGATTCTTGTTCCTAAGCTCTGTAAAATATGATTGTTATCCTGTTTTCTAATATTACGGGCCATACAATGTAGCCACTGAGCTCATTTGCCTTTCAAAATGGTCTTCTTCTGTTGCATTTTGTGGCAATTCGCTCTGTAGAAATTACAATGCAGTTTGCGTTACTTCTGATCCTGCTGTAATTGAAACTTTTTAGCTATTGGTTTAATTATGGAAGATTTGTTATTGTGTAGGATCTTGTCAGTTAGATCTGAGTAAGTCTGAGACGAGAGTTGATTCCACTTAGCGGCTGAAACTGCACCAACCTTGTTCCTTTCATCTGTCCTTGCATGTTGTTTTTACTTCGCCTCGTATCTTAAATTCATTTGGGTTGTTGTGTTCTAGATTTCACATTATCATCACCGTCACCACCACCTTCTGTGGGGTTAATTTCAGCAGGATCTGGACTAGATCGATTTCACATCATTATCGTCGTCACCACCTACCTCATCATACCACCTACCATGGGTCATTCTTTAGCAGGATCTAGACTAATGTGTTGGCCAATAAAAGCATCTATTGACCTTGGAGTTCTCATGTAATTTTCAATCTGCCTCATATTTGGTGTCTTGATCCTGAATTTGAATTTACCAAGACTATTATTAGTCATAGTAGCTTATTGGTAACCAACTATGAAAGCATTCATCAACACAGATTGGTTCAAGCGGTTTGACACTTGTTCTCCTTAAGTAATGTATCAAGTTTGAATCTCGTGAATGGAGAAAATATATGATGGGAGAACTCTACCTCTTATGGGGCCAACAATAGTTTGACTCAAGTGAAATAAAGGATTCAAGCCCTCCCCCAAAAAACACTATGAAAGCATTCGATGACATATGGCTAGGAGCTAAGGTTCCATGTTTCCTGAGCCGTTAAGATATGGGCATATTTGTATGCACCACGAAAACAACGATGAGTGGCTTTTAGGTCTTTTATGGTATTAATTGTAATGGTGGGTGTTCTATGTGGTCATCATGTCGAGACCGAGTGTGGGAGGTTGATGCTGCGTCATTGGAATACTTGCACTTTCATGGGAAATCCGAGTTCTGAATGTAGATGTAGAGTCTGTAATCTTGATCATTTATCTCAATTACAAGATATTGTGGACAAATATAGAACAAGCCAATACCGTCCAATACGAGCCAATAAAGAGTTTAAAGACTAGCATTGACATGTACAAAACCAAACTATTATCTGCACTGCATGTTGATCAGTAAGGAGTATATTGGTCAGACACTATATTGGGCTATTTGGTATGGTGTTTATAACTAAGGTTTGAATTGATATTTAATGTTATGATCTAGTCAAGATCATTAACTACTTTTGTGTATTCAGTAAACTAGTGCTCGAACGAAGTAGCATTTTAATTTTAGGCAGTGATTTTGAGGCAAAGCCTATATCATACACTCGAATGTATGTATTCTCATATGACACATAAGCAATTATACATTAAAATATAAAATATATGACAAATACACTCTAAAAAAATATATATATAAAATAAATATGAGAGCATGTACTCCGGTGTACATAATAATTTGCCATTTTGAGGTATTAATACAATTAACTTTATTGTCTCATTGTTTTGAATATCCTTTTTTAATTTTATATTTGGAAAACTTAGGCATGTTCCTTTTATATCAATTTGATACTTGATTGGCCAAGCGCAAGAGCATGGTAGCTGTGATGCCATTATCACTTATCTTCCTCTATGGAGATCGAGAATCACATTTCCTAGGAGAAGTCAGGTGTTTGAGTAGGGATGCTAACTCGGGCTCTGGGGCCGGGTACTAGCCGGCCCCTTGTGATCCTCTGGATGCTACAAGCATGGTAACTCAAAATTTATTGAAATATAAAAGTGGATGCTGTCGTATATTGATAAAATAAAAAGAATATGAAAGTGTCCCACATTGATAAAACTAAAGGATTTGAGTACGCATATAAGCTTGTGGGTTACTCTACTCATTGGCCAATTGGTTTTGAGTTGGAATTTCATTTGGGGCCGTATGCATGACTAGTTGTTGAAAAGCCTAATTTCTGTTAAAAAAAATTAACAGAATTAAACAATTATTTATTGTTATATTAATTAGCCTATACATACTGATGATATCCATTTGATTTGTTGTATTCCTCCTATCTTGGTTTCCTCATATCCAAGCTCTAAGGTGAAGTTAAACATTACGCCTAGCTATTAATGATACAACAACAACACCTCTCAGTGTGGTATTCCTACCCATAGAGATGTTGATTCCAAGAAACTCACGAAAAAGGTTTTGTGAAAAAGTTTTATAGGAGAAAGCGCTTAGGAAGCATTTAAAGAGAAAAATCAGTGCCAAAGAAGCTGAAGCTGAAAGAACGCACCTCAACAATCCATGTTAAGCAGTTGTCGTTCCTCTCAGAAAGAAAACCCAACCTGCATACGAGCACGACAGACCCCCGCCAGCACTAAGCCACTGCAGCTACTGACAACTACAAAGTCGCTTCTCTACCATCTAAGATTCTAATCCTATTCCGCTACAACCTCCTATCCCGAGCCAGGTCCTCCGTCTAACCCACAACTTTCAAGTCCTCTCTAATCACCTCGTCCAAACTCTTCTTCGGTCTACCCCTTCCTCTCTTACCACCGGGAGGGTCGATCAACTCACACCTCCTGACTGGGGCGGCCATACTTCTCCTTTTCACGTGGCCGAACCATGGACTCTTGATTCCCTCATCTTCTCTTCTATGGGGGCCACTTTAGCTAAGTCCCTTATTACACTATTCCTAACTCTGTCCATTCTCGTAAAACCACACATCCACCTGACCATCCTCATCTCAGCTACCATCAACCTCTGGACCTGCATCTTTTTTAGAGGTCAGCACTCCGAGCTATATAGGATAGCCGGTCTAACTACCATCCGATAGACTTTGCCTTTCAATCCTAAGGGCACCCTCTTGTCACACTGCACCCCTGAGGCAGACTTCCATTTTTGTCAGCCCACTCTTATACGCTAGTTAATATCCTCGTCAATGTTCCCATTTTACTGGATGATGGAGCCAAGGTACTTAAATTTATCCACCTTAGGTATTTGTCTCCCATCCAGGGTGACTTCTCCCCCCTCTTTTATCTTTCCATTGAAACAACAATGCAGGTATTCCGTTTTCAATCTACTTAATCTAAAACCTCTAACTTTCAGCGTAAGCCGCCAACTCTCCAATTTGTCATTCATCCCCTGCCTGATCTCACCGATAAAAACAATATCATCTGCAAAAAGCATATACCATGGGACCTCATCCTGAATCCCTCTAGTAAGTTCATCTAAAACTAAGGTGAAGAGGAACAGGCTTAGGGCGGAGCCCTGATGCAGACTCATACTAACAGCGAAGCCATTTGAGACCCCTCCCATCATCCTAACACTCGTCTGCCCTCCCTCGTACATATCCTTAATCACACGAATATAAAAGGGCGACACCCCTTTCTTTTCCAGACAGATCCATAACACTTCTTGCGGGACTCTATTATATGCTTTTTCCAGATCAATGAATACTATATGGAGATCCACCTTTCTATCCCTGTACAAATCCATGAATCTTCTGAGAAGGTAAATCGCCTCTATAGTCGACCTGTCTGGCATAAAACCGAATTGATTCTCTGAAATTGCAACATCTCTTCGCAACTTTCTCTCAATCACCCTCTCCTAGAGCTTTATAGTGTGGATGAGCAACTTGATGAAATGGAAAATTGGAAGTTCATTTCTGTCAAGGAAAGAGAGAGGACGACAAGTGGCCCCATTCTGAGCCTTCACTTCAGTGGAGACATAGTTCAGCGCAAAGAGATAAAATGACATGATGTGTTTTACAAGTATTAAATTAGCTTGATCGCGAAATCAGGCTAATTATTCACAAATTTTTAGGTAAATTGTGTCATGGCAAAGTTATGATGAGACAATTTTTATTTTTATTTTTAATGGGTGATTTTTTAAAGGTTTTTAAATAACTAATAATTAAATATTAGAGTGACTTCCAAATTTAGTGGTGAATAATAATTCATTGAATAGTGACTTTTATGATGAGAATTGAGAAGGACTCCTTTATCTGCGACTTCTCAATCTTATCGTTAATTATATTGTTAAAATACACTTTTTGGTCCCATTTCAATATTTAAACTCGATTCTTCTCCAATGTTAAAATTTAACTCCGGTTGTTTTCATGTTACAAAAATTAAGAACTAATGGGAATGTGAGAAGTATGAGCCATAAAAGCTTGCGAAGTTTTGTGAGTTTATGTGAGTTAAGCTGAATTCACAAATATTTTGCAATTCAATTCTTGAGCCTGCCCATCTTAGGCTAACTCGACTCACTTACACCTCTAAATCCAGTCAACTTCAAAAAGTAAAACAAATTTAGTAGTCCAATTTTCATAAGAGTCTAATTTTTGTTTAAATTTGACACAATCCCTTAGATAAATACAATCCTACACATAGTCGCATCAACTGTGCATATTTACTAGAACATCAGCAACAATTATATACTTTACTCTCGTTAATGTCACAAATAATTTAGATTGCAGTAATCTATAAAATTGATTGATTAATCTAACTTTCTTTTTTTTAAAGGATAAATATCTCCTCTACTAGCCTTTCACATAGATGTAGTCACATACTCATATGAACAAGCTTCTTCATTCTCCATTCCCCCCCCCCCTCTCTTTTTTCTCTCCTCCATGATCACATATTCACGCTGATTAAAGTTTCCTTTTTTATTCAATAATTTTAATCATTGAGGATTCTAACTTTATTCAGCATGCCTGTCAAAAACCAAGCAGTTCAAATCTTATAATTCACTGAACAGTTACTCTCAAGTCACCAAACAAGTCCACTAAAAACTACTTCCCTAACACTCCCTCTTTTGTACTTGTGCATCAACAAAAGGCTAAAGAAAGTGCAGAACAAGTTCTCTTTCCACCTCATTTCCTAGTGCCAACCCAGTTGGGATGTTTCTAATTTTGCAATACTAATAAAATATGAGAAATTCTTATTTCATTGATTTAAACTGCACCAAAAGTGTACAAATTTGTAATTAGTTAAACTTCAGCCTTATAATCCCCCCATTTTCAGAGTAAAACATTATCTTTTTATTATCAAATTATAATTTTTATCGGCATGCGTATTATGTGGCCTGGAAGGAAAAGAAAAAAAAGTGTCAAAATCTGTATGGGTGTTGTTCTCTGGGCAGTGGCGTAGGCACCGTGAGGTCAGTAGGGTCCGCCGACAACCCTCCCAAAAAAAAATAATTAATATACGTTTGAGGATTAAAAAAAATTAGAAATTAAGTATATGTATCAAATGCGTTGAAGAGGTATATGAAACTTCCCTTCCTTCATGGTCTAGGCGCCTAATTTGTGATTTGCCTTGTCTCTGATGTCGCGGGTTTGTGTCCTCTATTATTGCCTTTTTCCGTTTTATTTTTTAACTTATGCCTTGCAAATTACTGAGATAAGCAGCCTCCCCGTACTCTTCTTCTCTGTTTGTTCGAGTCCTCCAACCTGTGCTTCTCAAAAGGGCAAAACACCAACGCTCTACCCACACACTCAACCACCAACATTCCACCAAAGCACCACCCACTGTCTGCCGCTCACCAGTGACCGCCCCTACGCCGAAAAGCCTCCCACGGCCAGCGCACTACCCACCAACGACCTCAACTCTCTCTCCAAATTTGTAAGCTCTCCTTTTACAAATACTAGTTTAAATGATACTGTTATTACTCAGATGAGTTTTTGAATGATAATGTTATTACTCATATGAGTTTTTGAATGATACTGTTATTACTTACTTTGAGAATGATTTGTTTGAAAGCGTATTTACTGATGATATTTTGCATCACTTTCAAAATATGACGTCTCGTCGAGGACAATTAGATTAGATGTAATGTAATCATTGTTTAATTTCAGTTTATGACTTAAATTTTGTATTGTGTACTGTTATTTCCGACACTCCTCTCCGAATTTCCTTGTTGGTTCCAGTATCTGAATTGGGTAATTAGGTACCAGTCAATTTTTTCATGTCTGACAGATGGTTGTTCTGCTTTGAATCCGTTGATTAAGAATATCTACAGTTCAAATGATCAGTTTTGCATGTCAGATTCACTTGCAAATGTATGTAGGGTGATAAGAAGCATTTTGTGGTGGCTCATCTTTTTGACAAACCATGCTTTCTAGGGCTACTTGCAATGAAGGTAAGAAGACAACCCCCATTTAAGCGCAGAGCATTTCGTCAATAACATCAATGTTTTTGTCTGCCTTGAAGGCTGATGATATATCTGGTTTTCATGCCAACCCACATCCCAATTGTTATTGGTGCTCAAACACGATATGAGATAACTGGTGATGAATTATATAAGTTCAGTGGCAGCTTAAATGATCTTCAGCTTTTGTCACCGCACTTCTCATTCTAATGCAAGTTCCTGTGTTGGACATCCGATACTCAGAAATGGGTATGGATCTGGATATGCCCATTCGAATCTGAATAACATAGATTTGAAGCATCATATCAAATACTAGAGAATCTCATTACGTGGAATGGGACGTATATCATTGACTTATTGTGTCTTCTGTTACTGATATGAAACTCACTGTTAATCAGGAAATGAGCAGGATTTTCCTGGATATTGTAAACTGCACTCATGAGCAAGTGTTGACGGGATGGCCAACACTCCCACTTTCCCCCCTCCCCACCCAGGGTCAATCCTGAAGGGGTACACACTTTTGCTTTGTGCAAGAATTGTGTGTTGGAGTCTTGTGGGTCTGGGCTTCTGGCTTGGGATTGACATCCCCTTCTTTGGCCTGTTAAGGTCTGCTGGGTACCCTGTGATAGGAGCCTTGTTGGTTGGTCTGCTTACCCTCGTAAAAAAAAAAAAAAAAAATTTAAACTCAACTCATACCTTTGCAACTGGGGGAACTTCGGTATCTGAATTCTGGTACTGCACGAAAAACAACCCGCCATCCCTATATTGAAGTATCATAACTTTCAAAAGCTTAAACAATTACTTAATCAGGAATGACCCGAAAAGGTTAGGCAATGAGCTAGGCACAGAAAATGAGGAATTAATCCTGCACAACTTACAACATGTTAAAGGTATGTGTGCTTTAGAATTCAAGTTACAGCAATTTCTGTGAATAATCTTTTTTGACGCTCCAGACACGACATAAGATAACTTAAGGGCATTTATCTTTCAGGTTTCTCGTAACTTGTTTAGGTGGACCAGGAAAGTAACATATGCAGGTTACTATGAACGTGCTCTGACAAATGGTGTTCTAAGCATACAACGAGGAAAAGAGCCGGTATAATGATCTACATGCTTCTCCTTGGTCATGGGGTTTCGAAAGGAAGAAGCTACCATGGCTGGGGAACTCCGTTTGATTCTTTCTGGTGTTGCTACGGAACAGGTCTGATCTGATTGCTGTTCTTCTGTTTCTTACTGCTTTTGCTTTATCTTAGGAAACTGGTTTCAATTTATCTGTGCTTTTCTTTTGTGGAAGGGATCGAGTCTTTCTCGAAGTTAGGAGACTCTATCTACTTTGAAGAGATGGGAAGAGTACCAGGTCTTTATGTCATTCAGTACATATCTAGCTCAATCAATTGGACTTCCACAGAAATTTCACTAATCCAATATATTGAAGAAGTTGTTTCTTGGGATAACGGCCTTAAAGTGAGGGTAACCATTTCAGGAGTAAGAAGAGAGTTATACTAAAAAGTTTTAAGACATTTTCATTCATATGTTGTCAACCTTTAAAGGTTTATAATATGAAGCACTGTTCATTCAGGGTTCAGTTATGGCTACCTTGAATTTGCGGATCCCATCTTGGACATTAAGCGGTCTATAGGCCGTGCTAAATGGGAGACCTTACAAGTTGCGAAATTCAGGTTAACATGTTTTCCTCCCTATGTTACCAAACCTTATTTGTGGCTCTTTTATGAACACCTCACTACCACTGCAAAGGGTAAAACTGTGTACATCTTGACCTCCTCAAACCCTACAACAGTAGGACCCATTTAGAGTGTTGCTTTTGTCATTGATCTGATTTTACCGAAACTACATACCAAGCTATGCAGCTAGGATTAGTGATTGGAATTAAAACAACTGCTGTTATTGCCAGGTAATTTTCAACCTATATCTAGGAGCTGGTATAATGCAGATGAGATACTCCTTGAGTTTCCCCTAAGCCTTAGAACAGAGGTTATTCAAGGTAATACTCTATATCACAAGTTTGAGACACCTACATTTTTTCCAGATCAAATTTCATAGGAATAACAGTGTAAATGTCTCTTCTTTCCTGACATTTTTTTTCAGATGATCGCCCTGAATTTGCATCACTTCAAGGCATATTATACGGACCATACTTGCTCGCGGGTCTATCTAAGGGGGATTACGACATCCAGACTGGACCTGTTAAATCTATTTCTGACTGGACTACCCCAGTACGACCCTACTCTAATTCCCTTCTGATATCGCTATCCCAGAAGACCCGGCAAACTGAGTTCTTCCTCTCGAACCAAAAACAACTGATCAAAATGCAAGCATCTCCTCAAGATGGGTTTGACTCATATGTCCATGCTACTTTTAGGCTCATTTTGAAGGACGCAGTTTCAGAGAAACACCAAGCACCAGAAGGGCTAATTGGCAAATGGGTCATGTTTGAACCATGCAATCTTCCAGGAACCACAGTTGCTTATCAAGGTCCAAATACAAGGCTTAGTATCATAAATCAGACTAATAACACAAGATCAGCCGAGTTTTTCATAGTTAAGGGCTTGAATGGACAGAAAGGGACAGTCTCCTTGCAAACCAAAGCAGGTTGCTTCGTTTATAGCGAGAAAAACAATGATTCTAGCCTAGGTGTGAAACTAGGCTGTGAACCCGGGTCCAAAGATGCCACATTCAGGGAGGCCGCGAGCTTCATTTGGAACGAGGGTCTCAAGAAGTATCATCCCATCAGCTTTGTGGCAAAAGGTTTGAGGAGGAGTTATGTTCTTGAGCCATTATTCGCGTTGAGAGATGAATCTTACAATGTTTATTTCAACATTACCAAATACTAGAAATTTTCTAGTTCTGCTTGTGTAAGTTTTGCTCAATCCATTAAATCCTAAATTTGCAATTTAATTTCTTAAGAAATTCTTGCGTGTTGGATTCAACCAAAGTCGTCATTGGAAAGAAAAGTTTGATTACCTGCACCTTCTACTGGTTCTGCTTACAAAGAAATTTTTCAGCATCTGCTGAAGTTTAACAGGGAGACCTATTTACCTATAGATTAGTACATGATTAGAATTTAACCTGACCTAAATGCAGTCGAAGGCAAATATTTTATTAGGTCTCTACTCAAAATTAAACTTTTCATAAACATTTTTGGTACACTCAGTGTCTATCTATTCTCAACAGTTTTATACTACAAAGTTGCAGCAGTTAGGCCCTATTCTTTTCGTAGGTCCTTTTGAATTTACCAACCTCACTCTACTTCAACCTACTTCAACCAACTTCAACCCACCTGAAAACAAAAAATACCAACCTCAACCCACTTCAACTTACCTCAATCTACCTCCACCCACTTCAACCAACTTCAACCCACTCCTTAATAATTACATTCTCATTATTTTAATCCACTTCAACTCACCACAAAAAAAACATACCAACTTCAACCTACTTCAACCCACTTCAACTCACCTCAAAAAAAAATATCCACCTCAACCAACTTTAAGGTCCTCAACCTATTTCATCCTTTTACCCACCCTAATTTACTCATGAAAAGAACAAGCCTTTAATATTGACAAGTAATATCTACATGAATATATAATTGGACATGACAACATGATACCCTTGAAAATGTATAAAGATATATTTTTTTGCAAATTCGCAATATGATCAGTCACCATCTAGTGTACAAATTGCAATCTGCAAAACAGGAAAACATTAACACATGATGTATATAATCATGAAGAAAATTGATGGCGAAGGTTCAAAATTCAAGTTGGAAGGTACATTGGGATTTATAGCTACATTATGATGTGCAATCACGCTGCATGTTTAAGCTTTCTACAGCGAACAGTATCGATTAAGTACATCGGCTTCTTTACTACACAGGCTGTTTTTTTTTTTTTTTTTTTAACATTTGGATATCTCATATGTTGCTTAATGGCTACTATGTCTTCTGATATCCGTTGAGTAAGCTAGCAAGCCTGAATTTTTAGATTATAAACCTAGTCCAAGACTAAATGTGAGGGCCTACAAAAAGCTTGCTTGACCAAGTACACCTTCACGTATGACCTCTTATATTGTTGCTTTTTGAGAAATGACCTCCTTTGAGTTACTATCCATCTTGTATAAGACGATCTCACAAACAATTTGTGAGATGTGCTTACCACATCAGCCTATAATCATCTTGTTTATCTTTAATTATTTGCCACATTACCCGGTCTCATAGGAAGTTATTGTGAGACGATTTTAGACTGGGATTATGTTCATGTATGTATTTTCCTTGCCTAAAGCATATCCGAACATTGACCTTCTTGTAGCAAAGACTCAACACATACTTGGAAGCACGCATAGAGATAAATGTACCCATACGTGTGTGCACATACAATGGACAGTTCAGATTAGAAATAATTCATAAACTAGGAAGAGCAACCCAACAAAAAAAAAAAGACTAAATGAATAACCTCACCCTAAATGCATTAACACATAACGAAATAGATCCATATTTACAACTCCCTATACTCGCCATTGACAACATGGTGCTACATTGCAGAACACATTTATGATTCAAAGATCCATATTTCCAAATTTGACATCTTATATGCTAAGTGGCTCACCACACAAACAGGAGTTACAGGCAAAACATGAAGCTCCAAGGTGATCACAAGGAGGACCAATTGGTATAGGCCCACAAAGGGTGATTACGGCCTAAGTCCATATGCCCAATATAAAAGGCTGACCCAATGGACCTTGGCATCAGCCCACTTAGCTGGAAATTAGACAGACCAAGAACCATGAAATAAGATCTCGGCCCAAACACATCCGGTATCAGGCCTTCCAAACTGTTTCTGCTCAAATTCAATATACTGACAATCGACTTCAACAAGCTCCTTAGTATTTGACCCGACAGCATGTTTGCATCGAAGTTCAGCGTCGCCAAGACAGACATTTTCCCAAGCATATCAGATACTTGACTCGAGAACGGATTTAGAGAAAGATCCAGATCCGCGAGCTGCTATATGTTCGAAATTGAGACCGGTATCGGACCATGAAGCCGGTTCCCACTTAACAAAGCCCGGCTCAGCACCTAAGCTGGCCCATTTCACTTGGCAAGTTACCCCGTGAGCTTGTTATTTCTTAGGTCCAGTGCATCTGCCGGCCCAAGTTGATTATGGACTGCGGGACTGAACCGACAAGTAAATTATCAGCCAACTTAAGAACCGTGAGCTCACTCAACTGTCCAATATCAGCCGGAATATTCCCGGAGATCCGGTTTCCGACAAGATCAACGATTCGGAGAAAAAGGAGAGAAATAATGCAGGGTGGGATCTCGCCGGTCGAGGTTACAAATGGCATGGGAAATCGAACCCGTCATGAACCCAGTTCGATGGGCTCTTTCAAAAATAGGATCCTCGGACTCGCCCCGAAGGTTGATATCGGCGACCTGGTTAGTGATCGGGTCGCAGGTGACATGGCAGCAGTCGGCTCCAGTCCAGGAGTTGAAAATACCCAAATACAGTTCGTGAAGGCCGGTTTTGTGGACAGAAGAGCTTCCCGGTCCGATGGTGGGCAGCCATTGATGAGTGCTGTAAGAGCTAGGAGGATGAGGATGCCCAGAATACAAGACACAATTCCGATCTGCACCTCTTTGTTAGTTTGTTGGTTTTGAAGTTTGATTTGATTTGAAGTGATGACAATTGTCAGTAGGGGTTGAGGTTGAGAGCGTTTCAGAGTACAGAGGCCCTGTTCTTTTCGTTGGTAAATTCTCAAATACCAACTCTAATTCAGTTTAATCCATTTCAACTCACTTCTATTATTTTAATTAAAATTAATTTATCACATAAAAAAACTCAATTCACTTCAAACTACTTCAACTCATCTCAATCTACTTCAACCTACTGCACCCTTTTACTCATCCCAATTTATCCACGAAAAGAACAAGCCCAGAGTGTAGATGAGTTTTTGAGATGATTTTGACCTTCTAGTGGAGACTGAGTGATATAAAAATATAAAGCATTCTCAGCTTGAATTTTAGTCTTTAGAACTCATGACTACCACATCACTAAAAGTTCCAATTTATTAGAATTTGCATTCTATTATTTCTCTAATTAATGGAACTCCAACTTAAATTTTCTAATAAAATAATTTTTATAAACCCACTGTTCAATCGTAAATTATAATATTTTATATCATTTTATTATTTAATAATTGCTCGAAATAAATTATTAAATTACTAAAAGAGCCTAGAAGAAGTGGTTAGAGAGGACCTGAGAGTTGTCGGTCTGACAAAGGATATGGCTCAGGACAGGAGGCTGTGGTGGGACAGGATTAAGGTATCTGATTATAGGGGATTGGCTCCGTAGGTGACAGTAGCTTCGGCGGTGTGGGGCTGGTAGGGTTTTGGTATGCTTATCTACAGGTCGTGCTTTTCTGGGAGGTGACGACACCAAGCGCCCCTGGTTTGTTAAGGTATGTTTGCACTCCCTCTTTATTTGCTATCCGGAACCTTTTCTTTTCCTCTTTCTTTTACTTGGTAAATGGTTATGCAATCGTTTTCTCTATAAACCTTTTTCACAAAACTGTTTTGTGGGTCCTATGGAATCAACCTCTCTATGGTAGGAATACTGGTAGAGGTAAGGTTGCCTACAGCTGGATCTCCCCAAACCCCGTGAAAACGAGACCCACACTGAGAGTTTGTTGTTGTTGTTGTAATATTGCTTTATTTATGGTGTAGGAATTGGAAAATTTGGAACAATAAGCAACTAGTTCAATGTTTGGATCAAGTTACGCAAGGGAAAAGGTTGAGAAGACCAACCAAGCCCAGCAGCCCAAACAAGCATAGTGGCCCAGCCTGGGTGCTTTCCTTACCCCTTTCTTACACCCTCCCTTGCTTGTCCCGCTGGATCAGGGCCCGTTTGGCCCAGCAGCCTCTCTCTCTCTCTTTGTTTTCACTTCTTTTTCTACCTCTGGGCCGGTCCAGCAAGCCATTTCCCAGGCCAGGTCGTGGCCCATTTTGCTTTCCCATCCTCTTTTTTTTTTTTTTCCGCTCCTCCCTCATTTCTTTTTCTCTATGGGCCAGCCCAGCTCGCGCTCCACTAGTCTGCCCTCTATCTTGACTTAATCTGGTCACGCCTCTCGCAAGTGACAGTCCACCCCCCCACCATCTCGTTTCGTCTTCTTCCTCTTCGGTTCATAATCCGGAAAGAAACCGAAAACAAAGGAAACAGAACAGGGCAGCAAATTCGTTCATCTTCCTCTCCCCATAACTCGACCATTTTTTCTCTCTCTCTTCTTTCATTATTCATCATCATCACCATCATCAATCCAGTAGTTACAAGGAGTAAATGAAGGCAACCGAAGAGGATGGGGACGACGCTTTTGGATTGCTTCAAATGGAGACCCGAAGCAGAGCACACGAAGCAGAGTTTTGGCTTTCAATTTTCATTTTTGTTTTTCCGTTTTCAGTCGTAGATTTGTGGAATTCGATTCGAACCTCTAAACTTTGGATTGCAATGGTATTCGATTTAAATTCAAGTTTGATATAACTTATTGAAGTCAGATCACTTTCTTCTCTGTTTGATTCTGATATTGTGTCGTGAGTGTTGTTGTTTAGGCATAAGGATTTGTCCATTGTGTGAAGACTCCTTTGAGTTCTAATCTTCCCTTGTTTTCTGCTACTGCAAGTGTTTGATTTTGAGGCTCAAGTCGTTACAAGGTCTCAGCTCTCATTGTCAGGTTCCTCGATTCTATTTGTGACGTTATTACTACCTGCTTTCACACAATCCTTATGGTGTTAGTGACTTGTATTTTCCTTCGTCGTTACTTTAAATCACTTGTGTAACTAGTTCAACAAATTTGTAACAATTCATCTGCTTTAGTTTATTTAGCATAGAAAATTTATTTGTCTAGTGTGTCCTAGTTTCAAATACCATCTCCGTGGATCGACACCTCAAGTATTGTAACGATAACCGTCTACTTGCAGAAAATTACAACACCCACCTTATAAGACACCACTTTTAAGTACCTAAATTATATTTTTTATTTAAAAAAGGAAAAACAAATAAAACATCCAAAAAGGACAAAAAAAAAATGGAATGGGAGGGGGAAGTGGGGAACGCCAGAGCGCATAACCATGCATTTCCCCCGCATTTTGCATGGGTGGAATTGTAAAGCTCTACTTGTGGTACTTGGGCCTCACCCACCGGCACACTTGTGGTACGTGGGCCTTACCTACTGCAATGCGTGCCAGTGGGTGGGGAAGCCCTAAAAGCATTTCCAACCAAAATTTCATTTTTTGAAATTCAAGCTTGCTACACCATTAAAAGTTTCAAAATTTTGGAACATATATTTCATTACTTCTCTAACCCATAGAACCCCACTTTGAGTCATCCCATAAAAATATTTATTATGAATTCACCTTATAACACACAATCCCTTTTTTAATTATATAAATATTATATGTTAACTCTAAAAAAAGAAAAAGGTAAAAATATAATACAAAATAAAAAATTGTTACCCACCTGGTGGAACTCTGCCTAGTTCCGCACATGTGGCATTATTTTGACAATGCAACGGGCGTGGAACAAGTGGTTGTGATGGGACCCGCGTTCCATTCTTACACCACATGGTTAGCCAAGTCAACTGCAATTGCACATGTGTATCCCTTAGTACATTCACATTTTAAAACCGAATATTATCCAAAGAATCATATAAAACAAAAGTAATCTTCTATTTTCTTCCCTACTAACGCTCCTAAAATAAATTTTTGGTTGCCTTTCTTGAAATATGTTCACATGAATATAAACAATAGCTATTTCTTAATATCATAATGCATTGTGAAATATTATAAAAATAGTTTTTAGACTTTATGCACAATTTTTAGTACCATTTACAAAGGCATCAATGATCAATTAGATAAATTGAGATCGACAAATTAACTGTGTGGCACTGTAGGTCCTAAGAGCAACATTGGACGTACCAAGTATATTAAAATGAATCATAATTTATTTAAAAAATATTTGAATCGTGACAGATTGTAATAATATTCTCACAAAAGAAAAGTGGAAAAATTTTCCAAAAAAAGTTTGTGTATAATTCATTACCACTTTAGACTTTGAAATGTAGAATACAATAAACCAGAATAGTACACAAATAATAATATAAATTTGGTTCTTGTGAACTCGCGACCTTCGGCTCATAAGAACAACGCTCTAACCAACTGAGCTACAGAACCATATATTAATTTTTTGACAAACAATGTTATTGATTGTATTTGTTTTCATTTTGTTTGTCACCAAAACAATATAAATTGCAAAAGTAACTGACTTCCAGTGAGTTTCCGGATGTTATGCTTTTTTAATGTATCATGGTTTTTAGTCGGTGCTGATTAACATTTCTTTTATCTATAACTCGTTCATTATAAAACACATTTAGTTATGGTACTTTTTAATAAAACATTTTATAGATTGAATAATATATTTAATACTGATTTATATTTAGTTAGCTACATGTTTTCTCCCGCTGCTCCAGCTGTTATCTCTAGTGTTTACAAAACATATTAGTATTACGCAAGCCATGTTGGCTATTAATTGTTGAACTTATTGTTTCTTCATCAAATTTGTTGAACCTAATTAAGATAGCTAATAGTGTCACATACAACAATATATATGAAAAAACTTCTTCATATAAATTGAGCATAGTTATAAAAAAATCCAAAATGATGGTTTGGATGAAAAACCCGAACTCCAGATTTCTACCTCCTCCTTACAAATAAGAACTCTACCTTAAGATCACTTCTCTCAACCAAGAGAATCTAAAGGTAGAAGAGTACATTAGGAAGTTTTAATAGCTCCAAATACAGGTTGGGTTGGATGAAGAATCCAAACTCAAGATTGCTAAGGTCATGAAGGAATTATCTCCTAGCATTGCTACGAGGTGGAATTATAACCTTACTTAACCTTTGATGATGTATATGTACCACCTAACTATCAAAATTGAGAAGTGATTTAAAGGTAGGAAGCTCTTTCACACTTCCCTGACTAAAAGCCTCTCTACTCACATTGAAAGTGAAACCTCACCCCCTCAAGTTAAAGCTCTTGATAAGCGCAAGGGAATCACTAGTGAGGCTCCAATGAGGTTAGAAGGAAAGAAATGTTTTAATTAAGTGTCGTGGTTTTGGTTATTTTCAAGCTGATTGTCCCAATAAAAAGACCCTTACCTTCAAGGAAGTAGAAGAAATTTGAGCCATTGAGGAAAAATCAAGTGAAGAAGAGGATGAAAATGATGGCTCTACCTTAGTGAACCTTGACATTGGAGAAATGTTGTTGATAAAGAGGTCCCTACATGGTACAAAGGTTTCTTATGAAGATAGCCAAAAGGAGCAAATCTTCAACTCAAGGTGCACAATTCGAGGCAAGGTTTGTGATTTTTTCATTGATAGTGGAAGTTACACAAACATGGTATCCAACACAATAATTGACAGTTTCGAATTTCCACCAAGGAGCATCCTACTCCATATACACTTCAATGGTTAGGACCAAGCAATGAGGTAACCACTTTAAGGCAAGCTCGTATTTCATTCTCAATTGGTCTCTATTGTGGTGAAGTATTGTGTGACATCCTTCCTATGGATGTATGTCACTTGTTACTTGGTAGGCCTTGGTTGTTTGATAACCATGTGATTTATGATAGGTATGCTAATACTTATTCACTCAAGCACAATGATAAAAGTATGACATTGGATCCTTTACCTCCATCTGAACCTCACAATGCTAAGTTGGGGAAAAGAAGTAAGAAAAGCTCCCACAAGTGTGAAACACGGGAAGAATGGGCCACTAGTAAGAGTAAACCTCGAATTGCGTTACTAATGGTGAAATCAAACACAAGTTAGAGAGTAAAACCTTTATCCCTTGTAGCTCGCCAAGAGCTTGAGGATGAAACCCCAAAAACACCCATCTTCAAGGTCCCATTGCGCATCAAAATGGTGTTGAAAGATCCTCATGCAAGTGATCAAGCCACAAGTGACATCTCTTGTGAGTATGATGATTTTGAAATATCTTGTGATGAGTATGTTGAGATCTTCAATGAGCTCATGATGCCTAGGAGAGCTACTCAATTCTTTGATGTTCTTCCAAAGATCTTAATCAATTCTTTGATGCTTTTCCAAAGATCTTCAACAACTCCTATACATTCAAGAAAACAGGAGTCATTAGTACATTGGGTGTATTCAAACCTAAGAATGGTAAACGGCATGCAAGGATGATGTCAAACAATTTTAATACCAAGGATTTGAGGGCAAATCCTTTTCAAGATGAGGGTTTGATGCGGAGCAATTCTCGAGCTTGGGCCTACTCTGGCTCACTAGTGAGGGTCATGAATCAAGCTGGCCCAATATTGACCCCGGGTCAAGGACTAGGTCTTAATAGATCAATATTGACCTGAAGCCCTTAAGAAGGTTCAATTAGGGACAGGAAAGGTGGTTAGCCAATCGTAGTACTAAGGAGTTAACCACTTAATCCTCCTAAAACTACCTCATTTGCTCATTTTCAATTCTTGGGTAAAATACTTTACTTCATTTCTAGCTCAACTTTAACTAGGCAAATGAGATATCCAATTTTTAAGAGCAGAAGTGCGGCCGCTCCAGTGAGAAGGTGTGAGAGAATCAACCCCCCTGGTGGTAAGAGAGGGAGGGGTAGACCGAAGAAGAGTCTAGAACAAGTGGTTAGAGATGACCTGAGAGTTATCGGACTCACGGAGGACATGGCTCAGGATAGGAGGCTGTGGCGGGACAAGATTAAGGTTTCTGATTGTAGGGGTCCGGCTCCGTAGATGGCAGTAGCTTAGGCGGTGTGGGGTGGGTAGGGTTTCGGTTTGCTTGTCTGCAGGTCGTGCTTTTTCTGGGATGTGACGGCACCAAGCGATCCTGGTTTTTGCTGAGGTATGTCTCCGCTCCGCTCCTTATTTATTTGCTATGTATCCACTCTCTCTTTATTTGCCATTCGGAACCTTTTCTCATCCCCTTTCTCTTTCTCTTACTCGGTAAATGGTTTCTACAATCGTTTTTCCCTTCAAACCTTTTTCACAAAACTATTTTGTGGGTATTTTGGAATCAACCTCTCTATGGGTAGGAATACCGGTAGAGGTAAGGTTGCCTACAGCTGGATCTCCCCAGACCCCGCGAAAGCGGGACCCACATTGGGAGTTTGTTGTTGTTGTTGTTGTTGATTCACATATAAAAGAGAATCTTTAATGTTCAATTTGTCAGTCATATGGATGGAAATCTCCGAATATCTATTTTTTAACAAGTCTTGAATGGCACTCAAACTCCAAGTATTAAGGAAGTTATGGGCTAAATACCAAGTAAGAGTCGATCCAAAATTAGAAAATGTACGGTTCTGATTATGGGCTTAATTGAGGGGGGTTAGAACTGTAGTTTTGGAGATTAATTAACATGGAATGATTCATCGCACACGAGAGAAGAATCAACAAGTGGCAACGCCTCATTTGGAGGAGTACAACCTACTTAAGGCTCTCTAGAACATGGAAGATGAATCCTGAAAAATACAGCTTATAGTGATTGTAATTATCTTAAGTATCTTGAGTTATTTGATAAATAATATGAAAGTTTGAAGTTGGGTTTTCTTCAAAATCTTTCTCTCTCTAAAAAATGTGGTTATTTGAGTTTTTTTCTTTAATCTAATCCTTGATGCTAAGGCTTTAGGGGGTTAAAGGATAGGTTGATTTAATATAGGTGATGGTTCAACCTTTAGCCTAGTGATATCCTCTTTGATTGATCTCTTGGTTATATTTCAAGTATTGATTCATTTCCATTAGAGGCTTTCTTCTAATGGAGGATTCTCTCTCCTGGTTCATCTTTGAAAAGATTGGTCTTCAACATCCATTAGGCTCATCCACACACATTTCTTTCCTTTATTTGGACAAATGGAATTCACTATAGATCACATAGAACATCCTTAATGTGTTATCAAAGAGTTGGGAAGGGTTCCTGCTGATGCAATATTGAGCTTGTTAGAGTTCTCGAAGAAAATTCTGACCATAGGCAAAGAGCTAATGTGGTTTTGCAAAGTTGACCTTGTCAAACTGCTCAAGAGAACTTTGTCAGTTAGCAAGGAATTGGTGATATCTTGTCAAGTGTGAGCTTTTCAGGGTGATAAGAGAAAACCTTTGCTATAGGTAAGGTGTTAGGGGACACTTGCTGTGTCCATCTGGAGGATATAATGGAATGGGTTGAAATCCTAAGGGAAGACCTTATGCGGATATGTAGCTTAGTGGTTGGGTGAACTTCATGAATAAATTCCTTCTTGCTTTGTCTCTCTTTATCTTATGCACAACTCACACAATATCTTTTTATTGCCTATTAGAGTCTTTGTTTTATGCTTTTGCATAACACATTATTGTTCTCAAAGTCCCTAGGGCATCATCTCTTGCATAATAGTTTTCTTTGAGTCAAAAAGTTCTTAAATCTAAGATTTTTGCCAATCAACCTAATCACTCTTTTCTCCACTAGGTTGGCATACTCTGATAGTGGGACAAACAACATATTTTGGAGTAATGTCACACGCATAAACATTTTCATCGAATAATTCAATTGATTATTTATCTTTATTTTTATTTTCATAGCTTCAAGTCTTCCACCCATTATGAATTATATCTAAAATTGAATTATCTTTAGAGGTTGACAGTCAAACTTGATTCATTGAATAACAGTTTATTTTTCTTTCTTATGTAACTAATAGTTTTTTTAATGTCAAAATTATTAAAAATTTATATTCCACATAAAATTCTTGAAAAAATATATGACGTACGCGCACACAAACCGCACGCATAACATTCACTTATAAACTTTAAAGGTGTCCCTTCTTTTACTAATGTGGGACTCTGACACCTTTTATTTTAATTTCTCTTTAATGAAGGGCAAGTGGTTTCCTCCCTATATGGGCCCATTTCTAAACTAACCCAAATAGGGCTGTCATGGGCCAGGGGAAACCACACAACCAAATAAAGGTGTAGCGAAGACCATCAGCTGATAGCACCCACAGATTCCACAAGAAAAATTGAGGCCCAGAATTGTACAACACACTAACTACACATATTCAACTCTTATAATTTAAATAAAATATTTAAAAAAGTGCTTTCTTATTTCAACGAATTTGAGTTAAAATATTAAGAAACCCCCCCAAAATGATCCACAACAAATGTCCAAAATAATTCAATTGATATTTCAAAGTTACGTGATGCCCCCAACTAATCAAAGGACTAACATAAGAGAGTCATTAGAGCTAAGTAACCTCTCTAACGGGAGGAGGGCAGGTAGAATAAACACATAAATTACCTTGTCTTCATGTTGAAATGAAAGGGTTGGTCCAAATCCCCACCAGCAGGGCCCACAAATCAATCACCAGTTCACCACCGAGAGATTAATTATAAATAATACAAGCACTAGCTAGAGATCATGAAAATCTGGATTCTAACTAAAACTTATAGAATCCTAGTAATGTGACATTTCCCACTGTCAAATGATGACAGTCAAGAACGTTACTATTTAACTTAATTGACATCCAAAAAAGTTTGGATGATAATAATTGGAAAAAAAATGTTAGATTAAATTAAATATCTTGTGATCGATTTGAGATGTTTTATGTAAGGATTGCGACTTGCATCTTTCGTATGTCTGGCTTTCTCCCTTATCCTTACACTCCGAATCTTAGATTTGTCCGGCATAGAGGGCTTCAATGGAGTAATCTTCCATTAGGGAGCTATAACAACAGCTGGATGGCAAAATCAAGTTTAAATTATAATTTCATTCTCGACAGTACATACTTTTAGTAGGACGGAGGTACGTAGTTTATTAATGCAGCCTGAAATTAATATCTTTTTTAATATCAATTTTTAAAATTTTTTCTTGACCAACCAAAGTGTTGTTTCAATTTCTCTCAATAGTTTCTTCCTATTTTACTTCACTCTAAGTCTTTTTTTCCGGTACTCCCAGAGGGAAGTACAAGCGTAAGCGAGTTCAGGGTCATGCTCTAAATCTTTTTAAATATTGATTGTGATATTAAAAAAGATATTGATTTCATCAATAACAAAAAGACGTTAAAGTTTTTTTTTTTTTGCATATATGTGTGCTAAGAAGGGGCTGCTAGTATTGATGCACTAACTTTGTAAGATTTGTATTATAAATTCCTTATGAGGCCAATGTAGTGAGTTTTTTTTTTTCCCCATGTGTTCTATAGATGAGGGTCAATGGTTTCGTGTATTAGGAAATTTTATTGTTTACCTGTTACAAATTAAATTTAGTGGAAGATATAGACGTTTCACCTGTGTGCTACAACCAAAAAATGGAAAACTTGAAACTGGGAGAACATAAATGTTCACTCTTTAATTAGGAGGTCAATGTGGTACAACCGAAAAATAAATTGATATCTAACTGAACACCTAAAATAAATAAAATTAAATAAAAAGATGAACCAATATCATGGGGAATTATTTACCTTTTTTTAAATAAGATAATAGGAGTACTATGTATCCTTTATCGCATATATAAACGAAAATTTGGATACTTTTTTTGAAAAATAGAAATAAAGAGGTCTTTTATTTGGAGAATGTATTTTTTAAAAATTTTAAAATCAACGGCTTAAATTTAATGTATGAATAATTTCTTTGGCTAAGATTATACTAAATTTCACAAATCACTCTCATTGCGACGTTTTAGGATTTTTCAAATATTGCTATTAGTATAATATAAATTATTTGAACCAAAATATTGAGCTTATAGTACACATGAGGGGAAGAATAGTTTGAAAAACATCAATCATATCTACTGGCATAACTGTTTAATTATCGTAAGTTAAATTTTGAGATTCAATGTGATTCTTGCTTAGTTGAATCATATCTTGTAAACATTATCTGATAAAATATCTACTTGTTGTTCTTATTGCCAAAATATGCAAAGATAATATTGTCCACATGCACGAAGATAGCACATCCCACTTTAAATTCCACCTTTGATTTTGATAGTTGCTTTATTTTTTTGTTAATCACCCTATTCATCTTCCTCCATCTGGAGTGATTTGACTAGCATGATCAATCTTTCAATTACTTTGCTAACTGAAATATGCCAACAATATGCACAACTTTAAGCTAAAAGGCACTTTTACACAAGATTCCATTCCTCAAGCAAAAATTGATGGCCTTTGCTTTTCTAGAGAGATCTCTAAGCCCTAAATGCAAAAATTTAAGGTTTAGATTTAAGAGGAAGCCTAAAGAGGGAATGCAAAGAAAGATCTTTGGTGGGAAAGAAAACTTGCACATTTTGGGCAGGAGATCCATCCTCCAAGTGTCTCACTAACAATTAATGATAATGAAGAGAATTCCCCACATCAACTTGTCCCATCCTGCAGTCATCCATCTTATCATTTACCCCCAACTTAAGGGGGAATCTTTCCCCATTCAGATGTCCCTTTTAACTTTGGGATTTTGTTGTTGGTACTTTGTCAAGGTGGATAGATTTCTTTTCAGATGAGTTCTTTTAAGTTAATTTTTTATGTAAAGATTTATAGCAGTTGTCATTATAAGACATCCATCATAATTGAGTGAACTTATATCATATATGTATTAGATTTAATTACAACTGTACATTTTTTTTTGCTTTAAGTTGTATTTAATAATATATACATTTTTAAAAAAACAAATAAATATTTATAATATGTGATACAAATAATTAGTGGAGATATGTTTGGTACTCTCCAATAGTTTACCCACTGAAAAAACCTAAAATTAAAAAGGACTAAAATAAAGTTGTTAAGAAGCTAGAGCAACTCCCTCGACCAACAGTTCATGTTTTCCAGCCATTCCCCGGCATATTAAACCCCTTTCCGACGATAATCAACTTTCTCATGTGGAAAGACACAAGTACGAGGAAGATTCATCTCGCCGGAAAGCTTGGGTGCCACCGGATTCTATGGAGATCGGGGAGGTCTGTCAGGGGGAAAAAAATGAAGGAGAATTGGTCCCAATTTCATTGCTAAAGGTGAAGAGTGGCAATGGGGCATCATTAATGTTGTGGGAAGCAACCAAAAATCTCCCCCCCAAAAAATTAGTTCCTTTTCCATAATTATAAATATTCTTCCATTTTAAAATATAATTTTTATTTTTTAAAGTTCTAAAAATAAACGGTTAAGATTTATATGTGATGCATGTATGGTTAAGATTGTTTTCAATTACGATGGTTGTTTTATGATGACAACTATTATAAGTACATTCATTTTGGATTATTCTTTTTTGTTTCAGTTCAAAATGATGCAACTAAATACCACATGTTAGGGAGGGGTGTCCATGGACACACCTCTCCCGAAAAAATTCTAATGTGTTATTTTAAATGGAGTTAAATTAGTATATGTGGACACCTCTAAATTAAATCTAAAAAGCGAAAACATTCTTAAAATATATTCAGCCCACATATTGACATTTTTAATCTTTTTTATTGTCAAAAATATAGTTATAAAGTTGGAACTTGATAGAAAAGTAAAACAAAATTAAATATAACCAAGCCACAATTTTTCTCTCTCTCCCTATCTTATTTAAAGTTTAGACTTGATTCTAATTTCTTTAATTTTCTTTTATTGTTAATTGTTCATTTTCGACTGTTTAGTTGCAAAAGTGTTCTTGATGCAGGTTTTTTTTTTTAAACTTGACACTACTAATTGATTTGAACCTTATGTTATTTTTTTCCTTTTTGGTGCAATTAATTGATGTAGATTGCTTTCTGTAGCTATATTTCATGTTTGACATGTTCACTTCATGTTTCAATTTTTTTCTTTTGGTTTTATTGCTTTATGTTGATGATTTGTCCTCTATAACAAACAGTTTTAGTAAATGTTAGGTAATTGTAACATTTTGCATTTTCAGCACAATCTATATATCAAATCCAACATGAAAAACAGCAAAAGGAAACGTAAGAGCAGAGGTACCATAATTTTTTTTCTAAGAATAAAAAAATGGAGTGTACTATTATTACTTGTCAACTTCCGTTAGTGTAGAAATACGAGACGGAGAGTTTGTTCAAAAAAAGAAGAAGAAATGGAACGTTTGTACAAGATAGACTATCATTGTACGTATCATATAATTTCTTTTTTCATTGATATTGTACATTAATGATGATATTAATGTATGGATACCCCCATTCTAAACATCTAGATCTACCACTGCCTACTAGATTTGTTAGTTATTACCGTATCGTTTTTCTACTTTTTTGAAGCTTAACAATGAGTAAACCAATATAGAAAAAAAAAACTTTTGGATCTCTGTATTTTTTTTTATAGAGTATTTTTCAAGTACCTTCCCTTTTTTTGGGATATATATTTGATCTTTTTTTAATTGGAGTTGAGTCATCAATCTATTAGGAGTATACCTGCAGTAACACATATTGTGTATCTTTGGTTCTTGCCATTCTCTTCTAAATTGTATTCACGCATCAAAAAAATTTACAGCATTACATTAAAGTGATTAAACATATCACTGTGTCTTTATATATCTCATCTGATTCGAGGTCAAGCACTGAACAATAGCATGCATGCTATGACACGGTATACCATCCTTCTCTTGCACACTCTTAGGAATGGTTCTTTATCAACCAACGGTGTTTTTTTTGGTTTGGGGGTTGGTTGGTTTTTGGTTGGTGTTAAATTTTTATATCGATTGGATCATAAACAAAGAATTGTCATGTATATAAGCTCAAATACGGTTCTAACCTAAAATCAATTGTCAATTAGTAGAATAACTCACAAGTTTATATACAAGCTCAAATTCTTCAATTTTTTCAATGTGGGATAGCACCGACTTTGATATTCTTTTTTTTTTATTTTTTATCAATGTGGTACAATGGTACTCCAGCAGTTGGTGTAAGCGGAGACGAAGAGGTTAATGCATGAGCAATTGAACTAATTATGTTGGTCTCTGATAACAACTTGTATACAGAGACTTTATAATATTGCGCTAACTAACACTCAATTTATCAACCTATACTTGTACATGAAGACTATTTATATACACAAATATGTACCAAAATCAAGAAAGCTCTACTTCTCCTGCAAAATCCTGAAACATAATAAATTAGTTGGACAAAAGAATGCTGGATACCTGAATTATTTTTTTTGGTGCGAGAAACCTAAATTATTTTCAAATACTTCATGTATTCATTTGCGGCTACTCACAAAATGAAACTGTATACACACAACCCGTCTGATATCAAAACAGTTGGAATAATCGTTTTTACAGTTAAATTAGTAAACTATCTGATTTCTTATTTAAAAACAACTCAAATTTCTAAATCCATGTCTTGAAAATTGTATATAAACGAGATATGAGAGATCAAAAGTGGCAATTCTATAATTTGCCATTCAAATTCCCATTTTCTCATCGTGTTTAATGCACATTCTACTAAAATCCAATACTATTGACTTCTCTAGTTTCTAGTACTGTATTTTTCAAAGTTCGTCTTTGGTTTTTGGTATGCATCGGGCCGGGCTAACTTGTTTGGGATGGGAGTCGTAGACATTCAGTGGCTGATCAAACAAAAAACTTTTCCACTAAAGTTCTTAAGATTTTTTCAAATTTTGTTGAAGGCTAATAAAAATTAATTTTTAATTGCCAAGTTTAGCGAAATTCAAAATGAAACATCCACATATAAAATTTGTGATCCATTTTTTATGGTTATGAAACAATGTGAATATTACTACAAGATAAACTTATAAAAAATGCTCAAAATTCAAACACTTTTAATTAAAAAATGTATATTGTGTACTTATATCCATAAAGAAAGTAATATTATATATCATGTATATTTATCAATCTAAATCAAAATTGATTCAACCTGAAATTTCAGTAAAAGGAGGAGATGGAGCAAAGCCGGTAGCGCGACAAAAATCCTTAACTTGAGCACCAAATTGAAGATCAAAAGGAGGCTGAGAAAACACCTGCTTGAAGCAGTCCTCAGACAACCTCATGACTGCACCACAACAACACTCATTTATCATGACTCGCCGCGCTTGGGCCGACGTCTTGAGCCACCACATGCACCCTGGCTCGACCATGATCTGGCCCAAACACTTTTGGCACTTATCCGTGCATGGAGGTGATGGTGATTGTAATATGTTAAGTGCATGACAAGGCACCACCCATGCTCTTGTGTTGCATATGATCATCATCCAGCATATGAGTACTACCATGGATGTCTTGACCGTTGTCATTGATCTTGCCATCTGCTCTAAACTTCTAATATGATCTGATCGAATTGTATAGTTTGATGATGTTTAGGCTTTGCTGTTTATTTGGGAGTCATGTTATTTAAACTTTTATAATTAGAGAGTAATAAATCATGGGGATCTTTTGAGATATAGGAAAAAAAATGCAATTTTACGTGATCCTATTAATTTCTTTGATTGGCTGACGATAATCATGATGTTGAATGTAAACACAAACATACTAACGCAGTATGTCTAATTCTTCTCACCTTTCCAAATCAGGTACGAAAGGGCAATGATTGAAATAACATGATATTTACGTAAAATGGATTATTGTGTAAGATTATAATCATACCAAAAATAGTTCCTCGAATAATTAGAAATAAAACATGTTAATTTAAAAATTATCATTATGGGGAATGAAGTATCAAGATGAAAATGGACTAAGCATATGTAAGTGCTCAAGGGTCCACAATTACAGACCTTGAAAAAATCTCACTTTTTATATATCTTGACATGTAGTACTTGTCATACAAAAGTTTTGCATCTTGTACTGACCAACGACGTCGTACATGAGGAGGTTAATTAAGATAACATCAGAAGGGATTGCTAGAATATATTGATGTGCGGAATAGGAGAGTAGTATATACTATATGCATGCATCAATCAATTGCAAATTAATTAAGTCTCAAGCTAAGAAGCCAGAATCTCAAAGGTCAAGAGCTCGGTTGGACATTAATTAATGTGAGATAATGATCAAATTGGCTCGGTGGTGTCTTTTCCCCTTTCTTTTCCCATGGTGCTTATAAGGCTTAGTGGTCCATTAAGACGGAATTCAAACCTAGATGTTTGTAACAACTTTTAAACTATCTTACTAGTTATGCTATTTTGGCATCCATATTAAATTAGAAATTAAGTCCAGTCAAATTTCAATTGCTCGAAGTGAACATAGATAATGCTTTGTAAGGGTTGTATATACTCTAGTCTAAAGTTCCATATAATGCTATAGACATATCCCGAATTAAAGAACCACATATGCATAGAGCAAAATGCATCATTCTTCTAAGGAAAGGTACTCATCAGCTTATTACTAGTGCCAGTTGGTGTATTTGAGGGCATCGTTCTCTATTAAAGCCTTCTGAAAAACTTTTTTTGGGTAAGAGTCGCGGTATCCTCATGACCTCGAAAGCCTAGTACATGCTCCTCTGCCGGCAGACACAGTGCCCCTATCTCCTCCTCGGCTATAACATTAACTGCTGCATCTTATACTGTTTGATCAACCAGTTTCACTCGTCCGCCTCGCGTCACCGGCAGCTCAATTTAGGTGGCTGTTTGGCCTCCTCCCACCATCCCGCCTCCTTGGTTCTGGCATTGTTTATCTCACAATTCATAGCTCCAATGGTTAGCCTCGTCGCAAAAGTTGCCTTTTCCTTTCTAGGCTCTGGTTGGTCGATGCTGGTACATGTCCGCCAAGAACTATGATGTACACCGTAAGGAGAACAGTTGGAAAAAGTTAACCCTACACGATTACCAACCCGAATCCGACATGAACTTAAGAGGATTTTGGGTATGAACTTTGTACCCGTTTAGTTAAATGAGTTGACATAGTAAACCTGTTTAATTAATTGCGTTAAGTTTAGGTTGAGAATCTCGACACGAAAAATTACCTATTTAACCCATTTAATTAAACGGGTTGAATAGGTCAACCCGCTTATTGTTTATTTACCGTTTACCATATATCAATTACATTTTCTGTGGGCATTAGGTTTTGGAGAATTAGGCTTTGTGGTCTCTCTAATGGACCTATTAATTGTTAACTTGCTGTTTATGTTATTAAGAATTTCAAACAATTTGACTTTGTTTGTTGTTGTTTAAAACTTGACTCGGACATGGTTTGTGATTCAAGTAGTTGGTTCTTATGTGAAATTTCTAAGCTATAAAACTATGTTGTTGCTAATTGTTTTATTGGAATAGGCTTTGAATATGCTAGAGCCCGTAAGTTAGTTGCTATTTTGGTGCCCTTTTGAAAACATTATGCCTTAATATGTCGGAAAATATGTAATTTGTTTGGTAAATTAGCTTTGGGTTGAAATTTGTGTTGCAATTAAACGGGTTGGTGGGTAAATGTGTAATTCAAACCTAACCCCTTTTACTTGTTTATGTAAATGGGTTACATTCAAGCCAACCCGTTTGAATGTTAAGCGGTTTGGGTTGAACTTTTTCAACCCGTTTATTAAATAGGCCGGCTTCAGGTTCTGGAGTTTTCAACCGATTTAAGTTATACACAAACACGAACCTGACCCGATATGACACATTACCGAGCTCTAGTAAGGAGCATACCTTCATAGCGTTGAGAAGGTGTGTTCAAGGGTCGAATCAGGAACATATTGCTGAGACTTTAGGTAATAATTTAAAAGTTTTTTCTATCTTTATTGATAATTTGCCTAAGAATTTGAGTATTACCGATTTGAAAGATTTGTTTAGTAGTTTTGGAGAGGTTTTGGATGCATAAATACAAAACAAATTTGTGGGAAAAACTAGTAAAAAGCATGATTTCATCTAATTTGCTGGCATTCAAGATGGTGCGAAAGTTATTCAACATATGAATGGTAGAACTGTCAGTGATTATGAGTTGAATGTTACGTGGGTGCGATTTCAAAAAAGATTATCAATTAGAGGGAGTACAGGGAGTACTTCTGCTAAAAAGAAGCCTATTTGGAAGTGGATTCCCAAACTCAAAAACAGCTCTAATGAAGATTTATCATCCACTTATAAGCAAGCGATATTGAGTAACCTGAATGGCAATGAGCGAGGTAGAAGGCCAAAAAAGTGCTAACGAGGCTATGGAGTAAGATGTATGTAAAGGACCCTCGGATAATAGCAACACAATTACTCGACCCTTGAATAATGATCACAGTCGCCCGATTTATGTTAGGACTTTCACGCCCAAGTACAAAGTTGTGGATCCTCTATGGAAGATGATGAAGAGGATGATAGCTCCTTATGCCCCTTTGATGGTCCCCTTGAAATATGTAACGCCCCCAACCCTAGGCTAGGAGTGTTAGGGTTTTTTTAAAAAAATCCTGGGATGACACGGACAGATTTTTCCCTGAAAACTGAACATTTCGTAGGCTCAAAGTCTTACGATAATTTCCCTACACTGAAAAACAGCAATAAAGGCTAACTAACTCAATGGCTACCCGTCGGAGTTCACAGTTCTACGGGCCACCCGCCTGAAGCACCACAACCAATGCAGTTCAATGCTTAAACAAATGAACAATGAAGAGTATAGCCCTTGGCAATTTAGATGGTGGCTCACACAGCCATACAGAGCGACTCTAAATTATATGCATTACAAGCATCCAAGAGCTTAAATTACAAACCATTACATCATAATACATTTTGCAGCTCACATACAAGCACATCGTTTTATTCCTAGGGCAGCAATGCCTCCGTCTCGGCTTACTCGAGCCGACCTTTACTTGCTATTTCAAAAATCTGGGAAGGGAACAGAATGGATGGGAATGAGCAATTATCGCTCAGTGGATGACCCCCTCTCCTAAACAATATCTTTAATGCAATAATAACTTACAATAGTTGTTCCTAATTCTTTCTCTTTGAATGACTCACCTATCGTACAGTGTGTTCCAAGCACAATGCAAGGGATATAGTATTTTCACCAATAGCTTAAACTTGAGAATAGCTATACTCAATGAACTTACCATAAGTCTTTCATATGAACTCATAAATTTAATGAAAACAAATGGGGTTTAACCCATAAACCCTACCTGCGGGGATTTCTGTTACAAAAGGCTCATTCATCGCTAAAGCTTTATATATGATGCTTAGTACCACAGTAAAGCTGACTTTAGTTCATATAATGTAAAGCGTGCATAATCATTAAGATTCATTGAAGATGTCGTTAAGTAATGGGCTATATGAACTCAGTAATCATACTAAAACCATCATCATGCCCACTGCGATGCAATCACTAAACTGATGATTTCACTTTACCCTACAGTAACAGGTCAGATGCAGGGGTAAATCTCCTCGCTAAAACATGGAACGATAACCATAAGGTGAAACATATAACTGTGTCGTATGATTAGTAAGCAACGATGTGGCCTTTGAGCTTTATGTGCTTGTTTCTTAAAGTATAACGTTTTACACACCATCATGTGAATTGGGAGTCTCTTTTGGCCTTATTTCTATACCAGTTGACGGGATTTGTAAAGTATGACTTTGATTCTACGGCCCATTGGTGAAACTATAGGACTTATGGACTTCAGATTTTCTACCTATGGATAGGACTATAAAACATTGAGCTTGAGTCTCCTGCCTACCGGCAGAACTATGAAACATTGAACTTTGAATCATCTGCCAACTGGCTGAGCTATAAACATTGAACTCTGGATCTTCTGCATGTTGGCAGAACTATGGACTTTGAACTTTGAAACTTCTGCCTGTTGGCAGAATTATGAAACACTGAACTCTGAAGCCTCTGCCACTGAACTTTAAAACATTGAAGTCAAGTTATATGTAAACTTCAAAAAGGGTACTGGGTTGGTTACACTAAAAATCCAATTGATGCAATGCAACCCATGCTGATTACTTAATTTCGTTTCAAAAGGCTCCCTAGACTTATCAACTAATCACCTGACTCATTCGATTGATCAATTCGATGATTTAGGGTTATTTCATTATCAATGACTTGACAATTAGAACAGGCAACCAATAAAACATTTAGAAACACGTAGAAATCATATAAATAAGCATCTATGAACTTTTAAGGAACTCTAAAACTCAAAATCAATGCCATCTCATGCATTCACCCATTCAGGAGAAAAAGGTTTCACATAACACGTATGATCACGTCATAAAATCATATCACCACCCGATTTCCAAAGTCCCCACGATTGCAATGGCTTTCAAACATTACTTGATATTTAAACATGTATAATCATAAATACGGAGGCAATGATAGCGGCGATAGCAATGCCCTTAACTGTGACTCGTATAAGGCTTAACTAGCCTCATTGGACGATCCTTAATTCACAATTAGCATCCATAACTATTTCATTTCTATGCAATCACTATAAACAATAGGTACATATATCGATAAACTACGTATAATCGATAAACTACTTATAGTCGATAAACTATATATAATCGATAAACTTTATATAATTGATAACTTTATATAATCAATGAGCTATATAGAATCAATGAGCTACATATAAATCAACAAACTTTAGATAATCGATAAACCACATATAAATCAATAAACTTTATACACTCAATGAACTTGCCACAACCGAGAAACGATATATAATCATTAAAATTGATATCATATAATCGATAAACTATATATAATTAACGAACTTAATATAATTGATAAACTATACATAATCAATAGACTCCATAGAATCAATAGATTACATATAAATCGATAAACGTTATATAATCGAATAAACCTCATATAATCGATAAATTTCATATAATCGATAAACTATATATATAATCAAATAAATTTCACATAATCGATAAACTTTAAATGTAATCGATAAACCTTTGTTCAGTATGATCAAAATATATATATACTAGGCATCGTTCAGTTTACGCTACTGTTCTCTCAATCACTAATAATCAGTTCGAATTCAACTTGAATGAACTATAATCAATAATCACTGAACTTCATCGAAATTAATAATAAATAGGAAGAAGAAGAAACCCACCTTGAATCCAAGCTAAATGACCCGTTCTAGGGCTTGATTTGGGTTGGCTCGGTGTGGCCCGGTTCACCCCTTTTGCTCTGCCGCTGCCTCTCTCTTTCGCTGCCCACGCTACTCGCCGCTGTATTACCGACATCCGACGAGGGCAGCCACGCTGGTGGCGGTCGCCCGGGGTCGGGATCCCATAACCTTGACCCACGGCTCCCTTCTCTCGTATCCGCCTTTTTCTCTGCTCGAATTGGGCGTCGACCGGGGAGGGGGATGGCCGGGCGCGCGTCGACCAGTCACCGACGACCCCGCTGGTGCCTCCCTGGCCCTCTCCTGGTGTGTGGTGTGGCTGGGAGCCCCCCTTCTCTCTTTGCGACCCTGCCCGAAAAAACGAAGGGGCTTCAGCCCCTTTTCAACTTTTTCTTTTTCTTTTTCTTTTTCTTTCTTTCTTTTTTTTTGTCCACTGATGAAGCACCACCCCGCTATACCATAAATCCAATTTTCCGACCTCCAAATCTTAAACCGTAACCATTAATATGATCATCGGTTGGTTTATCTGCCCTTTGATTGTATTAAGGTTCGATTCAATAAATTGCAGGGTTATTCCCAAGGTTCGACATTCCATTCGTATTCGGGAATCTGCTCAATGTGGTACCCAATAATAATCCTTAATACCGATAAAACTAATAATAGTAATACTAATAATATTCTTTTCAATAAAATCAGCACTTGAGCAGGCGCATCGATATTATTTCACTTTATGACGATATAAAATAACGAAATCGGCTTAACGAAGGGGATAAAATTCCGGGAGTTACAAAACAGAGCTTCAACTCCATGAGAAACGTGAGAAATGTAAAATTTTCAATAAGAGCAAAAAGAGTGACAGCAACAATTCAAAGCCAATCCATAATTCAACCACCCCCACCTGAAATTGCAAAAGAAGCTTCTAGATCACAGTATCTTCAGTAACAATTGGTCATAAAAATTACGAAAAAAAATTTATATGAAATTCCTTATGATTTTTAAAGTTGGCACCCATGCATAAAAAGCAACTAGCATTAAGGATCCATAAAATATATGAGATTTAAGATGTGTCTATTTTTATTTTAAATTATAATTTTTTTTATTTCTAAATTGAGCAATTGAATAATGTTCATCATGATAAATACATTAATATTTCTAAAACCATAAATCGTAAATATAATATCATACTTTATAATTGTCATATTAGTTGTTCCTTTATTGATGGCTATAAGTATTATTGAAAATATTAATGTCATGAGATACGGAATTACAATTTTGCATATGTTTGAAATTAAAATTAGAATATTTTGTAATCAGGATCTTTATTAAAACCTTTGATATTTTCAACCGATGCCAATCTTTTTGGTAACGTTGAAAATCATAATCTTTTATTATGTATATGGGTTTTTTAATATATTGGAAGTGTGAAAAAAGAAATTAAAAAAATGATATCTTAAGACTTTTCAAATAATAGAAATAAAAATATATTAAAAGAAAAATTATATGAGAGTAACATATGACAATTGGAGAAAAAATTTATTTTGTTTTAATATAATTATATGAATTAATATTATCAAATAAAATAAAGTTCAAAGTAAAACACTGTTATAAACTACTAGATCTTATATTGAATTTTCTCGACTTGTGCCCTATTATCTCTTGTACCTTGTTCCACTACAGATATTCCATGTAAAATGCCTCCCATTTAGTAGTTGGACTAAGAAGTGAGTGCAATTTTCAAGTACCCTAAAACTGAATTGGAACCAATCAAACGATTCCAATTCTGTTCCTAAAAAAAATACTCGAAATTGGAATCGGAAACCAGTTAGATTCAAAAAAAGGAAAATAATTGCTGGTATTACCTTCCTTTTCTTTTATTTCTAGTTTGGATTTCGTAAACTTCTTTTTGAAATTGAGGGCTCTATTTTTTGTTTGTTAACATAGGTTGATTAATATTGTTCTTCATTTGGTGGGTTATGATCAGATATACTCTCAAAAAGGAAAAAAATAAATAAACTTTAGAGGTCTAAAATTTTTATTTTAGAAGTGGCGGATATCCTAGAACTGAACCCAACAGTTTTGATTACGGTTTCCACTGTTAGGCATGAGTTTCGATTCTTGAATTTTTAGGGGAACCGCTCACCCTAGTTGGACTATACTATGAAATCAGGCTATTATTGGCTCATCTCAAAAACTCAATCTAATGAAGATGGAAAGTTTGAAAAGAAGTGGATAATAATTTGGGCAAGATTGAAGATAGTGTTTTGGAAAGCGTTTCATAATGCTTTGCCAGCAGGAAGTAACAGGATGATAAGACAAATTGGGCAAGACTACAAATGTTCATTATTCCCCAAGGATGAGGAGTCGGTGCCTGACCTATTCGATAACTGTTGGTTAGCCAAACTACTACGGTGGGCTTCCCCATTAGGCATCAAGATTGTCGCGAACCCACATGTACCTTGGACTCACTGGTTATCTCATTGGATACTACTTCTAAATGGCAGAGATCGAGCACAACAGCAAGGTGCCATTCTATTCATTATTGTTATTTGGCGTACATGAATAAGTAGAAATAAAGCATGTTTCCGCACTATTCAGATCTCCTCACCTGTGCTGGTGAGTGAATTCAAGGACACAGTTAAGAAGCTCTTAAATGCCCAGCGATTTCTGGTGAATCTGAACTACAGAATACTACCTCTACTAAGGAGGCTTGCAAGTGAAGATCCATTGTCTCGAGCAATATTGGACAGCGTGTGAGATTGTTATCCAATTGGATGATTCATGGACTCCCAAGGGATATCAAGGTGGAATTGGTGTCTTCTCACACTACAACAGTACTAAGCTTGCATGGTGTATGTCGTTGAGCAAAAAAATTGGGTACCTAGATCCGGACGCAGTTCGAATCCGGCAGGTCCATACGTGGACCGGTTGAACAAGGTCCGGCGCTGGTTCCAAAATGCTAAAACCAATTGCAACCGGGTCCAGAGTCAGGTCCTGAAAACTTGGAACCGAAATCGAACCCATTACCTGGCCCAATCAAATTTTTTTTTAAATGTCTAAGTTACCCGATTACCCATTAACATCAAGTCTTGTTCTTCCGATACCGCCATAGTTTTTGGCTTTACGTTGATATTACTAAATCTTTTTATTAATGTATAATACTATTAGAAGATGGTATTCTTTTAATACTTGGATGAAACGAAATGTTATTTATTAGCTAACCAATTGGACTTTAATGTATGGTAAATGTCTAGTTGCTACTCTGTTAAATTTGATTTTAAACAACCAATTAGCTAGCTTGTTAGGTGTAGGGATGAGCGGGATCGGGTACCTGATTGAAATTTTAGGAACTGGAACCGAACCCAATTGGAACTAGGTCGTAAAATTTGGAACTGATTCTGAACGTAATTGGAACCATGTCCTAGAATTTGGATCAGGTCCCGGACCCGATCGGGGACCGGATCCGATTCTAGGTATCCGATTGCTTAGTTTTTTTTTTGTTCTCATTTTCCTCCTAATAAATTAGGGTAAGTGAAGGTTGAAAGAAGCTAAGAACTCACATGTCTGAAGCCAAAGTCCAAAAATCCAAATTATAAGATTAAATTAAATACAAAATACGTAGTAAAGAATATTCACATACTTTAAAACAAACTAAAAAAATTGGAGATAACATTAATCAGAAATCCGCAAATCAAGATTACAAAACGAATAAGAACCCCAAAAATTATTTTAATTCACTTGAAATAGAAAGAGAAAGAGAGAGAAACTATCAAAATACTATAAAACCAAATATACAGGAAGCAACAAGGCTCATGAGAAGAAGAGTCAAAGTTTGAAGGAAGAAATATATGGCGGCCGTGATACATAAAGAGTAAGTCTGGAATACATTGAAAGTAAAAAAGACAAATGGTTAAATTGGGGTAGTTGGGAGTTAGCTCTCAGTACAAAAGATACATCACTTTAAGAATAATGATTTACTTTTTATATGTTTTCATCAAAACTCTTTAAATTTTGACTGGGTACCCAATACTAGGTCTGGGTCCGGGTCTAAATTTTCAAGATTCGATACCGGACCCAGTTATAATCGGATCCTAAATTTTAAAGTCGGTCCCGAAACCTGTCCGACCGGGTTCGTACCCACCGGGTCCAAACCGGTTCTGGTTCTAGAAACGGGTACTTAGTTTTTTTTACTTACCCCTAGTTGGGTGTATTGGTTCTCTCACAAAGTCACAACTACAAAAGTCAAAAATTTAAATGAAATAAAATAAAACAAACTGGGAAAAAAAATTAGGAATCGGGTACCCGATTTTGGATCCGAAAATTCTAGACCCGATTTCAATCGGGACTAGGATTGTGTCTAGATTTTTAGACCGGTTTTCAATCGGGATCAGTATCTGTTTCATAAAAATAGACCGAATACTCGATCCTGCTTAAATCTAATGGTTTCAACGCAAGCACAAAAAAGAAATGTATAATAGTTTAGTACATTTGTGTATTACCTTACAGACAAAAAAAAAATTAAAAAAAAAAACTCTGAAGTGGCAAATCGGACTTGATCATCATAGCATGGTACATGAATATATATCACCAGCCCTTTTTCCCACTCCAACCTAACAAGTCACACCTCTCAAACAATTTATCGACTCTCGTGAGCACAAGAGGACATCAAAATATATATAATAATTAACTAAAAAGCATCAACTTAACCTAACCATACCCATATTATTGATGATGGCGCCACAAAAAAGTCATTGAGGGCACAATTGCCAATTAACTCTCTCCATTATGTGGGTAGGGTTAGCCCTGCCCCTCCCTTCTACCTTACCTCTTCAGTTTCTTCACGTTGAAGGATGGAAACTCCCTTTGGGTCTTTATACAAATCCTATCCACAGGGGAAAATGTTGAGCAAAGAGACAGACACATGGGCCATTTTTGGAATTTGATCGATTTATATAATAATTGGGTCATTGTCGAATTTATTTTAAGATAAGTTTGCTTTTTTAGTCTTAAAATTCTGTATTTTTTGACTTTTCATATGTATCAAACAAACTATTATAGTGGATTTTAGTTGAGAGAGGAATATCTTAGTTGAGTTGCAGGAGATCTAGCTCATTTCACATACTTCATTATTTGAGTTGTTAGACATATATAATATAGTGCTTATGAATTATAGAGAATAAATGTTGATACAAAGACAAAATAATCTACAAGTATTAGTTAGCTTAATTGGACTAAAAGTCATTATCAGAGACTTAAATTTAAATTCTACTTACATCAATCTTCTACCTTATTCACACAAAAAAAGAAGATAAAACAATCTCAACTATAAATAAGAAGTTACAGTTTTCAAATGTTTCCAAACCATGTAAAAACAAAACACACCAAAAACTGTTATTGTTATTTTAGTAGATATGGAGCTCTCAGATATTGGGATTGTGGTCTAACATTTTTGGCCGCAATCCAAAAAATGGCGTGCAACGTTGATCCTTCCAACCCGTCCCGCCGTCCAACTCGTGACCATGATCCGCACGCCACTCTTTTTGGGGTTTTTTTTTTGGCCAAATAAGCCTTAAATTTCTTTTTTAATAAAGTTTGTCAAATAATACATTAGTAGTAGGGTCCAAAAAATATTATTTTATTTGGTGATTCAAATTGATGATCCATAAAATGTAGAGAAGACAGAAAAAATTAGTTTGTAAGATGATGTGGGCCCCACTTGTGATCCAAAATCATGGATCACTATTGCATATGCTCTCACTAAATGCACCATTATAGCTGTGCGTAGGAAAATACTCAAGAGATCAACGAAGTAAAAGAAAGACAATCATTTGATTCATTTTGAAACATATAGGAGAACTTATTTTGTATAAGAACAGTGTAAATATTTCATTTCGTATCAATGATATGATATCATATAATTATTTTTAAAAAATTATAGAAAAAGCATAAAAGTCTATATATATATATATATATATATATATATATATATATATATATATATCGCATGAATTTACGCATGTATTTTTTATTTGATTTAATATATATGAAGGTTGATTTATCGAATCAATTGGTAATATCATTTACATGAAACATTGCACCCATTTAAATCAAAATTAACCCTAAATTGCTCAGTTATGCCCATCCTTTCATAACTAATTTCTGCTTTGTTTACATCACATCGACACACCAATTAAAAAAAAATAAAACAGCCACCTGCCCTGACCTTAGGATAATAATATATATATTATAATAAGACAATTTTAAATGTGTTACCCCATCTAAATTTATGGCCTTTATGGTTTAGAATAACTAAATTTTTAATAATTATAATTAATTATAACATGCTAAGCTTAAATATTTGTGGGCTACATCAATTGGTAAAAAATAATACTCTAATAAGGTCAACTTTATCTACAAGATATATGAGATACATAATTTTATAAATATAAAAATTTTTCAATAAAAAAATAATTTTTCATAATTTATAAGCTGTAATATACTTTCACTAATTAATCATACCAATTTTTTTAATTTAAAATACGACAATATAATTTTTAAGTCAACACAAATCATTCAAAAAGTATCTTACAAAAAACATTTGTCATTTTACTTATTTATTATAGAAAAATGATAAATTAATTTAAAATAAAGTAGGACATTTTTAGCTCTTTATTATAATATGGTATCTTATAACTACATGCCAAAATGAACAGTAAGTCCGTAAATTCCAAATTTCAATGAGGGCGTTCTGGTAAGTTAACACAACAGTCATGCCCTAGAAAACCCACCCATCATCACCACGCCACAATTATGGCTTCACTTAACTTCCCATTGGCCCCAAATCATTCAGCCACAAGAAAAACACACACAAAATACTCTGTCTACCCACAAACTTTCCTCTTTTGAGCCTCCCCTCTTCTTCCATCCTCATCACCAGCAGCAGCAGCAGAAGCAGAGTTGCACATCACAGAGACTTCAAAAAACCAATATAAAAACTCTCCCGTGTTTCTCTGTGTTCTCCCCTGTTTTTTATAGTTGATTTCTTCTTGATTTTCTGATAAGTTTGAGCTCAGAAAGATGGATTCAAGATTCCAGCGTCAGCAATACCAGCATCATTTCCAAGATCAATTCCACCACCATCAAAAGCCACCACCAACCAACAACCTTACTCGCTTTCGCTCTGCCCCTAGCTCCTACTTCGCCACCTTCCTCGACGTCGCTGACTCTCTCACCACCAAGGCCGGTGGAGGAGGAGGTGGTGGTGGTGATCGAGAGAGGGAGGATTTCTCAAACGCAAGGCCGCTGAGCCCAGAAACGGAGGACATATTTGCTAACTTTATGTCGAGCATGGGTGCTGAACCCAACCCAAACAGCAACTCCTCTGTTTCGTCACAAAAGTTGTGCGACATCCCGGAAAATTCCCCTGTGAATCAGGACTCTGAATTCATGGTTGAGGTGAAACAAGAGAGAGAAACGCTGCCACAGCAGCAGGGTAGTTTCGTCACTTCACCTCAGCCTGTGGTTTATCAGAGCCAGTCAAAACCACCATTAGCGAACCAGAGAAGCTCCATGAAAAGCTCTGCTCGAGCTGCTACTTCATTGGGGATGACTTCCATGTCAACCCAGATGAAGATCAAAAATAATAATGATAAAAATAGTTCTTCTGGTCTGACAAGGCATAGTAGCTCTCCTGCTGGGTTCTTCGCCAACATACTAAACATTCTTGATAATGGTAACTTTTGTTGGAGATCTGAGAAAAAAAAAATTGAAAATATTTTATCAAAAGAGTCTCGATAAACCGTCCTCTACTCGTTTCTCGTGGAGGAGCAGGTGGTCGAAAGGTTTTAAATCTACGTTCTAACGAAACCAGCCTCTCTGTAATGTTTCAGGGTAAGGTTGTTATGTCCTTACCCCGCTGATACCCTGCTTAGGTGGGATTCCGGGGGGGTATGGATTTAGATTTTTTGGGGTTTTGATTTAATTTTTTTGGATTTTGATGGATTGAAGGATTTGGTGAGATGAAAGGCATAGGGAATTTTCCAACAGGACCAGCTCAAGCTCAAGCTCAAGCTCAACGTCAACCTTCTGCGACTTCAGGGCTGATGAGACAGAACTCACTTGACTCAATTATGTCTGAAAATCTGTCAAGCTTAGATGATGATCAGAAAAAGTTTTCTGAACTGGATGCATCAGAAAATCAGGTAAGAGTTTCATCTCTTTTTTGACCATGTTGAATGATTTATTATTATAGGTGTTCATTACTCCGAACAGAACCAGTCTCTCTCTGTAATTGAGGGTAAAGTTACTATATCGCTGATCACCCTACACCCATTCATACGCATAATTTTTGAGATATGGATTTCGATTTAGATTTGGAGCCTTGGAGGTGGTGTTTGATTATGATTCTTGTGGTGGCAGAGTGGAGAAAGGATGAATCGACCACCGCGTTTGGCTCATCACCTGAGTTTACCAAAGACATTAACAGATCTTTCAGATATGGAGAAATTGTTGTTTGAAGATACAGTCGTGCCCTGTAGGATTAGGGCCAAGAGAGGATGTGCTACTCACCCACGAAGCATTGCTGAAAGAGTAAGAATGGTTATTTTTTTTTGTGCAAACATATATATATATCGGTCCTGTTATATCCAAGTTGAAATTAATAGTTATGGATGGTTGTGTTAATTGTTATTACTAATTACAGGTAAGAAGAACCAAGATTAGCGAAAGGATGAGAAAGCTTCAAGACCTAGTGCCCAACATGGACAAGGTATAATACTCTTATTATCTCTGCTAATTAAGGAATATTGTAATTACCTCTTCTTCTTCTTTGTTAACTTGGATTGAGTAATTATCTCCTTTTAAGAGACGAGTATTTGAGATGCCCAACTCAACAATTACACAAATGTTTCTGTGCAGCAAACAAACACAGCAGACATGCTAGATTTGGCAGTTGAGTACATCAAAGATCTCCAGAAGCAGGTTAAGGTAATGTTTCAATTCTAGGGGTTTGCAACTTGATATTTCCAATTTTGAGGTCGGTCTGGAAATTGCAATTTTGGGAAAAACAAAAGTTTAGGAGCAATGGCAAAATGGGCAAACCGGTATTTTTGCCAAATTATAAGGTGATGGAGGCTGCAAAACCTAAAACCTGAATAATTGGTACCCTCCCTGTGTGTGAACATGCCGTTCTATCCACATTGTCCTCTTCTGCATAGAAATTGCATCACCAAGGGCCACCTTTTCTCTTAATAAAAGTCTTCTTTTCCATGCCTCTTTTATGGTTTTACTCTTAGCATAGTCATTAACTCATTATTGTTGTGTGTTATATCATTATAATCTTAAAATAATTAGATTATTAAAATTTTTACATCATTGTCGAACAAATTCGGTCTAAAATTAAAATATAAATAAAAACAAGCGAAAAAAAGTATATAGTTAGTTTAGAAGTGCAATAACATGATGTGTATAAGAATATACAATGGTCTTGTCTCATTGTTATACCTTAGAAGGCAATAGTAAATGCATCTTTTTAAATATATGGTTTTATTTCATTTCATGCATGTCATGTCCTTTGCATCTTTTTTAAATCAATCATTCCTAAAGTATGAACAAAAGCATATCGAATATTGTAAATGCATTCTTCTTAAATCCATTTTCAATTATTGCATCTCATTTCATTTGCATCTTTTTTTTTGAAAAACAATCATTCAAAAAGTATGAACAAAAAGCATACCGTATTGATGCTAACGTAATGTGACTTAATCAGGGAGCTGTTTGATATAAAAAGTCTCAGTGGAATAGAATCAAGAATGAAATTTAATAGTAAGGGAATGATTTTTGATTCCCAATATCACTTATAAATTTTTTTAAAAAAATGATTCTACATGTATGAATTTATATAACTTGGGAAGGATAAGGGGAAGTGGCTGCTATTTACTTAAATCCATATTTGAAACCTTAAATAATTTGTCAAGATTATGCGGCTCAATTTTATTTTAAAAAAACATGAAACATATATAATTAGGAGTGAGCAAACCAAATGATCAGTAAATTTTTAGTTCTACTATAAAAATATAGGATTTTGAAGGTGAAATTTTAGATAATTGAACAAAATTAATATGAGTATAATTAATAAGCGTAATTTTTGTTTTATACAAATTTAATTTCTCTTTTAAAGTAATATTGTTAAAATCAAAAATGACTTGTTAAAATCTTGCACAATCTTATCTTGCAGTTATCAGTCGCTTGTCAAAAAAAAAAGAAAAGGTTTGCGGCTGTTAATTGCTCGTCTTCTTTTTCTTTTTCATCAAGCTGTTATTAATCCGTCACTGTCAAAAGCAAACTTGTGGCTCTTAATTATTCTTTAGTTTATCTTTTTTTTTAACATCTCTCCTAATTTTACGGTGGTCGTTAATCTTACAGATTTTGACTGATTACCGGGCAAAGTGTACCTGCTTAAGATACACCCAGTGTTGAACTGACGGCCCTCCGGCCTCCACCCAATATAAACCGGTAAATTAAAAAAGAGTACGGAAGATGTCGCAGAGAAGATGCAACAGAAACCGCATGATGGATATGATGAGGGACTGATGGATGCGATCTCCTCTTTTTCAGCCCAGTTAGATTTCATGACAAAGACTTTATGACTCATCAGAGCCAGCGTGCATGGAAAGACGTGAAGAGAGAGAGAAAAGATCTGGATGGACCAATCAGATGAGAGCAAGTGTGCTGGTGTAGCTGTTGGTGGTGTACGTGTACGTATGTGATATGTCAATGTGTCGGTTTTTTAGGCAAGATCAGATCACCATCGCTTGCTTGCTTCCTCATCTTAACTTAAACAAAGTGGTGGAGGTGATTATTAATATATTATCTATCATGATGTATTCGAGGGAGTGGACTGAGGCGAGAGAGATTCCCCCCCCCCCCCCCCCCCCCAAGATGGTGGTGTCTCCACTTTTCCCAATAATTACTTATTACATATATTAATTAGACGATCATATATATTCGGGCTTCTTTTTCTGTTTTTTTCTTTTTAGGTATCCTATGTTGTCATTGTTAGAGTATATAATAGAGCTTTAATAAAATTTGCATGTGAGTTTTTGTTGTAAATTCATGTATGTAAGTTTTCGGTTAGGATTTTTTTTTAAATGCATGTGAATTAGTCCTTCTCCTTCATCATGTATAAAAAGAAAAGAAAACATATACAAAAAAGGAATGTAAAATCTACTTATGTGCAAGAAAAGTTTGTCCCATAGAAATAAATTGACTTTGTGGTGCACGCTATGACCATAAATCAGTACTAATGTTGGCAGCCAAAAAAATCCCTATCGCTACTGGTGAGGATTGAGCTCACCCCTATCATGCTTTGTAGACTCTGTCACTCTGAAAAAATTAATTCAATACCAAAATATCCAAAATCAATATCATTGCATGGGCTACTTCTCTTGTCATCGTCAACATCAATGGCTCACAAGCGCTCTCCCTTGAATTATTGTAAAGTTTATTAAAAGAAACGTGCCTTAGAACTTCAATAATGAAAATGATAAAGTTTTCTACTAATTTGCATAGATTTTTCTCTCAGAAATCAACCTACTGTGCACGGCATAAAGGGAATGACAAAGAGTGTCAGAAGAATAATTACAAGAACTATTGAAAAATGTACAAGCAAATGTATTTGTAAATTTTAAAAATTGAACCTACCTATTTTATAAGTTGGCATACACAACACTAGTTATCTTTTTAATTGAACTAATCAATCACAATATTTTCTTCAAACATCGACTTAAATAATTGAGATACCGTGCATGCATTTGCTAGTTTGCTAAGCAAATTAACAAGTCAATTAAGACGGAAGGAATGATTTATGTAAGAGAAGTACTTAGCCCTTTTGGGGGGGGGGGATTTTACATTACTGAATGTTGACCTAATTGTCACTCACATAATGTAATTTTTTTTTCATTATTCTTTTTATTTGCAAAAGTCAAACATGACGTCTTATTGGGGGAATATAAAAGTCCATAGTCATTTTACAACTGAGCTACGTACATTAATAGCTGAGCACCACATTGATTATATAACTGAATTAAGAATTATTATCGCAATCATGTTACAATAAGTTAACTCCCTGGGCATGCGTCATGCTGGGTTTGCGTGGAAGATCTGTCGCGAGGCTATTGGACCACTTTGCACTGCACTTTCTCCTTTTCTGCGATGCAACAGCAACACATGAACCTCACGATCCACTAAATATTTTACCATGGACCCGACCCGAGAGAGAGAGAGAGAATTATGAGTTTCTGTTGTTGAGTTATAGATTCTTCATCCTAAAGGAAATATTTTATATATATATATATATATATATATATATATATATATATATATATATGCATATATATAAAGAGTTGTTCACTTGATTTATATATTATAGTCGGTCTCATCAAATTTTTGATATGAAACTCTTTACTCATGTATGATATTCTCAACAATACATATATATATGTATATGTTGGGGGGTGATTTTCAAAAGATGAATGCAGTTTTTACTTCATTGAGAATTCATTATTTGATATATAGACAAGAGACAACGCCAGTTTCAGGAGTCGCGATACATATGGTTTGATGACCACCTCAAATTAATCATGCTCCTATTTTATAATTTGCAATCTTATTTTGAAGCAAATGAATGATTTACAGCAAAAACCTCCTTGATGATTATGTGGAACTTAATTATAATAACCTCACATGCCAAGCAATACTGATATCTTTTACAGAGCTTTTTTTTACATTAATCTTGACCATTAAATTGTAAGGTTGTAATCTCTCCTCGACTATTTAAACATGTTTGTTCAAGTCCCATGCGCCGTAATCCTAACCCCTTTCTCCTCATCCTTTTTTAAAGATGCTACGTGTGCAATTGAACATAGTGGATTACTAGTGGTGTCTTTGTAAATGTCAATTCCCTATCTTTTCAATGTTTGTGTCTTTATTATGGTTTGTCTTCTTGATAATTTTTCTCTCTTTATTTGTAAGAATCCTTTTTTGAGAGTTTCAATGATAATTTTAGGTGCTTTGAGGTTTTCAAATCGAATGCCTTGCTTTTTTGTATTTTAATACAAAAATTAGGCAATCCTTTTTTTCAGGGGTTATGTTTCACCTATATTGTCCTCAATGAGAATAAAAAGAAAGGAAAAACAAGGAATAGATCATATACACAAACTCGAAGAACTAGTAGAAAAGTCAAACTTGGCCGACCAATTAGCTATTCGATTTCCTTCTCAAAAGATAGATTCGATGTAAACTTGATTTTGTATCTTTAACAAGAGTTTGAATCTCCCAAAAAATATAAACTTTTCCATTTGAAAGGAAGGCTTTGATAAGCACATGATCATCACCTTCAAGAATAGTTTACCAATAACCTACTTTTTTTGGATAAGCAGGCCTAACCAATTAGGCCTCTATCTCAGGAGTACCCAATGAACCTTAACAGGTCAAGGGATAAGGGGTGTCAAAATCCGAACACAAAACCTAGGAACCAGGCCCACCACAAATTTCCATGCACAAAGCATAATTTGCTCCCCCGTCAGATTCAAAATTGGACAAGGGCACTCCTAGCCACACGGGCTGGGCGCTCTTCGGCGTTGAACAATAACCTATTTAAACCACTCTATGTACACCATTTTTGCATTCTCGTCGCTTTTCCTGCTCGAAACTCCAAGATTAGTAGTTCCAACTTGAAAACAATTCTCCATCTCAATTTCTGATGACAAAGCATCTTGCTGCTGAAGAAGAAGATTTGCATCTAGCAAAGTTGGTTTAGATGAATCCTCATAGTATTGCCCAACTAATGAAGGATGTGGGCTAGTAAATAACTCGAATGAGAATGCTGATCATGGAATGAAGTTGTTATATCCAACTTAAATCTTTTCCAAACTTTCCACTCAGTCCTTTTTTGGGGGGGGGGGGGAAGTACAACTGAAGTAGAATTAAAATTTTCTTTTTAAACAGCATTGCACAATTTTAAATTTATTTTTATGTCAAACTTATCAGCTCAAAATAAAACCACTTTCTTTCATAAATTAAAAATCAACCCCCCCCCCCCACCCCCCAAAAAAAAAACAGAAATGAAAAAAGACCCAAACGGAACGTGAGAGCTTGGATCTAGAATATGAAATGACTTGATGTATACTACAACACATCTAGCCGTCAAACAAACCATGTACAGAAGAAAGCGCAAAAATTCAGTGGCGGATCTATGTGGAAGGGAGGGGTGTCTATGGACAACCCTAACTCAAAAAAATTGTTTGAAGCCTATATCAATATTATGGGTTGACTTTCCTAAAATAAGCCCAAAAAAATAATAAATTGTTAAATGTTCGTAGGTGGACATCCTTAATTTAAAACTCTAGATCTGCCACTGCAAGAATTAATCCAATTATCGCAATTTTCTATTGAAAACAATTAATACTTCATAACTAAAGCCAAAAGTGAGGAAATCACATTTTTATTTTACCAAGACCGCTTGAAAATTTATTGACCACTTTAAAATATTGAAAGAGAATTAACTCAGTAAGTGTTACAAAATCCACAAATGAGCTGAACTTTCACATCGAAAATGGAGGAAGGAGTTATATATAGTTGCTAGACCTATGGTCATATATAGTTTAGGCTTTTTGGATCAAGTTTTGTTTAGTTTATATGTGATCAATCTCACTATCAAACTCACTAGACAATGAATTAAAATAAGAACTGCTATGGGTTGTGTTTGATCTAAATTCTACTTCCATGTTGATGATATTCTCTTGAGGCTTTTTGTAGCATTATAGCTAGAACAAGTGACATTCTTAGGACTTGTTCTTTTCATTGGTAAATTGGGGTGGGTAAAGTGGAATAAATTAAGTTGAAATAGATTTAATTTTTTTATGTGATAAATTGAACTTTGTTAAAATAGTGAAAGTGAGTTGATGTGGGTTGAAATGGGTCAAAGTTGGTTAAAATAATAAAAAAAATTGAAGTAGATTGAATTAGGTTGAAATGAGTTGAGATTAGTATTTTGAAATTTACTAATAAAAAAAAGAGACCCTTACTTATAACTTATAAGGCTCCTTGGTGGACCCACTCATTGCCGACCTCAAAAAGCTGAAATTGCCTCATATGGAAAAGAGAAAAAAAAAAGAATATAATAGATAAGGGAAAATAAAGCAACTAGACACCATATCAATCAATGTTCATGAAATTGAAATATACATGGGCGAGTGACGTGACCCCAAGGTCTAGATAAGATGTATTACCCTTAGACCTGATCTACTGATCGGCCGTCACTCGGCCTATTTCGGCTTAATCTGTTCTTAAAAATGAAGGTTAGAGTTGGATTTTTTCTCCCCTAATCTGTCCTGAACTTTGAAGTGAAGGTATCCGATTATAATAAGGGTCGAATTTGTGCAAAGATTATGACCATATGATTTGACCTGCTGATTCTCACTTTTTTAAAAAAAGTTAATTTTTTTTAAAAATAAAACAAAATACCTTGGGCTTCATTTGTTTAAAACTTTTTCGCTTCCTACTTTTTCGTCTCCTGTTAGCTTTTCCCCCATTCACATCTTCAAATTGCACTGCCTATAACCTTCTAACGCTCCCTCTTTGATGTTTAAAGTAATTGTTTTAGTGAATTAAATGTTTTCATAACTAAATTATGCATTAGAGTGTTTGTAATTGCGATACACTTCATTGGAATATTATATTATCGTTTAGCTGTTTGTTTTGTAAGAAATTTAATGGTTGACTTTATAATAAAAATAAAATTTAGTGAAAAATCTCATTTTTATGCAGGGAATGTTTGAGAGTTAGGTCTGACATAATTACTCGAAGGTACCTGCAGAATTAGGGTTAGGGTTAAGGGTTAGCCGACCCAGATGAGGGTCTGGTAAAATTAGAGTTAAAAAAATTCTTCTTCTCAGTCCTCCTCATGACCCGACCCCCAATTTAATAAGATTTAATTTACCATCAATTGTATAATTGGGACAAGGAAATGACTAGGAGCCTTAAATGCCAGACAGAACCGACCCCATTTGGGGTTGCGGTATCATTTTCTTCATCTCCTTGCACATCGTCGGCGATGCTGAAAGTCCACCAAAACACATGAATTTTTAAAAATTCAAAATACAAAGAGAAAAATATCATCTATTCATCGGTCCTTATTCTCCCATCCAATTTGTGTATTTTGTACAATTGTGCATCAATCCGTACATGTATATGTGGTTAGATGTTTTCCTCTAAAATGTTAAAGGAGATTTTGGTGAATCGAGTAGGATTTTTTTTGTGGGGATTGGATCTTTCATTTTACTGGAGTCAAGTTACTATTAACCGGGTAAAGAATAAAACTCTCTCATCATAGACTTTCTCTGTTCACAAGAATCGCGTGGGAATTTGAATTGTATCATTTTTGCTTATCACTTATTGTACACTTCTCAGTTTTTTTGTTAAAAATAACTTTTGTATACACACAGACACACACACACACACATATCTATAAACTTTTGTATCAAGCTTGTCAAGTTAGTAAGTTACACTTAAAATGCTAAGTTGATGCGCCCACTTTATACACACACAAATGAGTGTTGCTAATTTGTATTTGTTGGAGCATATTTTATGTTTATAGATCAATCTAAACATATAGAGTTAATGATACTGGTTAACACAACTGATAAAGTCTTTCAAAATTATCATCATAGATTTAAGTTTGAATCTTTTTTCAAGTAAATTTTGCACTTTCATGTACATACCAAAAGAAAAAACGGTTTGTGAAGCTCCTACTCATCTCAAGGACTCAAAGGGCTTTTTTTAGGTTTGCTCAAGTTCATGACATTTGAATTTTCATGGTCTGTGGCCCCAACTGTTGTTTTCCCTGAAGGCAAAAAAATATAAAAAAATAAAATGAAGTCAACAATTAAGAACAAGTTAGCAGTCAATTAACGCCAACCAGTCTAGCTGGTTGGTATATGAGATCTTACAA
>JACYFF010031959.1:16838520-16928989 GCA_017589665.1 Selenicereus undatus
GTATATATATATATATATATATATATATATATATATATATATATATATATATATATATATATATATCTGTGTGTGTGTGTGTGTGTGAGAGAGAGAGAGAGAGAGAGAGAGAGATTATAAGTTAAAAATTTACTGAAAAAGCGCATGTCCAATAAGAACGCTTGATTGAGGGCTAAATTCAATTCAAGGATCAACAGATGCAAAGGTGAGATATCAACATAGATTGATTCAAATGTTCAATACCCATCTTAAATTGAGTTTTATAAATTAAAAAAAAATGTGTTTGGGAAACGAAAACTCTACATTATTTGGACTAATAGTGAGCTCGACTTCGAGGAGTAAAGAACCCGGGGGGGGAGCATGGGCGGATTTATATGTAGGGGAGGGGTGTCCACACCCCCTAGTTAAAAAAAAAAATTCTAATGAGTTATTTTAAAGGAGGAAATATTGGTCTATGTGCATACTCCTAAAATGTACGTAAAAAGTTATGAACGCTCATTAGATAAACCTACATACTTGCATTTTTAATTTATTTAAATACTGGAAAAGTACAGCTATAATATTGAAATTTGATAAAAAAAAATAATTAATTAAATTAAATTAAATGCATCCAAACCTAATTGTCTTACTCTCCTCCATTTCCCCTCTTTCTTGTGGATTTTAAACTTTTAATTTAATTTAATATTAATCTCTTTAATTTTCTTTTATTGTTATTATTAGTAATGTTAATAAATGGGCATTCATGTTTTAAATATCTAAACCTGTCACCGAGGAAGCTTTCATAACCATAATAGCTTTTAGGCGTGCTAATTAATTACCGGATGACTTGGGTCAATGGTATTGAGGAATTGGGCTGTAGCGAGTTGTGATTTTCGGTGAAGCGAATCACTTCTTACGCGAATTAATGGAGTAGGGCTGCTTCAGAACCACAAGACCATGCAATGGTTTTTGAATGGGTTGAAGTTGACGCCCTATTTGGTGAAATTAGTTATTGAGCTAATGGATAGCGATTTGGGTAGTAAATAGTATTTTTAATTTAGTTGTTAACGGATAATTGTTTAGATAAGCGGTTAAAACAAATGTGTATTTAGTTGTTCGGTTAGCTGATGAATGTAAATTAACATAAAAGATATAGATAATTTCCAAAGATAAAATTTTCAAATGATACTTTTTGGCCAAAAAGTATGGAATGCTACTCTTGAATGCCAAGAGCTAATACTACCAGCTCTTTAAAAACGCTACTTCAAACGTTAAACATCACTTGAAATGTTAGTCAAGACACTAGGTTATCGAATATCACAACTACCCGATTAGTGTATTGATTTTATCAAAACGCTAAACGCTACCCAAAACACGGTTGCCAAACAAAGCCTAAAATTAGCAAGAGAGAAAAGTCGACGACATAACTGATCATTAGCGGGCCATTGTTAGCAATTCAACCCTATCCAATACCATATTAGATCAATGAATCTGTTACCCATCAAAACTTATACAGTTAAAAAGTAGGGCACCTTACATAAAATCTCTAGATATGTCACTGTAAACATTGATGTTAAATTGTTGTCTAATTATTTGTACATTGTTATTCAATTCTTTTGGTAATCAGCCTATTCAATTCTTTTATTGTTATTATTCATTTTTTAGGTTGTTTAGTTGCAATGTGCTGCAAGTTCTAGAGAAAAATGATGCCCTACTAGTTTAATGCTCACACTATGATGAGTAGCGCAAAGTTTAAATTATTGAAAGGAACAATCAATGAGGTTTTTAGCCTAGCAAACATGTAAGTGTCTTCTATTCAGTAATTGTTTCTGTTAGAGTATGAAAGTGAGTGTTGTTCCACACTGATAAAATTAAAGGGCTGAACATGTATGTAAACTTGTGAGTTACTCTACCCATTGTCAATTAGTTTGGGGGTGGAACCTCATTTGAGCTCATATGCATAACTCTTTGTTCAAGCCCAATTAATATAAAATTTTTTTAGCATGGTATCAGATTAAGTTGTTTGATCTTAATTTGTCATCGTTCCTATTCGATTAAAATTGTGTGCACATGTTGGGCCTTGATAGTAGCCCACACATAGTATGAAAGTAAGTGTTATCCCACATTGATAAAATTAAAGAATTTGCCTCTTGATTTTTGGTTAAAATCTCATTTAAGCTCATATGTACGACCTTTTGTTGAAGCCCAATTGATATAAAAAGAATTTGGGGGTATTTGGTTGTTGGCTTTTTGATACAAAATGGCTTTCTGAGAATTTTTGGCTGTTTTGACCTAGTCAAAAAAACCAATTTGAGGTTTGGTAAATAGTTTTTTGTAATAGTTGTTTTAGCCCAAAAAGCCAATTGCAAAAAAGTTAAGATAAATAGCTTTTTGTATAAATGACAAAAATGCCCAATACTTTATTTAAATTACAAGACATGCTATTAGTGAAATCAAAAACTATAATTCTAGTCATTTAAAATTACGTGACATTCCATGAGTAGCTAAGATGAGTAGCTTTTTAGATTAATGCAAGTTAGTAGTGACATTTGATATTATGTTTATTTGAATATGATTTAGTGAAGATCAAATCATTTTAAATTCAGACAAATTTTAATTTGTAAAAAAACAAAGAAAAAGATCTTGAAAAAATTAAATTGGATAAAAAATCATATAAATTTCAATTCACAACAAAAAATAATCCTTAAATGAATAATAAAATAAGGTTGTAAGATGTAGGTATCACATGAATACATATAAATTGAAAAAAAATAAGATAAATAATGAATACAAAATATATGTAGAATTAATATGAAAATAAGGTTTCAGGCATTGAACTAATTCTTACGTCTGACATAAATTTAATTATTTTTGAAAAGAAAACAAAAGGGCTAATAAATAAAAAAAATCATGTTTAACTAAAAAGTAATGTAGAGAATGGCATAAATGGAATTTTAACAAATAAAGTTTTCAGAAACAGCTAATTTTACCAAATATTGTTTCTAAAAATAGCTTATTCAAACAGCTAATGCAAACAGTCAATTCAAACAACTAACAGCAAATAGCTAATAGAAAAAGCTAACAGCTGATTGCCAAATAGAGCCTTTAATAATTTCCTACTAAACAATGTATTTGGTTTAAGGTTTACAAGTGTAGAGGGAATTTTATTCTTCAGGGAGAAATAGTTAGTTTGTTGTGAGTTAATGATAAATGATTGTTTGCGTAAGGTAAGTTGTCCATATGTTGGATCCACTATACAGGATTGACCACATGTACTAGTAGTAGAAAAGAGAAAGTGAGAATCTAATCACTGTATTAAGGGCATGTTCTTTTCGTTAGTCTTTTTTAATTTATCAACTTCAACCAATTTCAACTCACTTCAACCAACTTCAACCCACCTCTTTCAAAATTTTATTCTCACAATTTCAACCAACTTAAAAAAAAAATATAACAACTTCAACCAACTTTAACCTACTTTAACAAAAAATACGAACTTCAATCCACTTCAATCTACCTCAACCTAATTCACTCGTTTACCAATTCCAATTTATCAACAAAAAGAACAAACCCTAAGTCTAACAGAAATCTAGTCCTTAAGATAAATTAACCTCACAAACGCCTATTAGCTTCCATCAATTTAATAACCCAATTTATCTGAACTATAATCTTCTTTTCAAAATGTCGTCATTTATTCAATCTATAGTGCAAAAATACAAACCGAAACATTTGTTAAAAAAATATAAGATGGAACATTTATACAAAATAGTTTATGATAATATGTATAATACGATTTCTTTTTTTGAATAGTATATACTAGTGATAATATTAATAGATAGATGCATCTAATTTAAATGTCAAGATCTACCACTAAGGAAGCCTTCATAATCATAATAGGTTTGAGGTGTGCTAATTAAATGCCGGATGACTTGAGTCAATGTGTTAGAAACATAGGTTTTGTTAGTTAGTTAGCCTCATGCTGATGTGGCATTCTTTCTTCTTCTTTTCTGTTGCAACAAATTATAAAAGGAGCCAGCCTCCTTCGAGTTGTACATGATGAAAATGTAATACTTCTCTCTGCTTTCTCAATAAAGATCTTTTGATTTCTCTCTCTTCCATGAAGTTCAAGATGGTATCAGAGCAGATTGAAGATCCTGAATCTTCAAGACTGTACAGAATTCTTGCTTATCGATTGCTCGATTGAGTAGCCTTTTCAAATTCGATCAAGCTTTACATCATTCCTCATTTCAAGCACCTTTGATTCTTTCTTTCTTTCTGTTTCAAGTGATTGACTTGGTTCATCAATTGCTCAAGCCCTAATCTCGACATTCAATACCTCTCAGTTTAGCTTTCGATCTCTTTTATGAGGTCTTATGCCATGGCAGCCATTGGAGGGAACAGAGTATAGATTGAACCTTCAGATCCGTTGTTCTTGCATTCTTCAGATCAGTCAGGCCAGACTCTAGTTGCAGATGTCTTCAATGGAGAAGACTTTGATAACTGGAAGCGGTCTGTGAGGACTGCATTATCAGCTAAGCACAAGATTGGCTTCATTGATGGTACTAGTGCTAAACCTGAGTCATCATCTCCCCTCCTCCCTTATTGGTAGCATTGTAATGATATGGTCCTATCCTGGTTGCTTAATTCTGTTCATAAAAGCATTCGAGATAGTGTCATTTTTTGTGAAACCGACAGTCAAATGTGGAAAGAATTGAATGAACGATATGGTCAATCCAACAAGGCCAGGCACTTTCAAGCTCAAAAGGAAGTATGTTGTATCTCTCAATGAGATCTTGATATAGCATCTTACTTCAATAAAGCTAAACGAGTTTGGGATGAATTCATCTCTGCTAATGGCATGCCGTGGTGTGGATGCAAGAAGTGTGAATGTGATATTAACATCAATGAGAAGTTACAGGCATATCTTGAAGAACAGAAAACCATACAATTTCTCATGGGACTAAATGAGTCCTATATAGCAGTTTGTGGCAACATCCTCATGATGACTCATCTCCCTTCCTTAAGTCAAATTTACTCTTTGCTTGTCCAAGAAGAAAGACAAAGGCAGGTCAACTCAAACACAGGGAGTCTCTTCCAATCTAAAAGCACCTCGTTTAGTGCAAACACTAGTAGCAATGTCACAAGAAATGCTGGCTTTAGAAGGTCAGATACTAGAAGGACGCAGTTATTCTGTGAACATTGCAAAAGAACCGGTCATACAATTGACAAATGCTATAAGCTCCATGGCTATCCCAGTTCAAACAACAACAACAACAACAGCAAAGGGGGGAAAAGTAGTGGCAGGCAAAGCTTCAGAGCTGCAAACAATGTCTTCTGGGGAGAAACTGAGAACCAAACTGACAGCATAACTGTAGCTTCACCTTCTCCCACTATAATCCCTGGGTTAAGTCAAGAGCAAAGCAACTAGCTATTGCACTTCATATCAAACCTGACTGGCACTGTAGGCACAAAGTCTGTGGATGCTTCAGCCTTAGCAGCTCATATGGCAGGTATATACCAAGCACTTAATGTTGTACATAGTTTTTGTGCATTGAGTCATGATATGTGGATTCTTGACTCTGGAGCAAGTGAGCACATGAGCTCCAAACAAGAGTTCTTACATGCTATAAGCAAGTTAGTTTGCCCCATAATGGTTAACATGCCAAATGGTATGAAGGTTAAAGTGACTCACAAGGGCAAACTCAGAGTCAGTCCAGATCTTGTGCTAGATCATGTTCTACTTGTACCTCACTTCAAATTCAATTTACTGTCAGTTAAAAGGCTGTGTGAGCAATTGAAATGTATGGTACAATTTAATGAAAGTGTGTGTACAATACAGGGTCCTTATCTGAAGAGGCCTCTAGTCATTGGTAAAGATAAAGTGGGGCTATATGTTCTGAACAAAGAAGAAAGCCAGAGCTGGGAACTGCAGAAAAGAAACCAAGGCACTCAAGACATTACTGCAAACTATGTTAAAGTAGAAGACAATGGAATAGCATATATAAATAGTCGTGTTACTTTTGATATCTGGCATAGAAGGCTTGGACATATGTCTAATATAAAAATAAGACACATTCCTACTGTTGACATTTTGAGCAACAAAGATCAGATACAGATTTGTGATGTATGTCCCAAGGCTAAGCAACACAGATTACCCTTCCCCCTCAGTAGCATCTCTACTGCTTGCACCTTTGAATTGATTCATGTTGACACTTGGGGTCCATATCACACAAAAACACATGGAGGACAAAGATATTTTCTAACTATTGTGGATGACTTTTCCAGGGCCACCTGGACACATCTCATGGTGACCAAAGATGAAGCAATTTCAGTTTTAAGATATTTTATTCTTATGGCTAGAACACAAGTTGATGCATGCATCAAAGTCATTAGAACTGACAATGCATTAGAGCTAAGCAAAAGCAATGACATTCTGGATTTCTTTGCTTCACATGGGATTGTCCATCAGACAATTTGTGCACAAACCCCTCAACAGAACGGTGTGGTTGAAAAAAAGCATAGACATCTACTTGAGGTTTCAAGAGCCTTAATGTTTCAATCTCATTTACCCCTGAAATTTTGGGGTGACTGTGTACTTACAGCCACATATTTGATAAACAGAATGCCTATAAGGCTATTGCAAGGGAAAACACCCTTTGCAATACTTCATAGAAAGGCTGCAAATTATGATCATCTAAGGACCTTTGGATGTTTATGTTTCATGTCTACCCTTAAGCAAGGGAGGGATAAATTCCAACCAAGAGCTAAGTCTTGTATTTTCTTGGGATATGCCTTTGGAAAAAAGGCCTACAAGGTAATGGACCTGGATTCTTACAAATTTTTTGAGTCCAGAGATGTAATCTTCCATGAGAACACATTTCCTTTTGCCAAGCCCCATGCAGCAGAATTACAACAAAGTCCAGGCTTGTTTCCCAACCCACAACACCTGTTTGAATATGATATTCCATACAATGATGATTCCAGAATCAGAATAGAGTCTCAAAACCAACTCCTTGAGACAGGCAGAAATTCACCTGCACATTCAACCCCAAAACAACCAAGGAGATCTTCTCGACCACACAAGCTACCCTCCCATTTACAAGATTATGTCTGCTGCAGTTCACTCAACTTCACTGAACCTCATTGTTTTTGCACATTAACTAATGTTTGCCTACAGGACAGTCCATGTGTTATAGCAACAACGCACAGTTCAACAGACCCTCCCATCACTAAACCAGAAAGTTATGAAGAAGCTGTGTAACACTCAGGTTGGCAGAGAGCAATGCAAAAGGAGATACATGCTCTCAATGATAATCACACCTGGGACATAGTTTCTCTTCCCCCTGGAAAGAAGCCCATTGCTTGCAGATGGGTCTATAAGGTTAGGTGCAAAGCAGATGGGAGCCTTGAACGTTTGAAAGCAAGGTTGGTAATCAAAGGTTTTACCCCAAGACCTGACATAGATTACACAGAGACATTTTCCCCTGTTGTTAAAATGACCACCATCAGAACTCCCATGTCTGTTGCAGTCAAGAAAGGATGGAAATTGCACCAACTTGATGTCAATAATGCATTTCTTCATGGGGACCTATATGAAGAAATGTACATGAAATTACCTCAAGGCATTACATCTGACATTCCTCATGCAGCATGCAAGCTAAAGAAATCACTTTATGGCCTAAAACAAGTTTCTAGACAATGGTATGCTAAGCTTGCCCAAACCCCTTATGCTAGAGGCTATCATCATTCTTCCAATGACTATTCTGTTTTCTACAAAAAGACATCTTCTGCTGCTGTGTTCTTAGCTGTTTATGTGGATGACATCCTCTTATCTGGAAGTGATGAATGTGAAATACAAGCCTTGAAAGCCTACTTGGATGAGACTTTCAAGATCAAGGACCTTGGACTTGCTCATTATTTTCTTGGCTTAGAGATTCTTCCCCATGATCATGTTCTCATTCTCACACAGAGGAAGTTTGTGAAAGAGTTATTACAACAGTTTGGAGATCCTGATGTCAGTCTTGTCATAAGCCCTCTAGACCCTACAGTCAAGCTATTGGCAAATGAAGGAGACTTATTCCCAGATCCTACATTATACAGACAAATAGTAGGAAAGCTGAATTTTCTCACTTACACTAGACCTGACTTGGCCTTTACTGTCCAACATCTTATCCAATTCATGCAAAGCCCTCACACTTGTCATTACCGTGCTGTTCAACATGTCCTCAGATATCTCAAAGGCCAACCTGATTTAGGCATTGTGCTTCACAAGGAGGCCAGTTATGGCCTGCAAGCCTACTGTGATTCAGACCGGGCTGCCTGTTCTCACACAAGGCAGTCTGTTAGTGGCTATGTGGTCTTCTTTGGCAAGAGCCTCATTTCCTGGAAATCCAAGAAACAAGGCACGATTGCATTATCCTCAGCTGAAGCAGAGTATTGAAGCCTGAGGAGACTTGTTGCTGAACTAGCCTGGCTTACTCGTCTTTTGAATGAACTCACTATTGACTCTGTTATCCCATTCCCTGTCAAATGTGACAACCAAGCAGCCATATACATCGCAAAGAACCCAGTCTTCCATGAAAGGACTAAGCACATAGAGTTGGCTTGCCATTTCGTGCGAGAAAAACTCCTTGATGGGCTAATCTCCCTCAGCCATGTCTCCACCAAACAACAACTTGTTGATATTCTCACTAAATCCCTGTCTGGGTCTGTGCATCATAACATACTCCGCAAATTAGGGGTCCAAGCACCCACCAATTTGAGGGGAGGTGTTAGAAATGTAGGTTTTGTTTGTTAGTTAGCCTCATGCTGATGTGGCATTCTTTCTTCTTCTTTTCTGTTGCAACAAATTATAAAAGGAGCCAGCCTCCTTCAAGTTGTACATGATGAAAATGTAATACTTCTCTCTGCTTTCTCAATAAAGATCTTTTGATTTCTCTCTCTTCCGTGAAGTTCAAGACAATGTTAGGGTCAATGTTACTGAGGAATTGGGGCTGGATCGAGTTATGATTATCCCATTTATCCCATTCATATGGTGGAGCGAATCACGTCGATTGCGAACTAATGGATTAGGGTTGCTTCAGGACCACCGGACCATGACATGGTTTTTGAATGGATTGAAGTGACATACTCTCCCTCCATGCATGTAATGACCATTTAATATTCATAAATTGCCCGTTGCAGGCTTAACTAAAATCCTCACATATAAATTAAGGTCCCGTTCTGTTCTGTGTTTGGAAATATTTAATTTACTACTTATAATTTCTTATAATTTTTTATATCTCTTTATATCTTCTTGTATTTTCTTACATCTTGTTAAATCTTCTTATATATTTTTTACAATGTTCAACTTATAATCTATTTTATTCTCATATTTATATAGAAATATGTATATATTTTTTATACACTACTGTTATAAAAAATCTTATAGCTTTTTTATGAATATAATATTTGTATAAATATAAAAATAGAATTTAATGATCTGAATTAATATTTGAGTTTCGTCATGAAGTATATATGCCATTATAGAGAAAATTTCAGCATATTTTAAAATTGTAATACAAATATCGCATTTTATTTTTGAGTTTCGATATTAATTAATCATGCATGCAAATAGTCAAATTATACGTGACGAAAGCATTTTAGCAATTTCACCTACAAGTTTATATATGACAAGTTGACAACTTGATTGCTACTATCGTACAATTGAACATTAGTTTGAATTTAATTCTAAAATGGTTAACTCAAATAGGATTTTGTTTATAGAGTTCTATTCAATTTTGTTGAGACATTTTTTTTTAAATTTACTTATAGGAAGATGAAACTAACGTTAATACGAAAAGACCACCTCAAGTGCGAAACATATTTGGTTCTACATGTTTGTCTGCTTGAATTTATTTTATTGATATTTAATTGACTTATTTAAAGGCTTATTTTCATTAATTATGTTATTTCAATATTATTTTTTATTATCGAAAATGAATTGTAGAAAAATAAATTTTGCCTAATGTTAAAAAATAATTTATTTAGTAATGTTATAAAATTTATTTCATAAATATCAATGTTACACATAATTTATTTTAATAAAATAATTTTTTGTCATAATTCATACATTAAAGATCAATAATTATACATAAATATCTAAAAATTATACTATCTAATTTTTTAATAATTCAACCCAGTCCGATCGTGGTTTGGACCGATAAACACTCCTATTATTGAGCCATTGTTAGAAATTCAACCCAATACAATACCATGCTTGAAATATTAGACTTATGAATCCGTTACCCATGAAAACTTATAAAGTGAAAACGTAGGACGCCCTTATGTAAAATTCGTTACTACTGACTAAGATCGATGTTGAAGGTATTTTCAGCTGATGATGTAAATTCATAATCAATATATGCAATTGTATACATGTAGAAATTATTACATTTTAAACACATGCAATTGCATACTATTGTGAAATTATTGCACTGCATTGATAAAAACACATTCAAACTTTGTCTTTGAATATAGACAGTAAATAGGTGTAACGCCCCCAACCCTAGGTTAGGAGTGTTAACGTTGTATTTTGTTTTTCTTAAAATTCTGGGACGAAACGGACAGAGTTTTTCATAAAAACTGATCGTTTTCTCTAAAAACTGACCGTTTTCTAGGCTTAAAGTCTTACATTAAATTCCCTGCAAGTAAACGCAATAATAAAACCAACTCAACGGCTACCCGCCGGAATTCACGGCTCTATGGACCACCCGCCCGGAGCATATTAACCAGTGTCGTTCAATACTAAATCTATGAAACAATAAAAATACAACTCTATGGACCACATGTCCGGAGTACTGGGGTTACATCCCAACTATAAATAATTTTGGTTAAAAGATGATCGACTCGTATGGCCGTACAGGGCAACTCTGGATGATATGCAATACATGCACATTGAGACTTTAGATCACATAACAATACAATTGCAGCTTACACACACAGAACATGAACTTTGCTTCTAGAACAGTAATGACTCCATTTCGGCTTACTTGGATCGACTCTTACTTGTTACTTCAGAAGCCTGGGAAGGGAACAATAATAGATGAAAATGAGCAATTATCGCTCAGTGAATAACCCCCTCTCCCAAACAATACTTAAAGTGCAACAATACTTTCAAAAGTCATTTGTAGTTCCTTCCCTTTGAAGAAACTCACTTACCTTGCAAAGTATTCAACCATAATGCAAGAGCAATAGTATTTGGACCAATTGTTAAACTTTACTCATATGGGTATTATGTCCTTGAGGCTTGTTTCATTTCATATAATCTATAACGAAAAGAGTCATTAAGACGCATTGAATGTTAATATTGCACATTGAACAATAAACAATGAACACTGAATATAAAACTTGGCACACTGAACAATAAACAATAAACACTGAATATTAAACTTTGCACATTGAACAATAAACAATGAACATTGAACATTAAACTTTGCACATTGAACAATCAATAATGAACAATGAACATAAAACTTTGCACATTGAACATTAAACTTTGTACATTGAACAATCAACAATGAACAGTGAACATAAAACTTTGCACATTGAACAATAAACAATGATCATTGAACATTAAACTTTGCACATTGAACAATAAACAATGAACACTGAACATTAAACTTTGCACATTGAACAATAAACCATGAACACTGAATATTAAACTTTGTACGTTGCACAATCAACAATGAACAGTGAACATAAAATTTTGCACATTGAGCAATAAACAATGAACATTGAACATTAAGCTTTAAACAATGAACATTGAACATTAGACTTTAACTCTACTGCCTGTTGGCAAAACTATAGGACATAGGAACGTTGAATTTTCTTTCTATTGACTGGACTATAAGACATTAAACTTTGAAACTTATGCCTGCTAGCTGAACTATGAAACTTTGAATTTTCGATCACTAAATCACTGAACTTTGCATTCCCTGCCTTCTGGGGAACATTGAATGAAAGAACATTGAATTTCTGCCTTTCGGCAGACAATGAATCATTGAACTTGAATTTCTGCCTTTTGGCAAAATAATAAACATTGAACTTGAATTTCTGCCTTTTGGCAGAACAATAAACATTAAACTTGAATTTCTGCTTTTTGGCAGAACAATAAACATTGAACTTGAATTTGTCATGTAAACTTAGATAAAAGGGTACTGGGTTGCCTACGTCGACCATAGCAACGGATATGACATAATCGGACGCTCAATACTTAAGTCCTTTCTGAAAAGGACTCCTAGACCTATTGACTGGTCTCTTGCCATATTCAATTGAGCAGTCCGATGATTTAGGATTATTTCGTCACCAAGGACTCGTCAATTAAATAGGCAACCGATGAACATTTAGAGATACTTTGAAATCAATGTCATCCCATGCATTCATTAATTCAGGGGAAAGGATTTCACATAGCACGTGTAGTCACGTCATGAAATCATATCATCGACCAATTCCCCAACTATAATGCAACTCACCCGATTGTAATCGATGAAATCATTCGATTTACTTTTCAATTCCCTCTGTTCAAACTTCCTGAATTATGAACATTTCTATGTAATCATACAAATAATATTGTTAAGCATATAACCACTATAAACAGAGGAGGTATCGTTAATTCAAGCTTTATACATATAAACAATACCCATCACTATAAACATATAATCGATAAACTTTTGTTCAGTACGAACAACTTATATATTAGGCATCTTTCAGTTTAGTTGGCAATTCCTCAATCATTGATAATCAATGGGCTTTTAATAATCTTTCAATAATCAGTAAACTTTCCATAACCTTGCAATAATCGATGTATTTTCAATAAATTTTTAATAATCGATAAACTTTCCATAAACTTGCAATAATCGATATATTTTCAATAAACTTTCAATAATCGATAAATTTTCCATAAATTTGCAATAATCGAAATATTTTCAATAAACTTTCAATAATCGATAAACTTTCCATAAACTTTCAATAATCGATATATTTTCAATAAACTTTCAATAATCGATAAACTTTATATAATCAATAAACTCCATATCATCGGGATATATATATGTTCGATATACTGCAAATATCGATCAACTATATAATCAATACACTGTATATAAGCAATAAATATCATATAATTGATAAACTATATATAATTGGTAAACTCTATATAAGCAAGGGATTTCATATAATCAATAAACTATATAATCGATAAACTTTATATAATCCATAAATGTCATGTAATCGATAAACTTTATTCCTCAAATCACTGATAATCCGGTTGAATTCAACCTGAACGAACTATAATCAATAATCAATAAATTTCATTGAAATTAACAATAAATAGGAGGAAAATGAAACCCACCTCGAATACAAGCTAAATGACCCGTTTTAGGGCTTGATTTGGGTTGGCTCGGTGTGAGCTCAATTCCTCCCTTGCTTCCCATCCACTAATCACCGGCCTCCTGCTGAACCGCGACCGCCGGCGAGCCATGGGGGAGTCGCCGATACGCCGCCAGCGACCTCCCCCGCCCCCTCTCTCTCCTCGCGTGTGTGTGGATCACAGGGCAGAGGGTCGAGGAGCCCCCTCCTCGTGATTTTTGACCGAGGAAAAAGAACAGGGGCTTCGACCCCATTTTTGCCATATATATATATATATATATATATATATTTCTTTTGTTTTGGATAATTACCTCGCCACATCATCATTAATGCGAGCTTATCCACTTGTCACACTATCATTAATGCAAACTTATCTGCTTGTCACATTGTCATTAATGCAAGCTTATCCACTTGTCACATTATCATTAATGCAAGCTTATCCGCTTGTCACATCATCATTAATGCAAACTTATCCACTTGTCACATTGTCATTAATGTGAGCTTATCTACGTGTCACATCATCATCAATGCAAACTTATCCGCTTGTCACATCATCATTAATCAAAGTTTATCCACTTGTCACATCATGATTATCCCCAAGGTTCGATTTAATAAATTGCAGGACTAGTCCCAAGGCTCGCTAGTCAATTCGTATTCGGAAAATCTACTCAATATAGTACCCGATAAACAGTACTTCAGCAGGCACATCGATATTATTTCAATCTATCAAGAATACTATTTTGTAACGCTAGAAAATAGCGTCAACGCCTTAATGAATGGGATAAAAATTCTGGGCGTTACAATAGGTCAATAGTATGATGCATGAGCATTGAAGTTAAAAGTTGGGAGCATTATTAGTTTATTATCCAGTGCCCCTGAAGTATAGTATATTATTGTCGAAAATTCCTTACAGATAAATAAAATTATGGAGAACCTTACAACTTATATTACAGCTGATGTATTGCCAAGGCCCTAATTGTTTTGTTGTTTTATAACCATTAACTGCTTCTGCCTGCTCATTCACCTACATCTAACCGCTCCTAAATGCTCCTAACCGTTCCCAACATATTTTTAACAGCCTATAACCGCTACTTGTTCATATAATTTCAGGCTCAAACCAGTTCTAATGATTGTTAACCGATCCATAACTCTGACAGCTCATATCAGGTAACTGCTAGTCGTGGTGATTTAAAGGGTGACATCATAATAAAAAGAAATTCAATCATCTTGATGTGATATGATTGCTGATTTAATTTTGATTAGTACTGTTGACAACAAAATTGAGTCAAATGATGTAAAAGTGAATAAGATATAGGCATTTAAAAATTTTAGCAAGAACAACAAATAAAATAATAGACGCTATCATAATGGGAGAGCACAACAATATCATAATGGGAGAAAATGATCTCAAGGAACATGAATTGTGTGAGCAAAGAATTCACTAGTAACAACAACAACAACAACTCCCAGTATGGGTCCCGCTTTCGCGGGGTCTGGGGAGATCTAGCTGTAAGCAACCTTACCCCTATCAGCATTCCTACCCGTAAAGAGGCTGATTCCAAGAGACGCAAAAAAGGATTTTGTGAAAAGAATTCACTAGTAATATAATGGTAAATGAATGCAAAACGTTTTCAAAGAACATGAAAGCACAACGATATCATGATGGAAGAAAATGATCTCGGATGGCATGAAAGTACAATGAGATAAAAGGAAATTACAATCTCTTAATAAAACTCCACTAAAGGAAACTCCCTCAACCTAACAACATGGAATAGAAGACAAAGACTACCCATAAGGAACTCGATATGGTGCCACTAATGCCAAATCACAAAAATGTTGGGTTAAAAACAACTAAATATACTAGGCTAACGATTGCAAGGAACATGAAAGCACAATGAGATCATAATGAGAGAAAATTATCTCAAATGGCATAAAAGCACAATGAGATATGATAAAAGAAAATTATAATATCTTAATAAACTTTCCTTAAAGAAACTCCCTTAACCTAACAATGTAGAATACAAGATAAAGACCGCATCACAAAATACTGAGTTAAAAACAACCTAGTAGGGCAGCTGGGGAAGGGTCGCACCAAAAGGGGTGAACTGTAGGCAACCTAATCTAACTTTGTCAATGGTTGATTCCACGGCTCAAACCCGTAATATTTTGATCACACGGAGACAACCTTATCGTAGCTCCAATGCTTTCCCTAAAAAACAACCTAATATACAAGAAATACTTGAGAGATAGCCCTTCACAATAAATATCTTTAGCTACCATAAACTACCCAAATAATAAATTTGGTTAAAACAGGCCGATACCACAAAGAATCAAACCTAGGCCGTGCACACCGTCACGGGTCATAGGTGGAAACGGCTAAAGCAGGCTGAAGCAAGAAAACAAAAATGCAGCATCGTTGGGCCGAACACGGGCGTGTGCAAGGCTCCCGGGCTGACCGTGGGCCACATACCTTTGGCTTGGTGAGGCGCAAACGCATGCTAGCGAAAAAGGGTAAAGAAGTTGACTGAGCCAAGACTTGAGCTTAAACACGAAATTTGGGTGCAATTCAACAAATACTATCAAGCGTTAAGGTAGGGTATTTGGACTCTCATACGTAGCAGTTTAGAAGCAAAAGCATAAGTATCAGATTGATCAGCTTTTGTGCTCTTGCTCGTTGGTTTTTTCACTAAACATTGGTCAAGTCCCCTAAGTTTATTTTAAGCTAAAATTCTACATTCGGCCCAACTAACACTACTTGTTAGCACAAAATTTGCATTCCGCTTGTAACCCTTTTCCCGCTGTTTTTTTTTTTCCTATCTACTTATTGTGTGTTGTTATTTTGCGTTCTTCTTTTTTCGGGGGAGGGGTGGTGGGGTGAAGGCAGTTTCTTGTCTTACACAACGGTCCAATCCTCCAGTGTAATTTAACTATAATTTAAGTATCAACAAATTAAGTTTAGTTGGTAAGTTAATTTGCATTTACCCTTTAATTAATGTTTTACTCTCTCCGTTTGCATTCTATTTTGGAGATAACTTTCACTAACTCATAGGGTTGTTCATCGGTCCAGGACCAGACCGGACCGGATCGGACCGGCCTGGACCGAAGACCGATTAAGGTGCCACATGTGGACCGAGGACCGGACCGGGTCACTATCAGTACTGGACCAGGAAGAATCGGGACTGGGCCGACTGTGAACCGAATTCATTTTCACCTTCTATGTTATTCCTTATTCACTTCCAAATTAATGCTGACTGCTGTTTCATGCTTTGCTTATCGACTTGGCTGAATTAATGCTAATGAAATACCCTTGACTAATTTACCAAACCAATACATCCAAGCACACAGATCTAAAGCATCAAAGTAAAAAAGTTTAATACATCACCAACTGAGAACCTAAAAGTTAATTACATTACATGACAAAAAATTTAAGAGTTCAACATGATGTTCTTTACTCAAAGTGAGTCAAGTCACCCAATTTTCAAATCAATGCCGATGCCGCGTGATGTGATTCCAAATTTGAAACTAGGGTTGTTCATTGTTCGGTCTGGACCGGGACCGGACCGAAGACTTGTTAGTTTTTTTGGAGGTTTTTTATAATGTTACTTTGCGTTTGTCTGGTACTTCATATGTGAGATCCAATTTGCTTTTCTTTGAGATTGTGGTTATTCATGATATGTTAAATTAGTTGGAGCAAGCTGTTGAGACCATTGATGCTAATGATGAAGAAAGTGATGAAATTAAGGGGATTGTATCTAGAGTCACAAACTTTAAAAAAAATGGCCAAGAGGATGAGGATGAAATATGATAAGTATTATGGCACACCTGAGAAAATGAACCCTTTGGTATATATGACTCCTATCTTTGATCCTATGTACAAGTTGGCGGGTCATGAGGTTTCTCTCTGTAATTTGTTTGGTGAAGTACAATGTACTGATATAGTTTTGAAAGTGACAGATAAATTAGAAGCTTTGTTTGATGAATATTGGCAATTGTACAAACCATTGACTCCTCAAAGTGGGCAAAGTAGCGAGACACAATCTGAAGTTGAGAAGGGTAAAGCATCTAGTGCATTTGCCTTTTATGCACAACAATTAAGAAAGAAGTTAAAGGGCTCAGACAAAGGAAGAGGAATCATCAAGACCGAGTTTCAAAAGTATCTAAATGAGGGACTTGAAGAGGATGAAGTAGGGGATGATGTGTTGGGATGGTGGAAAATATATGGTCCTCGATATCCTGTGGTTGCCCGTATGGCTCGTGATGTATTAGCCGTGCCTGTTTCTACGGTCGCATCGGAGTCCGCACTTAGTGCAGGAGTACGCACACTTGATTCATTTAGAACTTCTTTAACTCCAAAGGCAATTGATTAATTAGTATGTTTCTTTGTATCATATTTTAAATTTATAACTTTTTTTATCTTTTGCTAATTTACGAATTTTGTTCGGTTTGATTGTAAAAAATGGTGCAAGCTCTCATATGTGCACAGGATTGGCTTAGGCCAAGCAGTAGATTAGATATAGAGGACTACTTTGATGAATTGCGGGACTGGAATAAGGGTAATGTTCAATTTTTCATTTCTTTTTTAATTTGGTTTATGCACTTTATACGATTACATGTTCTAACTTTTAATTTTTTGTTGTTTTTACTGTTTATTTTAGATCTTGGTAAATTGAGTGTTAAGGATAATGTCATTGATGTGGACGATACCTTAAACAATTAATATGGAGGTAATTTTCTTATTTTACATTATTTATACTACTATCTTAGTGTCTTTATTATTTTATGTTGCTAAATTAATTGTTGGTTTGCATATACTAACTCGATTGTTAATTTATGTCATATACTACTTGAGTAATTGGTTGAACATTTGATAAATGTCCCTTGCAATGGTAATGTGTGAAGGCATATTGAGTGAAGGACAACAAACAGACATCATTAGCCTAAATCCCATATTTTCAACAAATCTAAAGGGTAATTTATCAATTATGATTATTTTGGCTATAGACTCTCGTGCCTCTTGAGGATTCAATACCCATGACTTCAATCTAGCTTCTCCTTCATTGTTTGGATCCTTTTCAAAAATCAACTGACTTTGTCTATGTTTGCTTTCATTGTTTGGGTTTTTAGGGCACTTTGGAAAATGATTTTTCAAGTTCTTCGTTCCATTCTTACTAGGGTTGACCTTATATATAATGCCACAGTACTTGCACTTACCCGCCACTCTTTTACCATTCTCTTTGATCTCTTCAAAATGGTTCCAACATTTTGCCCTTTGGGTACACTTTCTAGCCACTTGTGTACCCTTGCTTTTGCTTTGTGTTGCACCTTGACCCGCCTCTTCCTCCTCTTCAATTTCAATAGGGTCATCCGGTTGGTGCTCACTTAGAACATTGGTGTCCAAGTCAACCGATTCTTCCACTTCCAAACTGCCCCTTTTTTGGATTTAGAGCTCGACATCTTGCATTGACAAGTAATTAAAAAAAATACATAAGTAGTAAACACTATACATAGATCATGTTACTTTGGAAATTTTAAAAATAAAAATACAAAAGTAACAAAGCTTACATTTTGAGAACAAGTCGTAAAGGACTCCATGATGACTAATCAAATCAAAAGTTGAACTTAAATATTACACCTGAAAAAACCAAAGTTTGATAAGCTTAAAATTTAATTGATGCTTGTAGAATCTGTTATAAGGCATATCTTTGAGATATATGCAAAAGCAAACAAGATTAAGAGGGCATATTTGCTTGCCTGGAGAAAATACGCAAAAGCAAACAAGCACATTATCTTTGGATGATCTTTTGTTTCTTCTAGCCATAAACAATGCTAGTATGTCAATGTATTTGTAGAATTGTTTAAATAATGCTTAGCAAGATGAGCAAATGCTTTAGCATATAAGTCATGAGATTTGGAAGTTATGAGACAAGACGATCAGTAAAAAAGCCTCACATGCCAAGGATTGAATCCTTGTTTAACACCTGACAAATGTTCGTTATGCACAAGGTACTTGCTCATCTCTAAAATAAAAATAGAACACAGAAACAGGCGCATCATAGCCAATTGAGGCTCGACTCAGCAGGTGGATCCTTCATTAATGGAATTGAACAGAGGCATTCGAAAACTCACAATACTAAAACGTAAATTGAAAACTTTAAATAGAACAGAAGCAAGTCAAAACACTAATCCGAAGCTTGTATTCTCCTCTAAAACCAACTCACATCCACAATAAACCAATCACTCATCCAAACCCAATCACCGTTTTCGCACAGCTCCAGAACAAAGCATGAAACCAAGAATTCTGTTCTTGGCCATAAACAGGCAAAGAAGCTCATACCTCAGACCGAGTGACCGACCCACGCATAAGACAGGCAGAGTGACCGACGAACAGGTGGTTGGCCGGCTGAGATGGGCGGTCGTCGTTGTCTTCACTTCATGGCTCCAAAGCCAAAGAGATGCGATTCAGGGGCGAGGACAAGAGAGGGTCGTCGGTCGCGGTTTGCCAATTGCCAAAGCCGAGACTCGAAACTTCGAGAGGGAGGCCAGTCGAGTGAGTGGCTGCCAGAAAACGGGTAACAGAGTGACAGGAACGACCGAGAGGGAGGTCTGAGACTGAGAGTGAGTGGGGAGAGGCGACTGGGGAGAGTCGAGACTCGAGCAGGGAGCAACAGCAGGACAACCGGCAAGGCAAATGCAATTCTCAAGTTTTAATTTTCAAAACTCCAAACTCAAAAATTAAAAAAAAAACCCTAGCACAGACCGGTCCACCGGTCCGGACCGAAGACTGAGACTGGAAATAGACAGGACCGTGGACCGGACCGATTAAGCACGGTCCGGTCCAGCCCGATCTTCGGTCCGGTCGCGGTCCAGACCGAACTATGAACAACTCTACTGTCTCATTTTAACACTCTCGAATGGGAAAACACACTTTTTTTAAAATCAAACACTAATCAGTAGATAATTAGTTCAATCAAAATAATGCTCCGTTTTAATTAACAGTGTATTTAATGTCTTGGGAAGATTACTTGGAAAAAAGTAACTGTGAACTACGAAGATAAAAATGGGATGAATTGAGTAATTTTGTTGGTCATCATTTGCTAGTGGAGAACTTCATATGAAGTTGTAGGGGCGTGTTTAGGTCTGTAATTTTCATAGATGTTGTGTATCTTAAGATGAATACATTAAGCTTTTCCTAGTCACTTATGGTTGCTTATATACTATCTTGTTTGTTAGAATGAGAATCTTGTTGGGTCCAAAGTAGTGTACTCATCATAGAAAGGGTGAATATGATAACAGACATTGTAAGTTAAAACTTTGACACTAAATCGAGTATGTGTGTGCAAATTAGAGACACAACAAACAACTAGTCGTAGACTTTGAACAATCAAGAGAAGAGGAAAAAATAAAAAAAGGCAGTCTGGTGCACAAGCATCCCGCGTTCACGCAGGGTTCGGGCAAGGGCCGCACCCCATGGGGTGAATTGTAGGCAACCTAACCTGACTTTGTCAGTGGCTGATTCCACGGCTCGAACCCGTGACATTTTGGTCACAAGGAGACAACCTTACCGTTGCTCCAAGACTCCCCTTCAGAAGAGGAAAAAATACATCACTTAATATTTGTTCATGAAGTTTACCATATCTAACAAGGACTTCCTCTCTGCCTAAGGCTCCCCTTTCGATTTCCAGCAATTGGATTAGCTTTTCTTTGAGTTCCATCAGGACCTTGACGACACACACCCGAAGCTCATCTTGGACAGTTGACCTAAAGTACTTTTTATGCTACACAACATACTGGTTCATTAAGCGTTTTGCTTACAAGAAGGCTCTCTCAACTATCTTGGTTTACTAGGTGTATAATGATTACAACATATTTTTAGTGCGATTTTGTAAGAATACAATTGACAACACTTAGAATATGACCCCGAACCTTTGTGTGGGTTGTACTTTTTATTTTTCAATTGCGTCCTGTATTTACAGACCTCTCGCAACTATAGGACCGTTAGAGCTAAAGTAATAACTGTTGGATAGAAAGGTATATGCTTCAGTTAGTAATGTATCTTCGTCACTTTACGTAGTTTTTTTTTTTTTTGGTGGGCCCAAAGCCTTATGTGGTTGTCTCATAGTTGTTGCAATCCTGCTTTTACATGGGAAAGACCATCTTTAGGTTTCATTTAGTGCATTCAATGGTATAACCACGGGTTACCATTTCGGCGAAGACCAACTTCCATTCTTAGGCTTCAAAGTTTGATTCGATTGTTGGTTTTTGCATTCCTTTAAAGGATGGCCACTAACATTTTATGGAAATGAAAACTTGAGTATGTTCTTGACACAATCGAGAAAATGTCAACCTGTAACTTCCCTAGGTCCAACATTGAAAGATTAAGGAAAGATGACATGGTTTATACGTGAGATTGTCAACCTAGTACTACAAGGTCTAATAATAATCGCTTCTCCTTGTCAAATTCAACGAAAGATAACGGTTGTTAAGAGCTAGTATTTGGACCCAACGACTAGGTTGTTAAGCAGTAAGTCATGTAATGACTTGACCTTTTGGGTCAAGGAGTTACCAACCTTTTTGTGATTGTACAGAAAAGCAATCTTGCTTTTTCATGTTACTACTTTCAACACATTAGTAACATAACTAATAACTAGATTAGTCACTACTAAAAAAGCGTTAAATAATGACAGAAAATAGCAACGGAAAAAAATCCATATCAGATAGCGACGGAAATGGCAATGGATACTATAAAATTAAAATATGTCAAACTAGGCAATGGAATTGCTATTTCGTTGCCATAATTTTGACCTTGGCAACAAAAATTTCGTCGCCACGGTGATTTTGAAGATTTTTTGCTGTTCAAAAAATTTAAATTCAGTGTGGCGACGATAATTCCGTCACTTATATGTCACTGGCCTCTTTTAATAGAACCAGATCTGGTTTTTTCCCCATTTCCTTCGTGTTTTGACATAGAAAGGGACGCCCGAGATCCCCAACCCATCGCTCACGCAACCACCTCCGCTTCCTGCACCTCTGGGAGCCGTCGCCGACATCTGCCACCCACGTCCGTCTACCTCCTACCGTCGCCACTTAAACCGCCGGAATACGGTGATTTTCTCTCACCTATTGTGGTTTTAATTCCTAAAAATTTTAGTATTAGATTGTTAAAATTTCATAATTAGTTCATGTTTTGTTGAAATGCAAAATTTGTATGAAGTTATTGCTCCAATTTAGTTCAACATCTTCCTCAATGTAATTTAGGGTTCAGATATGGTAATTTTAATTAAAATATAATATGTTGGTGGAATGAAATGCTCAAGTTTGAATCTATTATTAGTTAGTAAAATTTGTAAGAGTAGATTACATTTGTAGAAGTTTATAAGTAGAAATAGATAAAATTATTGCAATTTATATTTTGAATGTGAAGTTAGTGTGAGTTAAAATGAATAATTTTTGTAAATTGACATGCTTTAAAAGAAATAATTGTTGATATTGGGTGATGCATTTCAAAGAGATTGCTGGTATAAAGTTGATACTATAATGCGCATGCGGCTTGTATCCTAATGTGATTTGATGTTTTTGTTTACACTTAGGAGTTATTTGGTAAGTACTTAGGTTCATAATTTAAGAAAATAAATGGAGTGCAACATGAATATTTAAAAAACTTCATGTAAGTTAGCATATATGTTTGTATATTCAATTATATATCTTATATAACATGTATTTCTAGTGATATATATATTTAAGTTGATGTACTTATATATATTTTTTGTGGATTTATTAATGTTGTGTTTGGCTATTAAAATATATGTAATATATAATTGAGTAATTTATATAATTATAATTATATTAATTAAAATTAATATTAATCCAACAGCTTATATGAATGTCGTTGCTTGAGCAGAATATGAATAACGCTCCACATCATTGGTGGATTTATAATAGCTTATTACCTAATTGTAATAGTTATACGCAAGAATTTCTAAATGGAGTAAATCAATTTGATGAATTTGCACGTAGGCACATAGAATTCCAAAGTGGGAGGAAGTATAAATGTCCATGTGCAAAATGCAAAAATAGAGTATACTTAACACCCGATGAGGTAAAGATGCACCTGTTGTATAAGAGTTTTGTGAAGCAACATTGGTGTTGGATAAGTCATGGAGAAATATGACCTCAACAATATGATTTTGGGTATTCTACTAGTGAAGTTGGCGGTTCAAGTCATACTAATCATGACTACAATGAATGCTACACATATCATATGGAGTACAAGGTTTGTGATGCCATATTAGCAAACCAAAATGTAAGGGATGAAGAGCCAAACACCTGTCAAGAACCATTATATAAAATGGTTCAAACTGCTCAACATCCTTATATAATGGTTGTTTCACCTACAGTGAGCCCTCTGCTGCTATTAGGCTGTTGAGTATCAACTCTGATTATAACATGCCACAAAATTGTTTCAATGAAATTGTTCAATTAATGAAAAGATGTGTTCACCCAAGACCGCGTGTCAAACAACTATGGGTAGATGAAAAAGGTTGTTAAAAATCTTGACAACGATGTGATACACATTTATTGTTGCCGTAAAAGCTACATGTTCTTCTTTAAAGAGGACTCAAACCTCGATATATGAAAGTTTTGTGGGCATTCGAGATGGAAGATGCAAAAGTCATAACAAAGGAATCAAAATCCATTACTATACGCAAGGATGCATTATTCGTCATTAAAACCTTGACTTCAGAAGTTGTACGCATCAAAAAGCACTGCAGAGCACATGAGATGGCGTTATGAACATTTACATGAGGACGGTGTTTTATGTCGTCTGTTAGATGGACTGGCGTGGAATTATTTTGATAACAAGTACTTTAATTTTGCTGTAGAACCTCAAAATCTTAGGCTTAACTTATGTGCTGATGGATTTTATCTGCACCCTTTGTCTACAAGATTTTATTCCATTTAGCCGGTGGTAGTTACAAAGTATGACCTTATCCCTAAAATGTATATGATCATACCATTTATGTTCCTAAATTGTGTAATCCTCGATCCTAAAAATCCCAAGAACAAGATCTTATTCCATTTGGCCGACCTATTTACAACTCTTATTGATGAGTTGAAGAAATTGCGGGATGTTGGAATTGAAACCTATGACATATCTACATGACAAATATTTCAATTAAAAGGTACACTTATATGGATCGTCAATGATTTCCTAGCATATGGAATGTTATCTGGGTAGAGTACTAATAGTCAATTGGCATGTCCAGTATCTATGAAACAGCAGAAAGCTTTGAGATTGAAGAATGGAGGTAGATTTGCATGGTTTGATTGTCGTCGGTGTTTCTTGCCAAGAAATCATTTATAATAAATAGAACATCATTTAGAAAAGACATATTTGTTACGGGGAGTCTCCCTCGTCGTATATGTGAGGAACAACGTTATGCTGGGAAGGAACACTGCCAATGGTGGTGACAGACGATGACTTTCGAATGCCAAGACTCAAGAAAAATGAGCATAACTGGATGAAGAATAGCATATTTTGGAAATTGCCTTACTGGCAACGCCAGTTGCCCGCTATAATTTAGATGTGATGCGCACAGAAAAAAGACTTCTTCGAAAACATCATTAGTATTATGGACATTATGGAAAAATAAAGGACAATATCAAATCAAGAATGGATGTTGCATATATATGTGATAGAGAAGAGTTACATTTGCAACTAGGCCCTAGTGGAAAAACGGTCAAACCAAAAGCGAAGTTCATTCTTGCTATGAATGAAGGAAGATAGTTGTGTGAATGGATAAAGGGACTTGACGTGCCTGATGGATATTGCTCCAATTTGAGGAATATTGTGGACACTAATGATGCAAAGTTTAACAATATGAAAAGTAATGATTTTCATGTGCTTATGGAGACTCTTTTATCCATTGCATTTGGTGTTATTCCAAATGATGTATTGAAACCTCTCATTGAGATAACATTGCGAGAGGATGTACTTGAGGAAATGCATTGGGACATTGCCGTTACTCTCTGTCAGGAGATGATATTTCTTCCAGGCTTCTTCAATGTAATGGAGCACTTACCAGTGTATTTGGTAGAAGAGGCACGACTTGGCGATTGTGTACAATATCGATAGATGTATCTGTTTGAAAGGTAAAATACATTGTATTTGAAAAACTAAATTATCCAATTACTTACAAGTATTACTTAATATTATTTTGTTAGGCACTTCGGCCGATTAAGGAAAAAGATAAAACAATAAACGTGTCCTAAAGATTCAATAACAACAACTTACTTAGAAGATGTAAGGACGTTCCTTGCATCCTATTATTTTAGCTCTAATGTGCCCTCCTTGCACAGTAGATGTTGAAAAATGGAAATAATGATGAACATAATAATCTTTTGCCAACTATATATGTGTTTGAACTGTAAGAGACTGCTATTGGAAAGTAAAGATCAAGATATCTTACAAATGCTGAATATATTGTCTTTCATCTTTATGTGTCATTAAATTGTGATGAAATTAAATCTTATATTAGGTGGGTGCTAACGTGTTACCTTAGCCAATGTAAGTTTCCATTGAGTTTATCCCTCATAATACTAGTTTATTTTCCAGATTTATAAAATGTAACATAATTTTCACATAACAGGTATGAACTGCACATCCCAATATTAATGATGCTAATGTTGACACCATCATTGAAACTCATTTGACAGATTGGTTTAGTTAAAAGATAAGTAATGTGAGCTATTCCCTTATAAATACTATGACACATTTTGGTGCATTGTATTAATTAAAACCACATCATATGTCACCTTAGGTGCGTTGGTATTCAACCTTCGACAATCGCAAACATTAGTACTTGACACAGTTGGCTGTGAAACTTAACAGGCATGTGTTAATGTGGACAACATATTGAGTTAACGGATTTAAATTTCACATAGAAGCTTGTAGTGTCGGGCAGAAAACATACAATTGTGGTGTTCATGTATGTGGGATTGGATAAGATATTTAAAATAATTATTATGGTGTACTTAAAGATATTGTCAAAATTGAGTATGTAGGGAAACCACTTAAAAGATGTGTGTTGTTCAATTGTGAATGGTTTGATCCCACATTGAATCCTGGAACATGATCTCATAAACTAAGTAAATTTATTAAGGTTCATTGTATAAGGAGGAACAGAAAGTACAATCCATTTATCTTCCCAAACATTGGCTCACAAGTCACAAGTGTGCTTCATACCACATCCATGTCGCTCAATAGATAAGATCAATTAGCTTGTTACTATACCAACTAAAACGAAGAGTCAAATTGGATAACCAATACACTCTACCCATTGCTTACCAACATACATGCATGTTGATACTTGTTGAACCTGTGAATGATTATCTCTACATCATTAATGGATGAAAGTGCATCACTAGAAGAGGTTAGTGATGATATGTGTTTTTCATTTATTCAAGTAAATGATGACATAGATGAGGAAGAAAAGGATGGGGGTAATGAAGAGGCTTAGTGGGATAATGGGAATGAAACAGATAACGTAGAGAAAGATATACATTTATGCGATGACGACGATAATGATGATGATGAGAATGATGACGAGGATGTGGAGAGTATAATGATGAAGATATACAGACAACTAAATGCTTATGAATTGTTATATATTTAACTACTTAGTTTTGTAACACTTGGTTATGAATTTACTTTTATTATGTGTGTTAATTTTGAAACTTGATATTCACTACCTGTTGTGTTGTGTGACTAAACTGTTGATATGTACAATTGTTATTTGTACTTGCATTTATTGCCAATTGTTTCAGGTATGGATTCCCCCCACGTCGAGGTAAATCCTTGACTCGAGATAGAGAAAGAGCACGTAGGAGCTCCAGCGTGCATCCCAATACTGTGGACATTTATCAACCTTCATCCCAAATATCTCATACCACATTAACTGCAGCAGTAACCATGGATGCTTACATTCCAGGCGTTTCAAGAGCAATCCTTAGTCAATTTGGCACAGTTTCTATGGGGTCTTTCCCTCATATTATTCCATATGTCCCCAACCAAACATTAATGAACGAATAATTTCTATATCATATTCTAAACAACGCCCCTATTGCCAACACTGTGAACCGTACTCCCCAAACCATTGACCTGAACTCTAACCAATCCCAACAAGACATTGGAACTAGAGATAGTGAAACATAATCTAGTTATGAAAGCACTCGAACAAAGACATATATTATGCCAGATGTTAACGGGTAAGTCGAAAAATTGTTATGCATTTCTAATTTCAAGTATTTTGCATAATGTCATATTAATTTGATGCGTTCTGTTGAAATAGGTTTCTCCCAAAATAAAGGTGGTGTTCTTAGGATTTCTCTGATCATTCAAGGCAAATATGATGCACCTTGACCTTCTTGGGGTAAAGTGTCTAAACAAGTTCAGGATTTGTGGCTTAGACAGTTCAAGGTGACTCATATTAACACTTTGTGTATACCTTATTTATTATTATGGCATTATTTGATGTGTTTATTGTCTTCTTACTTGCAGAAGCAGTTCATTTGGAATCCTATTAATGAGGACCAAATCAAAAGAAAGTTTGAAAATAGAGGCAATACACATTTGAGGGACTTCCTTGGCGAACTAAGGAAGTACAACAAATAGCCAAAATGACTTGTGATGAACAATGGAAAAGACTCAAATAATATTGGGCAAGTGAAGATTACACGAAATTGTGTAAACCAGCCCAAAAAAATCGGCTCGGTGATCCAGATAGTCTTGGACCATCTCTCAATAAATGTGGCTCAATCCCTATGCATGAGCATAGGAGGCGTCTGATAACTAACTGTACATCTTATAACTTTTTGTAGTTATTTGTTTGACTATGGTGTTTAACGTGTTTTTCTAAATTTGTTTGACACGTGGAGGAAACAACTTGGGATGGATCCCACAATTGTAAAGTTATTTATTCGCACTCACAAATTTCATGGAAAAGAATATGGACCTTAGATTGATAAAAAATCACAACAAATATACGTAAGTTATTATGGATATTTAATCTTAATTAGTGGTTCAAGATGAATTCATATACTTTCATTAAGTATAATATATTTAATTTTTTGTAAATGTTATGATATCATATGAATTCTGTGAACAAGAGCTTCAGAACATCATTAACTCTCAAAGGACTTCGGATGACAATTCCTAAAATCCATCTCAATCACTTCCAACTCTAAATGAGTTGTGGGTGAAGACCTATATGAACAAAAAATGTAATATTTACAGCATTCGACATTAGACCATCAACATTAGGGAATCCTCTTAGTTAACTCCCTCTTAGCGATTTGGTATAATATATTTAAATACTATTTGTATTGGAATCATTAATATAAAAGTTGAGGATGACGCAGCTTTAGGAAGAGTTAATTCATTGTTATCAATGTACACTTCATATACATGGTCTTTAGCGAATGAGAACTAGGTTGAGGATGAGGTTGTGGATGAGGATGAAGAGTATGATGATACTAACCTCAAAGAATGATTCTTGAGCTGCTTGCTTCCCCCTTCTCTATTCCTTACTTATTGTTGAGTCCATAAATTTAATATTTTTAACACCTTTTACACTGTATTTTGCTTGTGAATAAATATTATTTTTACTATTTTTATACTTTTCTTTTAATTTATTTTGTTTTGTAGGAAATAATGAAATGGAAAAAAAAACATAACATTTGGTGCATATGAGAGGAGACTGGATCAGAATTGTCCATGGCATAATATTGAGCAGCCCATATCAAACCCTGCTTCATTGTCACATGCCACGCACATGACCAATTTACCCACCCTCCTATTAATTTCCTCTCCCCTCCTTCACGTCACTAATACTCGTTGATTTAGTCATCTTCATCACCCACCATCCCCTTTATCTTTGCCATCTTCATCGCATGGCCAACTAAACCACCTCCTTCCTCTCTCCATTACCGTTCATCAACCCAGATTTTTCTTGAGCGAATATGTTGAGAACCCCAGTAAAATGGCTCCATGTTTCTCACTAAATTTGATTGTGCCAGTGAGTATTAAGACAGAAGATGACTGAAATTTGTTGCAGAAATCACGGGAACCAAAGAATCAGCTCTAACCTTGGTTTGGTGGGTTCTGAAAGCTGGATAGAGGGGTAAATTCATGTATAAATATGGGTGGATGGGGAAGTAGAAATCATCAAGCTAGAGTCATAGTTCATTTGTGTTTAACTCTCTAATTGTCTTCATTCTCTGTTTAAGATTTTGGCAATTTTTGGGTTCTTCTCTATTGTTGGTTCAAGATTCCCAAAAGCCATTGTTGAACATCTAGCTCATTGAATGCTAATTTTTCATATTTCTGTTTTGATTTGTGTCGATTAATCTAGATTAATTCGAATTTCAAAATTTTTTTTAGCAGTTTGTTGCTCTGTTTTCTTTTACTTTGTGTTCTCTGTTTCGTAGCTTCATCTCTATAGTGGAATAATGTAGCTCCTAGGGTTGCTTATCTTAAGTGTCATCTCAGTTCCTTTTCATCTTTTTAAATGTTTTTAGTTGTTTATGTTTGCATCTTGAGCATTGAAGTTTCAATCAGTTTTTCCCCCTTTCTTGTTGTTATTGATGAGTCTTTGGCATGTGCACAAAATGACAAAAACACTAAAGCAATGTTTCCTTTTTCTTGACCATTTAAGGGGCTGTTTGGTTGGGAGGTTAGGAATGGAACTTGATACCAAAAGGTATCAAGTTCCCTATCCTTTGTTTGGCTGGGTTTTCAAGGGTATGAGACTTGATATCTAAAGGTATCAAGTTCCCCCCATTAGGGTGGGATTTGATTCCTCCCACTTTGGGAGGGGTTTCAAGTTTCATCCCCAAATATGACCATTTTTAATTAAAAAAACAAAAATAGTTTTATTTTCAACCATGACCATTCATCAATATTCAAACACTAGCTTCATCATTTGACCAAGAGGGGAGACTAAAGAGTCCACCGGTCACCGAAGAGAAGGCGGTGCACCGACTGCTGGAGACAAACTTACCGCCGACAACCACTGCAATAGTCCCCAAGCCCAGATTTGATGTTACCACTTGTTGGAGTTGACGAAGGTGGAGGAGAGCCGGTGGCCACCCGACAATTATAAGAAGGCGTCGAAGATGGAGAAGAACAACACAAAATCGAAAGTGCCCAGCAGATCTGAGAGAATGACCAGGAGAAAGAGAAGGGATGTAAGATATGAGGGACATGAAAGAAGGGATGGAGATTTTGCGGCGGCCGGAGATGAAGAAGATGTCGAAGGGAGACATTGACTGTCACCGAAGAGAGAGGAGCAGGTGAATGATATCTTATGAGGATGAGAGAAGATGGAGGGGGAGGAAGGAGGAGAGAGAATACATTATTATCTAAAAGTAATTTATATTGATATAAAAAGGTAAAAAATATAAAATTTTGATTCCTTTCCATAACAAACCAAACATATGATATCAAACAATCAAATCCCATTCCATTTATTCCATATTTCAAATTCCATTTCATTTCATTCCACTTATGGTGAACCAAACAGGCCCTGAGTTGATTTAAGCTTTACCAGTAGTGTCATTCATTTGGTGATATCAGTCCTATTTACTACTTTAGTTTGGATTAAATTAGTTTCATCGTATGAGTTTGATCATTAGTGATGCGGACTTTTCTTTTTTTTTGAGCTTTGATCTATCTAGTCTTTGCTATTTAGTATAGTAGTGTTTTTTTTATTTACATTTTTATTTTTCTTTATTTTCTTTATTTGGTTCGTATATTATAACAAGTATGTGTATATATTTAATCATTAATTTTATTTAGGTTAATTGCTGTTAATAGTTTAACATATTAAGTGGTTAAATTTGTTACTACTATCTTTATGGGACGACTCGTATTCGCTGGACTACACTACAAACTAAATACCATGCTCTTGCGGCTTATTTTACATCAACACTTATACATGTTCGTTTGCATGTATGTTACTCCCTTGGCCATAGTGTTTTGTTAAGTACGCTTATGTTTTCAAGAACTACATATTGTTTATGTGAATTTGTGACATGAATTGTGATTACACATTTAAAACAATTTGGTTTGTATGTGATGTTTGGCTTATTTGTGATCGAGAATTCTTGAAAGGGCTTCGAAGGAAGCATTTCTATTGAATGGATCAAATATTCTCAATGCAATTTTTTGCATGGAATGAAATATATTGTAATTGGGGATATTCGAAAAAATAAAAATTTAATTTTAAAAAATGTCAAAGATTGCGATGGACGAGTGACAAATTGTCCGTCGCACAAAAAAAAAGTTTTTTAATAAAGGGAGTATACGACGGAATGCAACATCCGTTGTTGATTCCGTCGCTAATGGCGCCCCCCCCCCCTCCATCGCGCCCCATTAGCTACTGCCATCCATGATTAGCCACTACCAGTTCCGTCACTGGATGGCGATATATTTTTGTAAATTCGTCGCTAAGTGTTCAATGACAGGCCAATTTTGTCACTGATTTAAAAATTCCGTTGCTAAATTCTTACGATGTATATATATATATTTTGTAGTAAATATAATTTAATTGCTCCAAATTAAGCATAAGTTTGAATAGTTCAAATATGCATGCAATCAATATTTCAATATTTAAGATTCAAGGGATGATAAGAGCAGAGTTTTTTCTTGATTAGGTTATCATCGAAGTTATGCATTCGAATCAAACAACCGCTAGTTAATTCAACATTCATCTCATAGCGAATTCTAGATTTTTTAAAAATGTTTATCTTGATCTTTAAAAGCCGATAACTGTCGTTTTGATATTTAACATGTGTAACAGTGCAGTGGAGAGTCACTTGGTACATCTGTCAATGTTCTTATATTTGAACTGTTTAGAGAAATCAAACTTCACTTTGAAGATTCATTACATTAAAGAACTCAGTTACCTTAATATGCTAAATACATATAACCAGTATCATAACTAGGGATGAGTAACGAGTCGGGTATCATTGGGCCAAGTCGGTTTGTTTAAAATAGGTCAATAAAGGGTCGGTCAATTAGGAGTGTTCATCAGTCCAGGACCGGATCGGGCCGGCTGGATCGAGGACCGAAAAGCTGCCAAACCTTGGACCGAAGACCGGACTGGTATGGAGTCGGTGCTGGACCGGACCGGACCAGTCAGAACCTAGACCGGACCGGACCGGACCAGTCAGAACCTAGACCGGACCGGACCGGACCAGTCAGAACCTAGACCGGACCGACCCCAGACCGGTTATCATCCATATTCGTCAAATTCAAAATTGCCAAGAACCCTAATCAAAGAAAATTCACAACAACCATGCAGTCAAATGAAAGGTCAAAAAATTTACTATCTGACCAAAATCAAAGGAACTTATGAGCAAGTATACAAAATCATTAACGAATTTCCAACTTCACAATAATCAACAGAGACATGAAGAACACTTCAATCCCATCAAGGAAACAATGGCAACCGCGACAAAAATTCAGTTTATCATCCCAGAAGTCAAAAACCCACATAGAGAAAAGATAAAGCTTAGCTAAACCCAATTGAATTAATCCAAAACACGACCTGACGTTGATTTTTTCCACTTTCTTTCACAAAATTACGCAGGTTAACACTTGATTCACCAGAGAAAAAATGCAATTTGATAAACACTCTACTGAAGGGAAAATGACTAATTCATTCTCACATGAAGGAAATCAAATTAGGGTTCAAATGCAACTACAAAATTGAAACGTACAGGAAAGTTTGGCGGCTTGGTGGTGGATGTGGTCGGTGGTGGACCTGGAGGTCGTTGCAGACTCGAGTCGAGAGTCGAGACTCGAGCCGAGGACGATGAGGAGAGGCAGAGCCACAAAGTCGACTGGGCTACCGGCGACTGGTGAGAGTGAGACCGTGAGAGCCTGAGAGGCCAGACTCTTGAGTGATGAGTGATGAGGGCTGAGGCACAGAGGCAGAGTCGCAGAGAAAGAGAACCACTGAGCGGAGCCAGACCAGAGAAATCAGAAGAAGAAGAAGTGAAGAACAGAAGAAGAAATCACGAGTTGTCGAGTTGAGTTCAGACATTTTCAAAACTCAAAAAATGAAAAAAACCCTAAAAAACCGGTCCACGGTCCAGCCGGTCCAGACCGGACCCAGACCGAAGACCGAACCTGGACAAAGACAGGACCGTGGACCGGACCGACTACGCCCGGTCCGGTCCAGGGCCGGTTTTCGGTCTAGGTCCGGTCCAGACCGAAAAATGAACACCCCTACGGTCAATAATGGGTCACCATATTAAAGCATATTAACAGGTCGGATCTTTAATGACCTATTTAGTGGCTCATTACTTTTTCAACTTACTTGTCACACTAATTTACATGTCACAATTAATTAAACCTATTATTAATGTTTTATACATAATAATAATTATCAGACAATTTTTTTTTTTGCAAGTTTGATCAATTTCAAAACGAATAAAAGGCGGGTCAGCCATAAACCGACCAAACCCAACCCATTTATTTATATAAAAGGCCTGACCCGATCCAAATCGTTCAAGGGCCACCTATGACCCATTTCAACCCATTTTTAGATGAGCTAGCCTTAACCGATCCAAACCATTACGTTCACGCAAAATTCGGGGAAGGGCCCTACCCCAATTGGTGAATTGTAGGCAGCCTAACTTGACGTTGTCAGTGGCTAATTCCAAGACTCGAACCCGTGATCTTTTTGTCACATTGAGACAACTTTATCGTTACTGCAAGACTCCCCTTTTAACAGAATCCTACACATTATAATTTTAATTTTAAAGCGACGTAATATCTTTAATGCAATACTAATGATTAATTGTCAATCCTCTTATCAAACTAGAAAGCAGTATATCTTTGTGCATCAGGTTTCCAATTTAGACTTAATTGTGACTTTTCCTTTTGAGTTCCAAAAATGTAATGCCCTCAAATTATTGGCTAAAGTTTAAAGGGGTTAAATACCCCTCATCTTTAAACATGAGGCAAATGTCTATTGATTTTATTATTTCATTTTATTTCTTTTTATTAATCAATGATGTGGCAAATTTTAAGAAAATGACATGACTTGTTAAAATGATGTGGCTTAATTCAATGTATATTGTATTAAATGTAACTTTTTTATTTCTAAGAAAATAACACCAAATTAAATATTACCTTAGGTTTTCCTGATAATACCCCAAAAATTCTTATGATTGAATAATAAATTGCATCATATTTTTTCCTTGTTGTGATTAGGCCAACAACAAATAAAGCAATTTTTTTCCCTCCCCCTTTTCATGTAAAGACCAACACAAGGAACCTTGTAGGGGGATCGAAATCTTTCATTGTAATCTCATTAGCTTATTTAGCTTGATAATTTAACTTACAAATAGAAATGCTTTATGAAAAATAGATTTTTTGATGTAACCCTTTTATCCCTACATCTAATATGAATTGTTCAAAAATTATTTTGCGCATCACTAAATCAAATCATTTTGGGGGCATGCATAAAAACACAAAATTAATATATATAATTATTTTTATATAGAAGGAGGGGAATCAAATATATATGACCTAATTTATAGAGTGTAACATACGACATTTTTAAGTTTTCATATGAAATTTATTTTTAATTAATCTTATAAACACAAGCATTTCACTATAAAAAAAGCATTTTAGTGATCTTTCAAGGAAGGGAAAAATTTTCAAGAGAATAAGAGAGGATTAAAAAAAAAAACACAATAAAAAGTGACGCGACAGTGTGATGTGCTCGATTAATAGAAATGAAATTCTCAATTTGTTTCAAGCATGTCTATGAAATAATTTTAGAGATAAAAAAGAAAAAGAATAATCCATATATCTTTATTATAATTTAATTATTGTAATATTTTCTTAACTCAAGGATGATAAAATTATGAATTTATTAATTAAGTTAGAAAAATTTGAAACTTACATTATAAATTGAAAGAAGTAGTTGTCTTAATTTTGCATTTTGAATATGCATCACTAAAAGACAATAATATTGCTTAGCCTGTATTATCTTATATTTTGTCATTGAATATAATTGTGTAAAGTAGACTATGTAACTTTTTTGGACAAACTGTTAATCTATTTATATACAAGAACATGTTTATGTAACTTTTTTCTTTCCAAATCTTGTCATGTTACATTTTAGGGAAGCCACCACATCAATTAACATAAAAAAATAAAATTGATAAAATAGCTTAATTCAGTCAACTGGTATTTATCTCACTTTTAAAGTCGAAGAAATATTTTGTTACATTGATAAAAAAGTTGAAGAAGCTTTTTTTATTTTTACAAATCTTTATTTGTTGCTTGTAAGTGAAAATACGTTTGTCAACATATACAAAAATATTGGACCACCATCTCAGGCCCAAAGCTTGAAATTCGTCACTTCTGCCGAGCCTCACACACAATTTCAGCAAACAACGAAAAGTAAATAAAAAAATAATAAAAAGTTGATATCCTGTTGGACGAGAGCAACTAACTCGGACACCAATCCGCGTCGTTACAAAAGAACGAATACGAACCGTAGATATCGCCTTAATCCAACGGCAAAGATACTCCGCGTTCAAAATTTCGCTTTCCAGCCAAAAATCAAATCAATTCCCAAAACCAAAATTCAAACACACCCGCCCTCACTTGTCCCAAAAACTCCTATAAAAGCACCTCTCCCATCCCCACTTTTCCATCACCATTCTTCGAATATCTCACACAAAGCAAAGGGAGATCAAGGAGTGAGAAAACAAATCCACTCGAATTCACCTCATCAATGGCTCGTACGAAGCAAACTGCCCGGAAATCCACTGGCGGCAAGGCTCCGAGGAAGCAGCTGGCCACAAAAGCCGCCCGGAAATCGGCTCCGGCCACCGGAGGAGTGAAGAAGCCCCATAGATTCCGGCCGGGGACGGTGGCGCTGAGAGAGATAAGGAAGTACCAGAAGAGCACTGAGCTGTTGATCAGGAAGCTGCCATTCCAGAGGTTAGTGAGAGAAATTGCTCAGGATTTCAAGACTGATCTCCGTTTCCAGAGCTCCGCTGTTGCTGCTCTTCAGGAGGCTGCTGAGGCTTACCTTGTTGGATTGTTTGAGGATACCAATCTTTGTGCGATTCATGCTAAGAGGGTTACCATCATGCCTAAGGACATTCAGTTGGCTAGGAGGATTAGGGGAGAGAGAGCTTAGATTTGGTGAATTGGGTGATGTTTAGTAGTGTTATGCTATGATGATTCTGGAAAATTAGTTTTTTTTTTTTTTTGGGTAATAGAATGTTGGGTGTTGAGGTTATCGATGGAGATGTAAAGCTCTTTACTGTTTGCAAATGAAATGGAAGAATCACTAGCTGTTTCTTTTCTTGAAATTCGATCCGTTGAATTTCATCTTCTATATTTCTTTCTTTCTTTCTTTGTTGGGGCCCCCCCCCCGCGGTAGCGATGGATTTTTTTTCCTTTTTTTGGCCTTTGATTTTGTTTTTCATGTTGAATGTGCACCGTGTACGGTAGGATGCGAAGTAGGGAACATTTCTCCTTTTTATTATTCATATCTGCTGACGAGGAAAATGGCGGGAAACATTCGGAAGTGTTTGTTGGGCTTTCCTTTTTGTAGACTAAACCCTAGAGCGAAGTGAGGGTTGAAGCGAACGGGAAATCTGCAAATGGATCGATATTTGGTACCAGTCGAGGCTTCTACTGCAAATCCGAAGCCAATTAGAGGGTAAATTTCCCTTTCTCCTCTTTGATATGCGCTGGTTTTTGTGTTGGGGTTTGTATTTAACTAGTTACGTAGAATTTATAGATTGGGGATGATATTATGGTTTTGATTAATGATGAAGGCCTCGCTGGAAAAGAGCTGCCATTGAATTGAGTGGCCGAATTGAATCTAAGTACCGTCGTGAAATGTCTGGCTTGCTGATTCAGTCTTGCTCTGAGGTGGGGATTACTTCATTTTTGGAGTACTCGTTAATTGTTCTATGTTCAGATTACTGATGCTTTGTTATTTATTTATTTATTTTGGATTCTTTTGCTTAAACAGATTGGTGTGTTTCCTCACCGTTATCACATTGATGGAGAAGCATGTCTAACCCATGTAAGCAACCAATTTTCCCCTCTATGCTTTTTTTTTTTATTGGTGGGCGTTGTTACGTATTGGTGCTTGTGATTTTGCGTTTGTACTGCATATCAGTACATGTTAAAAAGGATCAGGCGCAAACCAAACCAGTGTGATAGAACATAGATCCTTGCCTAAGGCATGATGTAGGCTTTATATGTTTCTTCTGAAAAGACCAGCACAGAAATCAAGTAATTGCAAAATGCCAATTGGCTGTCTAGCTTTACCTATTTCCCCCTCAAACGTTTCCAAACCAGTAGCCCCTTAGAAAATGCAAGGATTCTAAATAAGGGGGTCAATACGTTAAGATAGATATTACGAAGGTTGGTGATGTATTGATGCTCGGCTCTCTGATATACATACAATCTTACCGAAAGTGACTTGAACAACAAAAGCTTAGATTTCCGTCGTCTCTTTGCTTCAGTAGTTTTTCGCTTTTGACTACAACTTTGTGTGTTCTCCCGTCAAAATTTGACTAATGCAAAATATTGGTAGTTTTAAACTTTCATGTATGATTATTTGATTTATTTCTTTGCAGATTAGTCATGGAATCCCATCTGCTAGCTTGGACTATGATGGAACCTCAAGAAGGTCAGACTCTGAGTTTCCCTACTGCATTGGTGTTGTCTATGAGCATGTGTGGAAAAACGTTCTGGATGATGCTTTGCTATTCCCCTCTTGTTTACGTGATCGTTGAACTCTTTTATGAATATGGGAAGTCAACCAGGAATGTGTTTTGGTTTTTAATAATAATGGTTTTGCTCATTGCATCTGACAAGTTCTGCACCGATCTGATCTAAAATTTGCAGGATATATTTCCGATCCCCTTGGGTTTATCTTACGCAAGACTTTGGAAACTTACTAAACCTTAGAAATCCACTTCAAGTTTCTGACCATATTGCTTCAGATAACAGGAAATGAGCATAGTCTAGGGAACTCTACTCAACAGTATCTCCTGGCACTTGCGAGCATGTATATTTTCATATTATTACCGTAATACTTTGCTTAGTAAAGTGCATTAAACAGCATCTATGTCTGCATTAACCCCCTCTTTGTGCAAATCGGCTCTGCATCCTTCTGTGCAAGTCACAGCTGATCTCTGGCCTGAAGAACAATTATTTCTTATGAAGTGGAGTGGCTTGATTTCTCTAACCACCTCTTTTAATAGCTAGCATTCTCCCTGTCTTTTTCCGCATGCTCGTCTTCCAGTCTCTTTCTCTTTTAGGGTTATCCGTTGAGGAAATAGACTTGTGATATTTTTGCAATTATCTTTCTCATGAAAGGCAGGTCCTCAGTGAGGGAACAAGAAAAATCCTGGACCGTCTTTCGACGTTAATCACTCTTTTTTCTTTTTACTATTTGTGATTAGTGCAATTTACACATGCTATCATAATTTTATGCTTTTCTGTATGGTAATGTCTAATTGCTGATCTGTACATAAAAAGGCATACTAATTAAATGTGGTATCATCATCGAAGCAGTTGTTTTCCACTGTGTTGCTGTTATTGCCTAGTCGCCTAGTTGGTTTCCTCTAGTTCATTGATAATTAAGTGATTCCTTATGCATCTTTATGTCTTTTCTCATAGTTAGTATGTAATTTCTCCGTTCCAGATATGGTGTTTCGGCACTGGAGTTTGATAATCAGGTACCACAACCATTTCACACTGCTTCACGGACACTGGTTAGGAATGTAATCTGACATTTTCTGTCGTATTGTTTCTGTAATTAATGCGCGTAGCTTTCAGTGATGTATTTGGTTGTTTTGGCCTCCACCGGGGGGGGGGGGTGCGCTGAACCCATGATTCTGGAGGTAAATTGTCTATGCTTTTGCAATGATTTGAAGCAAAGATGGAACCATATAGCGTGAAAAAGCGTTCAAAAATTCGGATATAAGCGACTTGCCTGCCTTTGATGATAAAAAGTTTATCCATTTCGGTAGATTTTAGAACACAACCACATGCCTTTGAGAGACTCAGGCTGACTCTAATCTATATGATTGAGATTCAAATGTAGAAGTGAATGCTTTGTTAGTTTCTGGTATTGCATAGAAATATTGGATACAGAGATAAGCGAAATTGGGCTGTAATGAATTGAAATAAGGCATCCAATTGTTCGTTTTTGTGTGTTTGTGTGTGTGTGTGTGTGGTAATGATACGATTTTGTTTTGTGTTTCTATTATAGGGAATATACTTAGCATCAGTGACCAAAACTGGGTGCTTGACGGTGCATGATTTTGAGTCACTTTATTGCCAGAGTAATGTTGTATCCCCATGTAAGTAACTGCTTACTTCCTGCTCAGTTTGCCTGACTAGAAGATGTTTGATGAGTCTACAATTGTTGCTTTGGTGGTGATCCTTACCACTAGTATTTATCTATTGTGTAGTGGACGATAGATGAGCTCATTCATTCAGTGTCTTGGCGCTTTCTTATCTTTCTTCTCTCTCATTGTCTGTCTACTGAATTTTTTACCTTGACTTCACATCAATGAACCATCCTGATACAGGGTCAATAGAGGATGAAACAAAGCACCTCTTACACATTCGTCCACATAGACAACTTGATGCTGTTCGTTGGAATCCTGCAAACCAAAATGAGGTTGATGCTTATACTCTATCATTCTATTTTCCTAAATCCTATACCTAGCCATGAATGGCGCGTGTATTGATGGATAATCATTATCCAAAATAGCTGAATATTGGTTGACATCTCCTGGTTACTGTGCTCTGATAGCTTCACTATTTTATCATATTTATGTTTATTCCTTAGGGCTGACTTTTACAGTTGCAACGTTCTTCAGGTAGCTTGTTCATCACTGAAGAGCAGTGAGATACATATTTTTGATGTTGCTTATGTCTGTTCTGATCCTGTTGAGGTAAGATTCAAGTTTTCTTCTTGCTGCATTCCTTGAATATTGGACATGTTTTCTGTTGTGTTTTGGTCGGTTTTGTATGTCTAAAAGATGAGTGAGGTCTGATCTGATGCAGCATGCTTTATGGCTTTCAATTGTACTGTTGAGCCAAAATCTAGATTAGCTGTCTACATGTCTCTTTGAGTTTGACTTTAGTGTCTCTATCCTTTCCTTTAGGTGCTGAGAAGGAGACCAGTTGTCACGATACATGGGTCTAATATCCATAAGGGGTTTTCGGATGTGGTGTTTACATCATCTGATGATTCCAGGTTATTTGATGCATGCCTTTGATTTCATCTCTTTAGGGTTGCATGCTATGTGCAGTTGTGCACATCTATGCTAGCACTTATTCTATATTTTGTCCGGGTGACTTTGGGGGGTGGGGGGAGAGATGTTTTGGAAGGCACATGTATGGCTCTTATGCTGTTTGGTTTTTAGGAATTGTGAGCATTTTTCTTCCAATGGATATTATCATTAGTATTGGTCACTTCTTTCTATCAGTTATGCTGACCTTAAACTATGACCTTGAGGTCATAATGGGGCAAACTTTCTGTTGCAGCCACTCTAAAAATCGGAATTTGCAGCATGATATTTACCCTGTTCCCAGCTATCTCATCTTGTTTAAAGGTTCAATCTATTTTCTAACATGTTTACCTGTTCTTGACAGAGTTTTTGCATGTGACACCTATGGATCAATCAACATTTGGGATAGAAGGTTAGGTTCTTTCCCATCCATGGAGCTAACCACTAATTCCCACAATGCTCTTAACAGTATGCAATTGGATGGTGAAAATCATGTAAGTTGTTCAGCTTTCTATGGTAATTGGCATGTTAATCATGTGAATGTCATGAACTTGTGACCTGGTAGTATCACTAGAGCCTAATTTCTAGGTTGTTCTGTGAATTTTATTTTAAAAGAAAAACTATTTCACCTGCTATAAGAATTACTAGGGGTCAAGAGGCATGAGATATTTCGGGTGAGGATTCGAAGACTGGATTATTGTTTTTATTGCTGTACATTTCTATTGTTAACACTTGATTGCTGGCTTTTTGGTGGATATAGAACTCAAGATCATTGTTAATCATCATTATATTATGGCAATTGCGTGTCTACATCAGTAGTTGCTACCAACAGCTTTCAAATCTAGGGTGTGAAGAAGGAAAACTCTTTGAATTCAGTCATGATAGAAAGGATGTGTGAATTTAATTTTCTATACCCAATTTAAATTGGACTTCTGGGTGGCTGTTTCATTCATGTGGTCGGCATTGAGCATATGACAAATGGAAGTATGAAGTTTATCACTAAGTAATAAGTTCAAGATGTGGCCGTTCCGTATTGAAACGGCCCAAAAAGATTTTGAAGTTGGGCGAACCACATTTGTACCCTTGACAATTGCGATATTGATGTAGACTAATTCACTCACATGCTGAGGAGGTAATTTTAGTGGTGGGAGAGTTTGTTATAACTAGTTGAAGGATAGTTAGTTCCTGTGTGGGTCCCTCACCACCAGTTAGTTGAGGAGAGAGAGCTATTGTATTGGCAGGATATAAGCCAACACCCTGGATTATAATAATTAATTCAGTCATTAATGAAAGCTTATGCTCTTTCTCCTTCTAAAAATTCTCTCTGGTTTCTCTCTCTAAAGATTCTTCAATATATTTCTTTGCTCCTCTTTGAAATTTGTTAGATTTCCAGGAGAAGCTCTATCACTTTTGGTATCAGAGCAAGATCCTGAACCTTGATTCTGATTCCTTCCATTCGATTGTGTGCCTTGAACCTCCAATCAATCAAGGCTACAATACATACATACGCATTGCTTGCGCTAGTCGATTGAGTGAATTGTACCTTGAGTTAATCAAGCTGAAAACCTTAAATTTTCAGGATCCATCATCTTTGAACAAAATCAATGGCAATTAGACAACACAAGAGCAAATTAATCTCGCAAATGGGAAGAGCTATGGCAGCAAATGTAACATTCTCTTGATGAGTTCCAGGAGGTTAAGGGGCAAATCTTGGGACAGCAGGAGCAGCAAGAACGGGTCAACAGTCAACTTAGAGAGCTTATCACTAGACTCAGTAGACAAGGCCTACGGATTACAAACAATCCAATGGTTTGGTGGACGAGAATCTCCAGTTGATAATGTTCAATATTCTTTCTCTAGAGTTCCTAAGATTGACTTTACAAAATTTGATGGGGATGATGTGCAAGGGTGGGCATACAAATGTGCACAATGACCCCAGAAAATGTGAAAGTCAAAATAGTTTCTATACGTCTGAGGAACAAAGTCTTGTTATCACACCAGCTCCAGTTCAGTAAGTTCCAGACCAAGGAACTCTGACAGGGTATTGAGCCCTACGGAAATTGATGAGAAGAGGGCTAAAAACTTTTTTTTTTTGACGAGAAATACTTTCCAGGACACAAATGTAAAGCACCAGCATATAGGTTGGAAGTGATTGATGGGGAGGGTTGAATGAGGGGAGAAGAGGAAGGATACCCTATGGAGGGCAAGACAGAAGAGGAGGTGGTGTATTTGGAAGCTCCTCCAATTTCCCTGCATGCTTTAGACAGAATGAGTAGTTACCAAACTATGAGAATAACTGGCAAGTCAGGACATCATGCTTTGCATATATCAAGATTCAGGACTTCCTGGATTTGAAGTGAACACTACCGAGAAGCAACATTGTCACACCAGAAAAATTCCCCCTTTCTGGCATCAGTGGCAAATGGCCAGCAGTTAAATTGTAGCACCACATACAAAGGTTCACTTGGTCATTGATGGGAGAGGAATTTCCAGCTTTGTGTTTTTGGTACCTTTTGGAGGCTGTGACATGGTTCTTGGGGGTACTAGTTATATACCCTGGATCTATTTTGTGGAATTTCAAGAATTGAAAATGGAGTTCAATTATAAGGGTAAGAGACACATATTCAAGGGCATTAGGAAAAAGGATGTGGAATGGATGGGTGGTAAGAAAGTTGAAAAAGCATTGTGTCATTCTGTCCAACCTTTTGCACTGCAGGTTCATTCTATTTCTAAATAGACAACATGGCAGCAATCTGAGGTTGTTGAACCTCGGTTGGCTCAATTATTGGGTGAATATGCAGATATTTTTGCAGAACCAATCAGCTTACCCCCAAATAGGAGCCATGATTGTAACATTATTCTTAAGGAGGGTATCTGACCTATCAATGTAAGATCCTATAGGTATCCAGCCTTGTAGAAAGATGTGACTGAGAAAACAGTCAAAGAAATGCTGGAAGCAGAGAGTGGTCAGGCCGTCAAGTAGCCCTTATTCATCTTCAATTGTCTTGGTGAAAAAGAAGGATGGCTCATCTAGACTGTGTGTTGATTACATGTGTGTTGATCACAGGCAGCTTAACAAACAAATTGTACAGGACAAGGACATATGATTTCTACTCAGGAGATTTCAACAGACCCTAGGAAAATAGCTGCCATGAAAGATTGGCCTACTCCTACAAATGTGAAGCAATTAAGGGGTTTCCTGGGTCTTACCAGCTATTGTAGGAGATTCATAAGGCATTATGGCCAGATTAGTAAACCACTAACTGACCTGCTCAAGAAAAATGCCTTTCAACGGGATAAAACAGCACAGCAAGCTTTTGATCAACTGAAATAAGCCATGGTTTCTGTCCCTGTGCTTGCATTGCCAGTTTTTCTAAGCCCTTCATTGTGGAACTGATGCTTCTGAATTAGGTATTGGTGCAGTACTACTCCAAAGTCATCCTATAGATTTCTTAAGCAAAGCCTCGTCTCCTGAACATCAAGCTCTTTCTAGTTATGGAAACGAGCTTTTGGAAGTCATTTTGGCTGTGGAGAAATGGAGGCCATATTTGTTTAAGGAGGCATATTATTATCAAGACTGACCACTTCAGTCTTAAGTACCTTCTGGAGCAGAAAATAACTACCGCTTAGAGTAAATGGCTGCAGATGGACTCTCGGGATTACCTGGTGCTCAACTTTTAGCTATGGCTATCAACCTGACTTGCTGGATCAGGGCGGTCATTCAGGCATTACAGCAACTAAGAAGAAGATTGCAAGCACCTTTTATTGGAAGGGTCTTGGCAGAGACATTGGGATTCAGGAACTATATTAGAGCTTGTGATGTTTGTTAGAGGTATACGGCAGGTTTATTTGCACCCACCTAGGGGGCTCTTGTAACCTGTACCTATTCCTGGGGCCTGCCTGGGTGACATTTCCTTGGATTTTATTGAGGGTTGCCTAAAAATCTAGGGGTAAGGATAGAATCTTGGTGGTTGTGGATAGATTGAGCAAATATGCGCATTTCTTGACCCTTACCAATCCTTGCACTGTTCTGACTGATGAGCATAAAACTGACAGGGTATTGGAAGTTGGGGATTGGGCCTATGTTAAACTTCAGCGCTATAGGCAATAGTCATTGGCTCTTAGAACTAATCAGAGATTGAGTGCTAGGCTTTTTGGTCCTTTCCAAGTTGTTGCCAAGGCAGGAGCAGTAGCTTGTAAGCTCAAATTACCTGATATTGCTAAAATCCATCCTGTATTTCATATTTCTTTGTTAAAACATGTGTGGAATAGGCCTGTTTAGAGTACATTATCAGAAATAGATGAGCAGGGTCTGATGTCTGCATAGCTTGTGGTTGCATTAGACAGGAGGCTGAGCAGAAGGGCTAGGGAGCTGTGGTTTACGTCTTAATTCAGTGGTCTAATGCATCAAAAGAAGAGGTGACTTGGGAACTCTATATTGACATTGAGAATAGATTTCCACATTCCAATCTTGAAGCTTGAGGATAAGCTTCTTAAGGAAGATGCATTTGATATAGACAAAGTCATTCACGTGCTGAGGAGGTGATTTTAGTGGTGGGTGATTTTTTATAATTAATTGAAGATAGTTAGTTGCTGTGTGGGTCCCTAACCACCAGTTAGTTGAGGGAGAGAGCTACACTGTTGCATTGGCAGGATATAGGCCAAGACCCCCAATTGTAATAATTCATTCAGTCATTAACGAATGCTTATGCTCTTTCTCCCTTTAAAAGTTCTCTCTGGTTTCTCTCTCGAAATATTCCTCAGTATATTTCTTTGCTTGTCTACGAAATTGCTAGATTTACAAAAGTGCCGTATTAGAACGATTCTCCCATGTCGTGACCAAAATCGCAAGTGCCATCGAAACTGCATTTGAATCCTGATATAACCAGATTCTTGTACGTTTGCTTTTCCTTGTCTTTTTTCTTCTTTACAAACTCAGTCTCCTAAAAGTTGACCGAAGGTTGTAGCTTACATTATTTGTTTGATTTTCTGGGGAAGAACCTAGTTTTAAAAAGCCCGCCTGAGGCCCGCCTCGGTGTGAGGCTACTAGGTCAGCACCTCGGAGGTCATGAGGTGTGCCTTGAGGATGTAAGGCTATATCTCCCCCCTTTTTCTTCTTTTTCTTAGCCTTGCCTTTACTGACTTTCTTTTTTCCTTTCCTTGGGAGCTAAAAGGTGAGTTATACTTGTACTGTAAGTGTGTGCATTGGGGAACTACGATGATAAGATAACATATCTTAAGGTTATTTGCGCTGTTAGTAGTTATATTGATGTCTAACAATTTTTCGAATGCATTTGTCTAACTTGTTTATGCAAAATCTGCTTTGCGAAATGTGAAAGACTATTAAATTTTTGCATAGAAGTGCGCATTGCATCCATGATGTATGCGCCTTCGCCTCATGCCTTGGGCTTTGCGCTTGGGGACCCTATGCGCTTCAGTGCGCCTTGGACCTTTTAAAACTAAGGGAAGAAGGTAGCTTGATGTTTTGATTTGAAGTGCTCAAAGGACATGTTTGCAATATTAAAAGGTTTGCAGAATTTAGAGGGGAGATCTTGCAGTCGGAGCTCACTGGTCCAGTTTATGAATTACTGAAGCAAGGAGCCTTGAGGTGTGGACACAAAGATCGTATGTTATGCAGACAGATGTTTAAAAGATGTATAAGATTGGTGCTTTTTAAGGATCACATGTTGGTAACTCGTGCCTTATGTTTAAGCAAATTAGAGGGAATCATGAACAAGTCTCAAGCCTTATTGTTGATTCCACTGATTAAGATTTGGCATCCAATCGGAGATACATAAACCTAAGGCACAGAGGGGGAGTTGGTAGGAATCTTTGAAATGTTTTGGATATCATTGGCCATAGTTCCCACTTAAACACACAGGGAAAAAATTCACTCGTTCAAACTATATGTGCAAATAAAGCATCTCATGAAGTGGCCTTTTAAGGTGTTGGATGGTCTGTATTGCATAATGCATACCATCAAGGACAAAAGTCGGCAATATTAGTTGAACGGTCAAGAAGAGCATGCCTATTGCCCACAACGTTTGATAACTTCCTAAAAGTGCCAAAAACAGCATATAATGGTGTTCTTGAGGGGTCTTGAGAGGTTCTCATCCATACATTTGAATACCATACTAATCATCATATTAGTTTTTTCAATGGAACAAGATCCATCTATCAACATGCTGAATTCTTACTCATTCAAATTTTAGAAATAAAAATATTAAAAAATTGATAGTTACAGAATTGGATGGCAGCATGCACTGGCTTTTAGCTGGTAAGGTGTGGCATTTAAAACTATGTTCTCACCACTTTTTCTCCAAATCTTTTAGGTCATTCTGCAATTCCTCAACAATTTAGATGTATAAGATGTCCACTGGCCCCATTCTCATGGATTTTTGTGTATGACTCTGAAATATTGTAGATGGGCTTTGTGGAGGTATGCAATACATTGTAAACTGTCAATAGGATCCTGAAACACCCTAAAACGTTATAACATAAGCAATATTAATGCCATCTATGGTTGTCAACAGCTACTACTAGAGACCATAATGAGCTTGGAGATCCTTCTTTCTCTTTTCTTTACAGATATTTGTTATCCTTAGCCCAGTAGTGCATCACTGTCACAATACATATCTGTGGCTTGCCATGCTGGTGCTGCCTGTGCCTGTGTAATTCTCCATGCCTTTGTCCACTGAAGATTTAAGGCACATGGCAAACAAAAGGAACCATGTTCAACTCCATATCATCTTTAACTCTCAGAGTGTCAGTCCACAGGCGCCTCGTAGCTTTTAGACATCGAGGCTGTGGCGCCAATACCATGCCACCATTGCTGCTAAGCATGGTGCACGGTACTAGAAATTAATGGAGCCGGGATTGACTGCAAGGAATCCTCCATGCACTCTGCAAAGAGTTGTGCCCTTGTGTTATGTTAGCGTAGTGTGCCACAAAGTATTTGGTTGGGTTGAATTGTCATAATAGCTGCCAGAAGGTCTTCACTCTCCAAATGGCATCTATAAGATCACATATGTTGCTAAATGTTCTTGTTATTTCGCACTTTATTATAATGCTTGCTGAAATCTCTCTATGATGTGGAGCGTCTGTTGCCAACATACGTTGATTATTCATCCTGTGGTGTAATCTTCTGAATATGCTAATGCGAGCTCATTGGTTTCAGATTATCTATGGGGCTGGTAAGCAGGGTGTCATTTACATGTGGGATCTTCGTGGTGGAAGAACATCTGCTGCATTTCAGAGCCATAGAGAGGTTGGACAGAGCCAGCCTTCTTATGTCTCACAAAGTTCTACCACCCACCTTTTGCTGAATTTCTATTGTGATTCTTGGTTATCGTTGATATTTGATCTTTGATTTCGTCTGCTAAGAGTTTAACTGTTGGGTGGCTGTGTCACTTCTGAGTTTTCCCCAGAAATCGGGATAAACTGTTTCATGCTTTCCCATGGATTCCATAAAGGATGGGTAGTCACAAGTAATAATTAGGCACAGAAAAGGTACAACTCACCTTCTGGCCTATGGGCTGTGTGTTGAATGCATAAGAGGCACTTGGGAGGAGTAGGTTTCCCCCTCACTCCCCTTCCTCCCAAGTCTTCCCTGCACTAAGGTAGCCCCTATGAATGAGAAGGCCCTTCAGATGGGTCATCTAACTTGCCAAGGAAGGGGAAAGATGTATAGCTACTGAAAAAGTTTTTCCAAAGAGGCTGCTACTGTTTTTGGAGTATCATGGTTGAATTTGTCAACTAACCAGGCTTTTTTTCTTTTTTTCTATTTTTATTTTCTTATGTTTTTATGTTTGTAGGCATATCATCCACCTCTTACATCGGTGAAGATATCTTTTCTGCTAGAGAAAATTGGGTCATTGAAGGTATGTGGAGTTGAATTGTTGGATTTTTTGTATGAATTAATGCATTGCCAATAGCTACTTTTCACTTGTTAGGTTTGCTCAGTGACGTTTTGCACTTTAATGAATTAATGCATTGCCAATAGCCACCCAGTCTAGATCCCATAAAGTTAGATTAGGGGAGATCTTGAAATAGGCACCCTTAGCCATGTGACGAGAAAGGCTATTCATGGGACACCATGTTTCAAAAGATGATTTGCCAAAGGAGTGCTAACCTGTGCAAAATTAAGCTGAGCCTTCTGAAACAGGAAGAACAGGTTCGAACAGGGATATTAAGACTTCTTTGTTCCTCTTTGCAGAGATTTCTAAGGCGTTATTTCCCATCCCTTTTTTATTTGGGGGTGGGGGGGACAAAGGGAAAAGTCTTCTTTCACTTTTCAATCACAAATTGGAATATTTACAATAAGGAAACTTAACGTAGGAGCCACCTTTTAGGAAGGGCTCCTTTTCCATTAAGTCTCAACAAAATTCTATACAATGTTTTGTCAACTCTCTGTATTTCTTGCTATGCATACCAAGGTATCTCATTCTTTCTTTCACTGTATCAAGTATCATTTTACTGTTTTTGATAGGATCTACTAGCCTTTACTGAAAGACACTCGCATTTCTGGCTAGCCACCGATGATATATGCTTGCTGCACTTAGCCGCATCAATAAGCCCTTGCAGACTACTAGTTTCTTGGAGTTAATAGGCCATTTTTTCCACTAGAAAAGAAAGCTAACTATTTTCTGCTGCAACAGCACAAAAAACACCCTTTCTCTGACTTGACTAGCGTGATCACAATGATAGCACAGATGCTCAGTAGTTTCCTCATTGTAACACTGATACCATGATTGTCTATATGAGGCATAAATTGGAAAGTCTGTCTGTTTATATTTGGTAGGAAGCTTATTGAGTAGAAAGAGCTATAAAATGATTCAATGCTTGGGAACAAGCACCTTTTTTTTATTTTTGTTTTTAACTAACAAAGGTAAACTTTCTACTTGAAGGTGAAGGGGTAAGCACTCTTTGCGCGGGGGGGGGGGGGGGGGGGGGGGGGGGGGTGGGGTTTGGGGTTGGACCCCCAACCTCCCACTTGGAAGGTGAGTATTCCACTAGTCATGCAAGTGTGTTTTCTCAAACCAGGCACCTATTCCAAACATATTTGCACCGTCTTTGCTTTGGCATGTCTCCACATACCAAGTGCAAACATCTTTAGTCTTCATCCACATGACTGCAAATCTTCACATCATTAAACAGGGGTCTCACCGCATTTTTCAATTTACTTTCTAGTACTAGCACATAGCATTGCCTGGCTGATGCTCCCAGAGACTTTTGCCTTTTAAGTGGTGGTTGTGAACCCACCTTACCCTTAGGTTATCCTTTTTGAAAGAGATAGCGCAACACAGTTTGATCATGAAGGCCTTGTTTCATGGGTTGAACTCCTTAAGCTCCAAACCACCACAAGTCTTAGGCACACACGCATCAGCCCAAGCAACCAAAGAGGCAAAGACTGTCTTTTGTGTTGTTCAGTGAAACCCCAAAAGAAATTTCTACAAATTTGTTCAATTTCCTTCATGAGTGCTTGAGGGATGATGAAAATAGAGGGCCAAAGAGATATTAGTTCTGTAAGGGCAGAGTTTATGGGCACAGACTTATGAGCATTAGATAGGATTTTGCTTTGCTAAACTCTATCTTGTCATTTTGTTCAACAAAATTTGGCACATGCAAGTATTTTAGCGGGAGATCACCTTAATTGAACGTTGCTGCTTTGATCACATCTTCTTCTGATCCAAAGTTAGACCTCCATGTAAAGATGGCTCATATTCAACTAGTGTTTGCTGAAATCCCCTAGCACCTGCTTGAAGGGGTTAAAATTTCCAAAGACACTCAATATGTGTTGACTATAGCCTGATCATTTGTTAGCTAAAACTTGATAGACGTCAAAAGTCAACTTTTTTTTTTAATGCTCAAGCAATAAATGAAAGAAGATAAATGAAGACTCATGATACTAGTTGGGCCATACATAGCCCGGTGGAGAAGACTTATGAATTCTCTATAATTAATTTAAGCTTTCATTCCCTTTTTTATAAATTTAGTGGTCTCGGCAGTGGTGAAGAAGGTAGCAAAAATAAGCCATAGTGTGTGTCTTGTATTTTTATTCAATATTTCGTGTACTAAAAACTAGTGGGTTGATCATTTATTCTATTTGTGGGTGTTTTGGGTGTCTTTAGGGAGTGTTAAACACATTTTGTATCCCTTTTGTACTGACCCATTTTAATAATGGATTTTGCTCCTCGTGTCGTCTGTGGTTTTTACCTTCACATTGGAGGGGTGTCCACGTAAATATTGTGTGTCATCTTACTCTCTTTCCTACTTCTCTTTAATATTGAATTATATCCAATTGAATATTGTATCCTAACTACGCTATTTTCGCAACACTTCAAAATAAATGTGTGCTTTGCTTTCATTAATAAACAAACCAGAAGTTGCAAAGAAGTTACTAAATGCTTGCTTTAGGCAAAGAATAGACTGGAATTGTCCTTCACAAAAACAACATATGATTATGAGCAAATGAGAGATTGCAAAGTCTCATGGTCATCCATCTAGGATGAAACTTAAAGGGATTTGCAGTTATGAATTTCTGGATCAACCTAGAGCTATCACAAACAAGGGTGAATCAGGATCTTGTAAAACCCAAAAGTGCCCCCATTGATGTTAATAAAGTATATGCTGCTTGTCGGGCAAGTCATAATCCAATTTCTGAAGATGCTAAAATGCAGAAGGATTTCATCTATGAATTCCTGGTAGATAGAATCATAGGTCTCCTTGAGGTCTATCTATATTAATCACCTTGGCCTGATGTTTTTTTTTCCCCCCTATAGCCGCTCATTAATTCTTGGCAAGGCAGGACATTGTGCACTAATTCCCTACCAGAAACAAAGGCACTCTTACATGTCTATCTATCTCAGGCAAAATAGGTTTTGATCTAGCACAAAGTATCTTATAGACATTTATGGATTGTATTGCAGCAAGCAATAGGTCTAAATTCACCACTTTGGTTGAGATTGCTTACTTTTGGAATTAAAACAAGACTAGTAGAGTTCACCTGTGTAAGAATTTTCCCCATTTTGAAGAATCCCTTAATAGCTTGGGTGACCAGGCCTCCAACTACATTCCAATGCTCCTTAAGGAATCCACTTGAAAAGCCATCAGGGCTTGGAGATTTATTGTTGGATATAGAGAACACAGCCTGTTTAACTTCATCAACAGTCACTCGTTTGCATTGGTCAGTCTACAGCCCCATAGTTAATCTGGGTCCATGACTGAAACATCCTGATCAGCTTGAGACCCACGAGTATTCTGATGTCCATGCATCCTCTGAAAAAACTGAACCATATAGTGGGCAACTTCTTTCCCCTCAATCAAATTGCCTTGAGTGTCCTAAATTTCATATACAATGGTTTGTTGTTTTCTTTTGCTTTAATATTGCAAAGAAATACTTGTTGCGGTGGTCATCATGATTGATCCAGTGAATCTTACTTTGCTGCGTAAGTAATTGAACAAAAGCCTCCAGAGCAGATGTAAACTCATCTTTTATGGTCTTCTCTTTAGCCTGTAATTCCTTGTTGAAAGGATCCTGATGCAAAGCTGACTGTGTATCATGTAACAGGGTCCTCAGCATGTCATCCTTTTCATGAATGTCACCAAACTTTCCCTGTGGAATTTCTTGAGTGGAGCCTTCAGAAGTTTAAGTTTGGAAACCAACAGATTCGTGGCCATCCATCTACTCTTAGCGTTCCAAGCAGTCTGTATTATCTATTCAAACTTAGGGTGCTTAGACCACAATCACCACATTTCCTAAAATCTAAAGGAAGTCTTAGAGGGGCAGTTTGTAAGAAATTGATAACATCTATGATTAGAGATGCATTTTGTAAGGAGCATTACGCCAGGATCCTCCCATGACAAAAATATAGTCTTGATTAACGAAAGCCCTATCAATTTTTGAGCAAATTCTATCCCCTTCCTCATGTCTATTAGATCATGTATGTGCATCCAGAGGGGTGAATATCAAATAAACCATAAGAATCCACTAAATTCCGGAAGCCACTAATCTCAGTAGGGGTAATTGGATTCCCCATTATGTCCTATACATTTCAAACAGCATTAACATCCCCACAGACATCCCAAGCGCCTTGCATATTAGCACAAATATGCAACAGTGATTGCCAGAGAGCTCTCCTTTCCTCTTCATAATTAAAGCAATACACAAATGAGATACAGAACTTAGTACTGCTGCCAATATGAACAACATGATTGTGAACATGCTGGTTATCAGCTTTAACCACATTCACTTGAAACAAGCTAGGCTTTCAGACTACCCCAACCCGGCCCTAGGGTGATATTCATTATTAATATAGGAGCCCCAATCATGAAACACTGCATTGTAAATGGGAATGAAAGCAGCATCCCTGATTGTTATTTCTGTCACACCAAACAGTGCAATATTATTCCGGACTGGAAATTGCTTCACGTCAGCCTGTTTATTACTTTATTAGGCCTGTTAAGGCCTTTTATATTCCAAATAGCAATGGACATTTAGGTGTCAAGTGGCATCAAGATTCTCCGGACAAACTTCCTTTATGTCATGGGTTGATAATTCACACAAACTCTAACCTGTGCAACACTAGCAAACTCACTCGGAACCCTTCCTTAGTTTGCTAGTAAGTCTTGGTGGTTGCTTGACTTAGGCTTCGTGGAAAGCTAAGTAAGCGCACACGCACACACACACGCACACACACACACACACAAAGAGAACTTAGAGAGAGTGGACATAAGTAAGTTTTGGAGAATGCCTTGTATTGCACATCCACCTCCTCAATGAACAGTGGAGATGTATTTGATCTTACTGCTAATATTGTACATCTAGAATGTTCTATACAAAATATCCAAGATTCTACAAAGGTATGGAATTGTGTAGAATCTTATGAAACATTGGAACACTCTAGAACACACTCTGGAGAAATCTGGGACATTCTGGGACATTCTAGAGCGGTCCGTGGTATTTAGCATTCCATCTTCAAAAATATGTTGTAAAACTTGAAGAGGGCTGGATGCAACAGAAAATTTAGCATTTGAAACCTCCCTCAAGCTGCCACTATTAGTGACAACTGACAAGCTGAAAAACCCTCAGAGTCCACCCTGGTGCTGTGGTGCAGGTGCTGGATCCTTTGTTTTTCCTTGAGAACCCAAACTTGTTTGATTTTCAGTCTTTTCCTGCACATGTCCTCCCCATGCCCAAACATTCTGCAGTGTTGGCATTTGATGGGCTTCCATTCATATTCAACTTTCTTCGATATGGGAATTCCTCTTTCAGACGTAAACTCCACATACTCAGGTAGCTTATCTTCAATTTTCATCTCCACAAGGATTCTGGCATATCCTAACGTGGTTTTCCTATGTACATCTGTCATTTTGATAGGAGTTCCCACCAAGTTACTTATCTTTAGCAACCTCGGGGGCCCCCAGTATTTAATATCCAAACTTGGTGTCCATCCATATTTTCTGATGGTTTAAAGCTTTAATTTCTTCTGCAGGCACAATCAGACATTGTCCCAAAGGATATACATTCCATCAGTTTGGATCCTTCTTGTGCTGATCGGCTGGCATTTCACCTTGATGATGGTTGGTAGGTTAGAATTAGTAATTCTATTGTTTCATGCTTGCACCAGGTTTTTCGCCACTAGTGAAAGCAACTAATATCTCCTTTCTGGCATGTTGATCTAAGAGTCAACTTCATAAGTTATTGTGAACTCTTTTTGCTTAATTTGACAAACAAGCAAATAACAGTATGTTAGACAATGGATGCTACTCCTTTCCTGTGCTTTTACTTTGAGGTTGATGATTTTGCAGGTCTGGAATTCTTGACATTAGTGGTTTAGAAGTCACACATATCCACTGCCCTCCACCGGCTTGGTTGTGAGTAGATCCTCACTCCCGTGATGTAACAATAGATTTTATTACTAGTAATATCAGTTGTGCATTCTTCTTGAAATTTCAGGACTGACTCATCAATGTATGCGAGTTTATCCTACCTGCGAAAGCCATCTTGGCTTTCCACAAATTCAGTAAGATTTCTTTCCCTGGATAGAAGGATCATGGTGCCTGTGTGGAGTCACGTCCAAATGGCCCTTGTTTCTTAAATTTCATGTTTATATGATGGATCTTCTTTGTAAGCTAATGTTGGTTTCCGATTTGGTCTGATGGGTTGACACCTTTGCCCAGATCTATGCAGTTGCGTCATCATCAGATAAAGGACTGCATCTTTTAGACTTCTGTCCTGGCGTGTCTTCTCCCTGCCATGTGGACTACAGGTTGGGGGTTCTGTTTTCATTGCACAATAGGTTGCTTACTCTTTATTTTCAGCCAACAAAGCCAAGTTCTTGGAAAGTTCTAATTTTCATTTCATTTTCTGTTTCCTTTTAGTGAGGATGTAATGAATCCTTATAGGCGAAATGGATTTGTTCCTCTATCTCAAGATGTTACTGCATGCACTGCACATCCGCTTAATGGCTTCATTGTTGTTGGTACCAAGGTTTGGTTTCCCTTTGTGGTACAATCCCCCCCCCCCCCCCAAAAAAACCCTGTGCAGTATATATCTCTATGTACGTGCAAAAAAAGTTAAGAGTTGAAATTTTATGAGAGTGGAACTGTCTAAGGTTTGCTAACTTTCATACTTTCCTGGAATATGGACAATTGTATGTAACTCATACAATTTTCCATTATGGTATTAAAATGTATGTAAGACTAAGTTTGAGCATACTCTTCAGTTTGCCATTTGGCATATAAGACTATTGCTGGACCTCTTCGTTTAACTCAATTAGCCAGTAGCCACCTGTCTCTGGCACCTAGGCCCCCGCATTATAGGATGGATATTTACATTCCTTAGACTAAAAGCTGAATCCAATTGGCTGAGGCAGAGACCCATATGGTGATATTTTGCAATCAATGTTGTATAAGGCGAGGTCTAAGTAAAGCGTATGACACTTTTAGGTGATGTGAGATCAATAGGTAAAACTGAAGATAACCAATAAGTAGAACAGGAGGCAGTCCTGACGACACCTGCGTGAAACCATCTGTGCATTAGAAGCCATAGTAGTGTATTGCTTTACAGTTTTCTGCTTTTGGTGAACACATAATGGGATGTCTGTCCTGCATGAGTTTTTCAGTCTTGGCATTGACCATCTTTCAGGAAGCATCATTGCTGTTAATTGGCCAACGGAGGAAGTCATGGCTGGGTGACGAAGATCCTGGAAGCAGTGACATTCTGCAAGAAGATGGGCAAAGTTCTTGCCTTGTCTAACTAAGCATGGGACTTGCAATGAAGACTCATTTATACAAGTGTTTAGAATGTACATTCAACTAATTGCAGCCAATTGCAACTTGGAAGCTCCGGAGATTTGTATGCTCTACTATGGCACCAAACAAGATTGAATGCACTCGAGCCTGGAGCCTAACAACTGTGTGCTTGCTGTTCATGGAATATAATGTATTATGTGAAGCCCAGAGAAAGAAACCAGCATTGCCGCTAATTTCGGCGCATCCATGTAAATGTCTTATGCTAACAATGTTTTCTGGTGCTGAAATTAACAGTCAAATCACATTTCACTTTGTGTTTTCTCTCTCTTCACTTCGCTGCCCTTGGCCGTGGTCCCTGTTGCTCAATTTGCAAAATTGATGCTTTTATACTGCAATTAAAAATGGCGTATGGTGCCCCATGGATATAATTTACACTGCACCAGTTAAAATTATGATGGATTCCGAAAGCAGCCATCTGCACCCTGTGGAGGATATCACACTCTCAAACCAGAAACTAATACAAATATCAAGTCATCCAAAAGGCAACGTGCAATATACAGCGATTATCCACCATTAATAACATAAGATATAACAAGGTGTTACATTTAACGCAAACTGGCGGAAGCAGCAGTTCCAACCATTCATTGCTACATTGCCATAACATCCACACACTAGAATTCATTCTTTACACCTTCGACTAGATACCCTACCCATTACGAACCCTAATTTCCCACAAACCACCCACAAAAACAATTCTAATCCCCCCCCCCCAAATTCCAACCCTAAGCCCTCTCTCCCCTAATCCTCCTGGCCAACTGAATATCCTTAGGCATGATGGTAACCCTCTTAGCATGAATCGCACAGAGATTAGTGTCCTCAAACAATCCGACAAGATAAGCCTCAGCAGCCTCCTGAAGAGCAGCAACAGCGGAGCTCTGGAAACGGAGATCAGTCTTGAAATCCTGAGCGATCTCTCTCACTAACCTCTGGAATGGCAGCTTCCTGATCAACAGCTCAGTGCTCTTCTGGTACTTCCTGATTTCTCTCAAGGCCACAGTCCCCGGCCGGAATCTATGGGGTTTCTTCACTCCTCCGGTCGCCGGAGCCGATTTCCGGGCGGCTTTTGTGGCCAGCTGCTTCCTCGGAGCCTTGCCGCCTGTGGATTTCCGGGCAGTTTGCTTCGTACGAGCCATTGTTTTCGGATGGGTTTTCGGGGTATCTTTCTCTCTTTTAATTTGTTGGTTTGCGTGATTGGAGAAGGGGAGGGTTTGCGGGTGGTATTTATGGTGAAGCTGAAAAAGGAGCGGGAAGTTCAACGTTTTCATAGCATAGGGAAAAAAGTAGTGAAAAACACGTGCTTGAAGGGAGGATCTAAACCGTTGAATTTTACGCTATCGACGGATAACAAATGTTCATGCGTGTTGACACGGATGACTATCCGTGTTTGTAAAAGTGGCCAATAGGGTTTCAGATTCATGTATAGAGAGTTGCTGAGGGAGGTCCGATGGTCTATTTTTGTTCGGGTTTAATTTAATTTAGAAAAGAGGTGGGCTATTTCGTTGGGCCGGGGTGGACATTAGAGATTTAACCATTTTATCTTCAGCCTATTTTTTAAAAATAACTTTAGTTCAACTTAATTTTTTAAAAAATAATTTTAATTCAATTCAGCTCAATTTATTAATAAGATAAGTTGATTTTAGTAAAAATGAATTTAATTCAGCTCAATTCAACAATATTTAATTGAAAAGAACAGGACTAGGGATGATAATAGGTTGCATATGGATCGAATCTATTTAGATCCAGATCCATTCTAATTTTCTATTAGGAGTTTAAGACTGTAGTACTTATTCAATAAACACAATAACACAATTTTTAATAAAGATAATAGCAAAAAATGAAATATAAGATAAACTTTAATGTGCCTACTAGTGGGAAGTAGTAGGCCTGATGCAACCAAATCTCTTAAAAATCATATGCTACGGTTTCCACAAATCAAAATACCAAGAATAAGTTCCATGATAGTTCATCAAATCCATAGAACTAATAATAGGCAAGTGAGACCTTGCATATTGTGAGTTAGAAACATTGGAACTCACCAATGCCAATCCTAAGCTCTAAGTCATAAAATGTCAAAAATAGTGAAATATTCTTTCATTTAGTTAAAATAAGCTCAAATGTAAATTTTAAGCTCAAAATTTTTTCATTTAGTTAACATTCATCTCCACCATGATAATTTAATTAACATTTTTTATAACTAAAACAATTCATCTAACATTTTTCACCATTAAATTAACACAATGGTTTGAATTAAAAATTGATTATCTGATGAGAAAGATTAAAAAAAAACTTAAATATGAATTTTGAGTTCCAAATTACATCATTTAGTTAACGCTTGTCTCTACTTGAATACATTTTGAACTCAAATTTCATATTCGAGCTGCTTTTAATATTTGTTATCAGATAGTCAAGTTTTAGTCTAAATTGTCAAAGTTGAATTTTGCTACTATATTCCAAAATACCTCAAAAGATGATTAATTTTAATTTTAATTTTATTTATTATAAAAGCATATTATTGTCCTTTAATACTACTGTGAGTGTATGAAATTTGAATGGGTAAGGTTTGATACTTATTCATTCGGTGCACATGTTCATCTCCAGAAATGAAGATTAACAATGCACGATATGTTAAGCACAAAGAGAGGGGGAACAAGTTTAAAAGAATTGTTTGTTGGAATTTTTTGGTTACAAGAATAATGAGTCCAATGCGTCTAACGGGTTAGATCAAGATCTAAGTAATGTACCAATCTTGAGATCCTTTTAAGATCCAAATCCTTTTTAAGGGTCCAGATCCACACAAATGGGCGGATCCGATGGATTTGGGTTGGATCCAAGATCCAGTGTCACCCCTAAACAGGACCTTAACATGTTTCAATATGCTCTAACTTGCTTTTATCTGCTTCAACCTATTCTAATCTACTACAACCCCCTCACAAAATTGCTCTAAATATGCTCAGATCTCCTCCAACCTATTCCAATCCAACTCGCTTCTACCTGTTAACTGTTCCTTCAAAATGCTGAAAACGAACAGACTAAGTTAGCATCTTAAGTTTCACCAATGTGGTATCCTCAAGAGGCTAATTTAGATACTTTTTTTTTTTAACAATGGTAAAAGGTAACAGGGGGAGTATTAGGCACCTCTTCTCACATGAGTGCGCCTAATAATATCATCCGCTAGAATAGATCTAAATTGTGGGGAGTGTGCTCCATCAAAGGGAGAAGGTACGCCTATGGGCGCCACAAAGTTACCTATATTAGCTAGCCGGTCTGTAGCTTGATTTGCCTCCCGAAAGATATGGTTGATTACGGTGCAGGTAGTCAATTTTAACTATAGTTTAACATCTTCCAATATCATTGCTATTTGCCACAGCATACGGAATTTACCTCGTAGTGCTCAAATGACGATGTTATTATCGCCTTCTACAATAATCTTCTGATATCCAGCTTAGATAGCTGCAATAACGCCATTTTTGAGTGCACGGGCTTTTGCGACTAGGATGGATGCCTCACCATAGTTTGTTGCACCTGCTTGGATGAGTTTTCCTATCCAGTCACAGAGGATAAAATCGCCTACTGTTGATTTATTTGCAAGCGATCCATCGAAGTTGAGTTTAAAAAACTCTCCTAGGGGGGATGCCACCTTACGAAATAATATGAGGTGGAGGGGGGATGAAGGCCCCTAATTGTTTCTTCAGTCGACGTACAAGTTCGGATTCTCCATTTGGCAAAAGCCTTTTTTACTCCTATAAGGCACAAGATTGGCTTAAATATCTTATTTTTAAAGACTGTAGCATTACTATGTTTCCAAATGCTCCATGAAAGGAAGGAGGTCCTTTGCAGGACATGGGGTTGTTTCCGATTTTTAATATTAACGAGCCATTGGTATAATCCCAAGTGCTCCTGGGTTCTGTGTAGCTCGGCAACGCGCCATCCATGTTGAATTGCTACTTGCCAAACCTTTGAGGTGGCATAGCAGTTCTTGAAGATACGGTCGTTTGTTTCTATATCCTCGAGACATAAAGGACAAGTGGAGTTAATAGCCATACCCCTGTGCAATAGTGTTCCCCGAACCGGGACAACTTTATGGCATAGTTGCCAAAGGAAAACTTTGATTTTAGGCATAATGTCGAGTTTTCATATCCACTTAAACTGCCAATCCAATTGCAGAAGCGGTTGCGATTTGTGCGTAGCCCACGTGGCAGTTTTTGTACTGAACTCTCCTGAGCTGTTAATCCCCCAACAAAAAGAGTCATCGATGAGATTACTCGGTATATCAATCCCAACTACTTTTTTGGATGATGGGGTGGTTCTGAAGCGTCTCAGAGAGCATGGTTACATCCCAGGTTCTGTTTGCCTGGAAAACATTATTGACTTTAGTGTTTGGGTCAGCTATATTGTCCTATGTGGTATTCAGTATGTCGATGAGGGGTCTATTTTCAATCCAATTGTCGTACCAAAAAGAAATTGAGTCTCCATTGCCTACCTTTCAAATGATAATTGTTCTCATTAGTTCCTTTGTTTCAATAATACTTTTCCAAACAGGGGAGTCTGTCACCTTCGTCTTGTATGTGAAAAAATTCATACTATTCTGAAGGTATTTTTCTTTTATAGCTTGGGTCCATAACCCCTTATCATTTGTGAGCACTTTCCATGCGAGTTTGCATTGAAATGCTTCGTTGACTGCATCTGTTTGACGCAGTCCCAGTCCACCTTTGTTTTTGGGCATGCATACTTTATCCCATGCTATAAGAGGAAAACCTTTTCCTGTATTAGATTTTTTCTAGAAGAAGTCTCGATTGATCTTATCGATTTGTTCTGTCGTATGTTTGGGTAGCTGGAAGCATTGCATGGAATGTGCTGGCATAGATTCAAGGTGGGATTGGATCAAAATTGATCTTCTTGCTTTTGATAAGCAATTTGCTTCCCATCCATTCAATTTATCTGTTGCTTTATTGATAATATCTTGAAATGTAGTTTTGGAGGGTTTTCCTTGAAATACTGGGCATCCAAGTTATTTTCCTAATCCATCAGATGCAGTCATCTGCAATCGATCTCCCTGGGATTATTGTAGAATAATGTAAGTTTTTGAGTCGAATACAACTATCTTGTTGGGCTTTACAAAAGAGAAGACAGTCATCCGCAAAGACTAAGCTTGGGACAGTTGTTGCTTGGGGGTAGATTTTGACCCCTGTACCTGATCAGTGCGACAGAGATTCTGTTATGAGGCTTTGGGTTAGTACTTCCATGCATATAATAAATATGTATGGTGATAAAGGATCACCTTGTTGGATTCCTCTCGATGGGATAATCAGTCCACTAGGGATGTCATTTACCATGATAGAGTAGGAAACTGAGGGGATGGCTTCCATAGCCCACTTAGTCCAAGTTGGGTGAAAGCCTAATTCCTGGAAATATTTATGGATGAAATCCCATTCTATTATATCATAGGCCTTCTCCATATATAGTTTTATTGCTGTCTAGGTTGACTTGCCAGTGGTATTCTTAAATTTGTGCATAATTTCGTGTGTTAGTAGGATATTATCATGAATCAATCTCCCTGGGATAAAAGCGCTTTGCATGTGTGATACGATCTTATCCAAAAATGGTATGAGTCGATTGATTAAAAATTTTGAGATTATTTTATACACTGTTGAGCATAGGGTGATAGGTCTGAAATGTTGCGTTTGAGTCGGATTGCTGATTTTGGGAATTAACGTGATGAACGTATGATTGATTTCTTTAAAAATTTTCCCATTCTTGAAAAATTCGAGAACACATTTGACTAGGTCCTCTTTAATGATGTTCCAGTAATGTTTAAAAAAACTAGTGCCAAATCCATCAGGACTTGGGGTTTTTGACGAATCGATATTAAAAAGGGCATGTTTAACCTCATCGATATTCAGAATTCTGATGAGTTGTACATTTTCATCATCATTTATTCGGGGATTAAGCCTAAGGGGGGCAGGCTTCTGCTCATGTTAGATTGGGATTAAGCCTAAGGGGATTTAGACACTTATTAAGAGAGTTCCTTAAATTGTTGTATCAACAATTTGAGTTCAAAATATTTAAGGGAGATTGTCTAATTATGAAAGTTTCATGGTCACTCTGTCGATCTTGAAGTGCTTGTTTGTGTTTCGGATTTGACGTTTCCTAATATATCTCCAATGCCTTACCTAAAACATATAAGCAATGTATTCATTGACTTGCGTATGTAAAAAATTTAAAAACCCTTTTTCTTTTATGCAACAATATCAGCAATGGTAACATATGCAAATTTTTTATTGCTAAGAAAGCACGCAAGTTGATAAGGTAACTGTTTAATATAATGCACAACTGATGAGAACTTTAGTACATTAGCCAATTGACTCAGGTCGTGTTCGGCAACAACGTTTTAGGTAGCGTTTAGTGTTTTGACTAAGTCAATACACTAATTGATTAATTTTTAGTGTTCGGTAAACTAGTGTTTTGAGTAACATTTCAAGTAACGCTTAACGTTTTAAGCAACGTTTTTGAAAAGTTAATAGTATTAACGTTTGACATTTAAAAGTAGCGTTTCATATTTTTTTAGCCAAAAAATATCCTTTAAAAATTTTATCTTTGGAAATTATCAATATTCTTTTATATCAATTTACATTAATCAGGTAGCCTAACAGCTAAATTTACCGAGCACATTAGTTTAAGGATGTGTTCGGCAGCATTGTTTTAGGTAGTGTTTAGTGTTTTGACCAAGTTTATACACTAATTAGTTAATTTTTAGGGCGTGTTCAGCAATGACGTTTTAGGTAGCATTTGGCGTTTTGACTAAGGCAATACACTCATCACGTAGTTTTTAGTGTTCGATAACGTAGTAGTTTGATTAGCATTTCAAGTAGCGTTTAGCGTTTTAAGTAGCGTTTTTGAAAAGTTAATAGTATTAACGTTTTACAATCAAAAATAGCGTTTCATATTTTTTTTACCAAAAATTACCCTTTGAAAATTTTATCTTTGGAAATTTTCTATATCCTTTTATGTCAATTTATATTAATCAGCTAATCCAACAGCTAAATTTACCGAATATATTTTATTCAACTGCTCTTCTAAATAGCTATCCGCTAACAGCTAAATTAGAAATGCTATTTGCTACTTGAACAGCTATCCGCTACCTAAACCGCTATCTGATACTTGAACCCCTAATTTTGCCTAGCAAGGCCTTAGTGTTTGGTAAGCTAGTGTTTTGACTAACATTTCAAGTAGCGTTTAGCGTTTTAAGCAACGTTTTTGGAAAGCTAATAGTGTTAACATTTGACATTTAAAAGTAGCGTTTAATATTTTTCAGCCAAAAAATATCCTTTAAAAATTTTATCTTTGGAAATTATATATATCATTTTATGTCAATTTACATTCATCAGTTAGCCCAGCAACTAAGTTTACCATACACATAAGTTTAAACCGCTCATTTAAACAGCTATCCACTAACAGCTAAATTAGAGACGCTATCCGACTATCCGCTGTCTAAATAGCTATCCGCTACCTGAACCACTATCTGCTACCTAAATAGCTAATTTTGTTGAACAGGGCCTAAACCGCTCATCTAAACAGCTAAACTAGAAACGCTATCCACTATCTAAACAACTATTTACTACCTGAACCACTATTCGCTACCTAAACAACTAATTTTACCGAACAGTACCTCAGTCAATTCAACTCAAACATGTACCAAATGACAACTCAGTCACAGTGTCACACAGAGACTCAACTCAAACGTTCAATCGAGTCACAGATTAACTCACCTAAAGCTAAACTTAGGACCACACCCTATTGACCATCCAACACAAATCTGACCTAAAATTGGGTAAGCGCACTTTGGCTGATCGAGCTCACTTGTTCTGGGCTTCCTTACGGAGTAGTGAATACTGCAAATTCCCTGATCAGCTAATTATCATAAAGTCTTCATCAAATTTGATTTCTGTGGGTGTTTGAATCAAATTCCATTTCAATTTCCAGATACATGACCAGCAACATTCGACATGATTTTTTGCATGTTTAGCGTTTTCTCTTTCATAATCTAGCCTAGATCTTCAAGCTTTGATTTATTCAGATCAACTTTGCCGCAAAGATGAATCAGTATTAGCATAGGTTGCAATGTATATGGTACTCCTAGGTATAGATACTCTTGTAAGTTGCATGTCCTTTTTTTTGACTTACGTGTATTTATCACATAGACAAGTTTAAATATCTATCTTCCTATGTCACTTATGAGAGTATATACCGGCCCTAAGTTTATGATATACCAATTGAACATAAGCAGGTCAGGTGGTTCAATGCTTATTTTTGTTAAATAAAATCCTGGGATCGAGTTAACAAATGGTTAAAGATATAGAAAATGTTTTAAAAAGAGCTTTTTAGGTAGCTTTTTTTTTTTGTGTGTGTGGAATAGTTAGATGTTTGAGCAAGTGAAAAAAAAAAAAAACTATTTTGGTGTTTGGTCAATTGGCTTTTATAATAGCTTTTTAGCCACAAAATTTTATAAATTCAAAAGGCTATTTAGGAATTGTAGGAAGTTCAAACTTCTAAATTCAAAATGTTCAATTTGAAGTTTGGAATTTCAAAATTTTATTATTTTCTGAATAAAATGACGTTACTAGTTGTATTATATTGTTCCACCTATCATATCTTAAAAATGAATATTTTCTAGAAATTTAAGACAAATATGCGATTGAATTTTTGCAGAACTTCATCACAATTTTGATAAAAAATAGCACCCGTTATAAATTGCGATCGAATCCGTCATTGCACTCATCATTGCATAATGCACCGTCTCAACCAAGACATCATCCACATTATGACAGCAATACTTTCCGTCTAATTTTCAGTCAAAATTATACTAACGGGCTGTTAGTCAGTTAAAATTTTCGTCACTATATACTAACCACCTGTCAATCTGTCACTATAAAGTCATGGAGAATATTTAACCACTGAGGATTCATGGTTATTTCCTCAAGTATCGCAGAAGCATGCTTACAAATACATACTCTCGAGCAACAAGGTCTAGAGGCATTGGTATGAAAACGATTACGGGCTGTTGTCAAACATGTAACTCTACAAAAGTAGCATTACAAAAATGCCACCAAACAAACAAAGCATTAAAACAATCAGTACTCAGAAGTAGCCTGTCATTGCCTGGTGTGGACACCCACACACTTTCGAACACCTTAAAATACCCAAAAAATGAAATATAAAGAAAGAAAGAAAATGGTCACCCTAAATCATTGTATCCCAGGGGCTCAAAGGGAGCACTGAAAGAAAGGCAAGGGTAGTTTGGTAAAAAAAAAAATGAACCTTATCTTTGTGTGCCCAGAAGGTCAACATGTAGAGTAAACTCCACTTCTACTGTCACATGCGCAAGCCACACCACACCACACCTTGTCATAGGAAAACAAAAAACATTAACTTACAATCCAAGCCACCCCACCCATCTCCCTTGTTTCATGGTTCTCCAAGATCCTTAACTAGATATCATTTTTGAGCATTCCTCCTCTTTCTCTCTCGAAACAACAACACCCAGTATGGATCTAGCCTGAACACGATCTGGGTTTCTCTCTATTTGTTTTAAGGGCAATGTTTCTTTTGCATTAGTTGTGTGTTTTTGTTCATGGCTGAAGTAGTAAGAAGCGTCAAAGGGGATGGTGGCAAGATTAGCAGGAGAGAGATTCAGGAAGTCATTGCTAAAGCAGTGGAGCTCAGAGCACTACATGCTGCTTTGATGCAGGGAAACAATCAAAATCACAACCCTTCTCCTGTCAAATTTCTCTCTGCTTCTCCTCCTCTGTCCCGCCCTTCTTCTCATGTCTCCGCTCATGATTACCCTGTTTTCACCCCTGTAAGTCTCTCTCTCTCTCTGACCCTCTCTCTAATACAAGCAATTTTTTTGTTGGCTATGAAGCATTAAATTCAGTGTTTATGTCCCAATTATTTGTCAAATCTGAAATGATGTTGGCATGAAATTCCTTTTCAAAATTGGGTTTTGTGGGTTAGGTTGTTGTCATTTCATTATCCAAAAACTGACTTAACAGTGGAAAATAGGCACACAAATAATCATGTTTTTGTGTTCTTTTAGCAGCCACATGATTCAACACTTGGAGCTGCTATACTTGTTTTTAGCTCATTGAAGTATCTTTCATTGATCATTAATACTCCGTCTGTCTCAAAACAGCAGATCTGGTTGACTTTTCAGTTTTACAAATACTATTAAGACGACTTAACAACATCCAATAAGCAACTGGTTTTGGTGGTAACTGTCCATTAAATGCTCAGAGCCATGGCATACATTATGGAAAACCAACTTAAAAACTCCAACAATCATTTTAACATAGAGATGGGAGGTGGTTGGCAAACAGTTTTTTGAAAAGTTTTTGGCTAAAAATAGCTTTTTTGAACAAGATTAGTTGTTTGAGCGAGAAAAAAAAAGCTACTTCAGGTGTTTGGTAAAAATGTTTTTAGAAGAGCTTTTTGGGTTTAAGAAGCTAATTTCATGAACTTTTTGGAAGAACTTCTTGAAGAATTAACCTTTTGTTTTATAACTTTATCAGAAACAGCTAATTTTACGAAACAGTTTTTCAAGAAATAGTTAACTCAAACAGCTAACAGCTAAAAACTAACAACTATTTACCAAACATGATCATTAACAGTTTCTTAATTACAACTTAATTCAAACTATAATGGGTTAAAATAAAATATCTCTCAAAATTCTCTACTACTATTCTTTATAGAATAGTGGACTATCACTATTTTGTTCGAGGGTTATAGAGCCTAATTTCTCTGTTACTTGAAGGAAAGATTACTACATTTGACCCCTCATACCACGTCCAGATGGTACTCTTGAAATACGGATTCGTTTATTGGAAAATATTGAACGCTCAATGCCATGCTATGGCTTGCATTGTTAGGAGCCTTTCTAAATCTGAGCATTCGTACAGACTTATGAAGATGAACCCTTACCTATAAGTGGTCATATCCGAATGGCAAGCCAATTGATACTCGAAAGTTGGGATGACAACAATAAAAGAAGAGAGAATCAAACTGAACTTCATGAAGATGCATCGTCGAGGAAGGGACTCGCGGATCACCACCATATTTGTCCCATGGATGACACCATATCAGTGGTGAGTTCAAGCACAGACCATGTTGCATTTCAACAAGCTACTTCCCCTGGGGCCGAAATGGTGAAGTGGAAAAGGAGAACAAGGTTAGATGACTCGAAATCAGTGTCATCTTGCAACAAGTGTATGCCTGCAACTATCACTACTGATCACTCTAAAACTGGCATGCCGTTATCAGATTGTCAGTCTGTGAACAATGCATCACAGAACAAATCCCGGGGAATGATTCTCTCATGGTTGTTTCCACGGTCCAAGAGAAGCCAAAAGAACGAGGGAAGTTCCCCTGTCAGAGCAGAATCAGAAGACGTTTCCCAGGTTCTGAATGACTTGGGGTCGGGGATGGTTTCGATTGAAACACTAAAGAAAGAGCTGATTGAGGCGAATAAGAAGAGGGATGCAGCTGTGAGGGAAGTCTCTGAGATGAAATCTTCTTTTGAGGAGTTGAAGAAGAAGCTCCAGTATCTTGAGTCACACTGCGAGGAGCTAAAGAAGGCACTGTTAAGCCTCTCAAAGGGGGAGAAATTAGGTGGTGGAAACCTGGGGGATTCTTTGATGCCGTTTAGTGAAGAAATAACGGTTGAAGGGTTTTTACAGATAGTAGCAGAAGCAAGACTGTCAATGAAGCAGTTCTGCAAAACCCTTTTTAGACAAATTGATGATAAAGACGAGCAACTTAGAAAGAACATCAACCAGCTTCTAAAACCCTATAAACTGTCCTACAACTCAAAGCATCCAAAGCCAGTTTTCTACCACTTAGCAGCAGTCATAAACCAAGCTTTCTACCAGGATTTCGAGAACTGCGTGTTTGAGAAAAATGGCACACCGAAATCACTAGACCCTTTGCAGGAACGACAACAAAAGTTTCAGTCATTTGTGGCATTGAGGAATCTAAGTTGGAACGAGGTACTTAAAAAGGGAACTAAGTATTACAGTGAAAAGTTCAGCCACTTTTGTGACCAAAAAATGAACTGCATAATTGTGACCCTGAATTGGACTAGACAATGGCCTGAACCACTGCTTCAGTCATTCTTTGTAGCAGCAAAGTGTGTTTGGTTGCTTCATTTGCTCGCCTTCTCATTCCACCCGCCTTTGATGATCCTAAGGGTGGAAGAAAACAGACCGTTCGATTCTCATTATATGGAAGATGTGTTCAAAGATAAGCAGAAATGGGAGGGTCCAACCCAGGTTAAGGTAATGGTGATGCCGGGGTTTTATGTCCAAGATCGGATCCTAAGATGTAAGGTTCTTTGCAGGTACAAATCTACAGCATAAGCATATATGTGATTAACTAAGAAGCAGGATTGTGTACTCCGTAGATTTTGAGTTGTTTAGCTGATTGAAGTCAGAAGATGAAGAGTTCAACTGTAATGCACTAATTACAGAAAGGATGTTTCTTTTTTTTTGTTGTTCTTTTTTCTTCCCTTTTTGTGGAAATGTAAAGTAAAATAGATGAATTCTTTCTTGTTCCAAGCTCTATATAAGTCCAGGTTTTACTAAACTAATTAACCAAAGTTATGTTTCTAAATCTAAGCTTTAGTGTAGCTGTCAATTGCAAGTCACTATCCTCAACAACCAGCCCCAAAACATATGGCTTTCTGCATCATGATTATGACTACATCCTTGCCTTTTCACTTATGGATGGAGCACTACACCAGGTGAAGTGTTAGGCGTGAATTTCTTCCACAAACTTTTCAATCAAAATCTTCCATACAGTGGAAATGGAATCATTTTAAGGAAGAAGAATTGCTAAAGAATATTTTGGTAGGGCTGACATATGTAGTTGTATAGTAACCAGTCCAATGAAAAATGAATGTTCTGTTGGCCCAATGCACTCAAAGGATTGCATGGTCCCAGCCAGTAGTTGGGCCAGGATTGAAGATACTTATAACTACATTCTTTGAATTTAAAAAAAGGGATAAAACTCACAAAAAAGTACACCTACGATGGAAAATCATCACGGATGAAACAGTTGGAGTTACTTCCATAATATTATTGGAAATTCGTTTGTGAAGTAGAGTGGTTGAAAGGATATGTTTTGGGATAATGTCATGGGCAAGAGGGATTACTGTTGGGAAATGACACCCAGATAAGTTTTGCCCTTTTGTACCATGGAGTCCCCCCCCCCCCCCCAAAAAAAGTCATGGTTTGATCAAGGTTGTGGAATTGATCTTAGATCTGGGGTGTGAAACAAAGTCTTTTACTTAATCCCTATATGTTATTATCTAAAGTAGATATTATTATATGCAGATCACTTCTATTCATTTCAATATTAGCATATTACTCACCACTCGTTACTACTTCTAATTGCTCCGTACCTCGATCTCATTATTGTTTCTTTCCACTTACCGTTGAATCTTGCAGTTTTTCACCACTTAAAATTGAAATGAGCAGGGTTTTAGGATGGAAACATTGTTCGGTGAGAATTTAAGCATTCCATATAACCATAATCCTCTCAATACTGTAGAGTCTAGCTAGGGTTTTGGTCACCTAGCCTTCAATTCACCAGGCAAAAACAAAGAACACAATGCATGATTAAAGGCAACATCAAGTGTGACCCTAATTGATTTCATGTTTTCAGTGTCAATGCCCCAGTTGATCGATGACTCCCAACTTCTTTGATGACAGTTTTTTTGTTACAAATTCCGTTACTTGTAGAAACAGAAAGAGATGACTGCACAAATCCAAGGGCAAGCACAGAACTGTTGAAAAATGGTGATCAGTCTATGGATGGCGATGGATCGGGTCCACATAGACCTAGACCATTTAGTTTTTTTGAACTTGGACTAAGGCACGCCCCAAATTCGTTGGGTCTGAAAAGATGGAACTCAAATCCAGACTTTATGTGTTTGACGGGTCCATGGATCCTAAACAAGTTTACACTGTTTTTTACATCAAATATTATTTTTTTTCACATCTCAACATGAATCACCACATTCTAAAGATAAATAATTGAATTTAGAATACATTATATTTAATAAAAAAATTCTAACAACACATACTATAACTAAGCATTCTTACTTGTGTCTTACACACCAAAAATAATATTTTAATATGAACAACAAAGACCTTATCCATAAAATTTTAAACAAACATAACAAAATAGTTCTTCTATGACTGATGGCAAGTAAAGTGGCTTTAGAATTTACTGATTTAGAGAACTTTAGCCAACTGCCTTCACCCCATCTTCTTAAACAAATAAATTTGTCGTGGGTTGGATTTGGATCTGAATTTTTCAGACCCAAACCTAGAACCGACCCACATACCTCGGACCTAGATCTGTTTAAGACCTGTTAGGTCTTATTTAATTGGACCCAAATTCTCTAATTTAGATCAAATGTGATGAGTATGAATCAAGGTCATAATCTACTGCCATCCCTAGTGATCACAAACACACTACAATCGTGAATATCATCCTGCTGGACTTCTAAGCCACAAAAAACATGCAGATCAGACATAGATATTTGCTGATATATATTGATCATGAAAAAGAAGGATCACATATATATGAACCCTGAATTTCAAGCGTGTCGCTCTCTTCTCCTGTAATGGCAGGGGTCCCATGATCATCTTCCTTGTTCAAGTTTGTGGCCATGGTACTAATGGGACTTTAATTAACTCCATGTGCACGCAATTACCAATAATCAAACACTCCAATCATTGGCTCAAGAACCGAGCCATGCATGATGAATCGCCTCTTGGAGGTTTTAGTTAAGCTATCAACATCACATGACCAATTTTCTAGTTTCTGAAAAATATCAAGATATTATTCAAGGTAGCTCCTTGGATATGACTGCGTACTGGACTATGTTATTGTCTATACACGTAGACTTAATAAATGAGTCGTCATTTTAGTTTTAGGCCTGTATGGATTGAGTTCAAATTAGTTAATGTTCACATTAGTTGAATTTTAATTTATTTAATCGATTTGAATCGGACTAAGTTTAGGTTTTATTTCAGATTTTATTTCCCGACTTTGGATCTAGGGTTAGACTAGTGCGCTGTAAGTTTTGAACCTATAAAATTGCTTCTCTATAGTAAAGAAAATGAACTTTTCAATTCAAGTTTGGACTTCTGGTTGAGTTAATTGTTTCTGATAGAATGAATGGGAGAATAATAGAATTTTGATTCGGCTCAAAAACAAAGTGCTTTATTTCATATGCCAAGTCAGGCGTTGTTCCAGCCTTCTAGGATAATACCCACCCACCAACTTTGTCATGTCCAGGTCAGGATCTAATGTAAGCGTCATGATTCAAGTGCCACGAGTTTTGCCTCTTAAGGTTATGCATATTAATAAGACAATACTCAAATGTCCAAACTCATATTCAATTATAATCAAGTGAAAGTCGAAGGCCTTGTTTGGCTAATAGCTATTAACTGTTAGCTGTTTGTATTAATTATTAGTTGTTATCTGTTTGAATCAACTGTTTGTATTAGCTGTTTGTAGAAAAATTATTGATGAAATTAGCTGTTTCTAACAAAGTTGTGAGACGAAAAGCTAATTATCCAAAAAGCTAATCAAATTAATTTTTTAAAATTAGCTTTTTAGACCCAAAAAACTCTTTCAAAAAGCTGCTTTACCAAACACCTAAATTAACTTTTTGATTAGGTTAAACAACTAATTTTAGTCTACAAAACTCTTTTTAACCAAAAAGCTATTTACAAAACACCCGAAGTCGAAAAAATTTTGGCTCAGTTTGAAAACAAAATGCTTCATTTTGCGGTAATTGAAGCGTGATTCCTGATATACGCATTGAATAATAATATGCAAAGTTACGTTTGTCATGATTGACTTGAAGATCTAATATATATTTAGGTAAGTGTCAAGATTGAAGCACCACGAGTTCTTGCCTCTTTAAAATACGCACATTATTATAAGAGAACAATCAAATGTTGATACTTATATTGGATGGTAGTAAATATCTACGACAGGTAGATGGGTGACATGCATAAAGAGTTGTAGTAGATTTGGCCTCTCCATCATCAAATCACTCTCGAGTCTCAACCATGCTATGAATAATGAATGACAATCCACAAACAGGAGTTATACTAGTCCTCAGAAATTAGTGCTATGCAGGTTACAATCACTGGAGCTTAGATGTTCGATCAAAGCAGTCCACTCAAACTAAGGTGTTTCCTTTTTGCACTATGCAGTCTTGGGTACTTGGAGAACCCAAGGGCGTATCGTAAATGAAAAATTTCAAGGAAAAGATATTTATTTCACATATACATCCTTGAGACACTACACCCAAGACCTTTCTTAGCCGAGCAAAATCAACCCGTGGGAACCTTCACTATATACTTTTTTGAGTTTCACCATGAATGAGACAACTTAGGAATCATTCTGTAAGATCGACATTTTTTATTAGACTTGTTCAATAACTCAAATAACTTATTCTTGATGTACCGATTACATTTTTTTTCTGTGCGAAATAATTTTATGCAAGACACACTAATTTCACACTTATCTTTAACATTGGAAGCTCCTCGAAAGTATTATACCCTATGTAACTAAGTGGTCAACATGTCGTGTAGAGCATTGGGGGCCGTCAAAGTTTGATCCTAGTACGGGACATGAATATGATTCCTCTCTCGCTTACCCATATCTCACTCATTCTCTCGTGTAGCCCATTGCTCATCCTCAATACTCATGGTTAGATCTTTCATGCTCAAGGATAGAAGCACGAAATGCATATTTGTAGGCTGCAACAAAAAGATTTCCAATTGTTAGAGTATAAACCTATTCCTGAACCTTTTACCATCAACTAAAACTTTCGGTTGAGATGGTTCTTGGATATAAGATCAGAACCTTTCTAAGTTAGACGTCTCGAATTTGAATCTCAATAACCCCTATCTTGATTTATTGCGCAAAATATGGGGAGCTTTTACAACATCCACGACCCAAAGAGCATTTGCATGAAGATCCACGTTAGAGTATAAATCTATTCATAAGCTTTCAGCCATAAACTTAAACTTTTGATTGAGATGATTCCTGAACACCAAGCACTAAGCATAGTGTTCATGGTTATGCCATGTTTCAAATGCTTAGACCATTGAGCAATCAAATGATCAGCTGGCCTGCCTATTGGAGGTCACTTGGGCCTAATCTCAAGGGACACTAGATATCCTTACCAGGACCATTCGATAGCAGGCAAAGGAGGCCCAGGGCCTAGTGTTTGGGTCATGTTCTTTTTCTGTTATAATGGTAAGCTATAAGGTATAATAAGTTACAAATTTTTTTTAAGAAATTACACCTATAATTAAGACCCCATTCTTGGTCTACCACTAAATCTAGTGCGCAGAAAGTGTATGTATGCATATTTATGTTGAAAGAACCTCTAATCAAAACATTAACTCTCAAAACACAAAATGACAAATTTGTGCTGCACGGGAAGGAACGCTAGAGCGTTCCTACTCATGTAGCTCCCATCAGGCCAACTGCCGCAAATGGAAAAGTGGAATTGTAGGCCCCACGTGTGTAACACGGGGAAATGCTCTCAGAATAGGAAGAACTCATAACCTTCGAGAGTTTTGAAGAGCCATAGACCTAACAACCATTGTGTTCTCAAGTGATAAAGCAACCCAATAACCATTGTGTTCTCAAGTTCCAAGGAGGTTTAGTTCAAGTTCAGAGGGCATAAGGGGCACAAGCCATGCCATTTTCCTACGAATTCTCAAAGACATTAGCCCAAAAACAACACATACAAAAATACATTCTAGGTTAGGTAGTAGTGTTGGCAACATAAACTGTGATAAGGATTCTTCTGGTCATCTTCCCAGCTAGGCCCCAGTTACTCAACAAGGGCCTAACTCCTCACTTCATAATTCTTCTCTGTTGTTTACGAGTACAGAACGAGTATAACAAATTTAGGGCAAAGAAGAAAATAAAATTTGTGACAATACAGAGTTCGCAGGAAAATCAACTTCTCAGACATGAAAGTGAAGCGAACCTGAAACATGAATCCCGGTTGTGTTGTCCTTTCCCAACCACAAAGACTCCCACAAATCGGAGAAATCACATCCAAGCATTGAAACAGCAAACTGATATTTGCTGATGTTATCAATTAAAGATTCATTCCCGCTTACGCGTCCCTCTCTCTTTCTCTAATTGCAATTTCACGATAATTGACCCCAAGCACCTATCAATCATATGCCAATTATTGGCCAAAAAACCAACATAACACATAAAACAACCTAATTGAGATACCTAGTATCATAGATAAGAGTCCCACATTGAATAATTGATGGGAGGATCTTGAACTTATAAACAGTGGTACTACACACCCTATCAGATCGACCTTTTGGGAAGAAAGTAATGACCCCGTGACATTAGACATTGAGGGTCATCATAAAAGAAAAAGACAACCTTGAAGCGAAAATCACCTTCGAACAGTAATAAGACTTGAGTATGCCATCCCCATCATATGGGTATTCTTCTTTAAAAAAATCAAGTTACTAGTCAAAGGTGGATCCAATTTTCCAAGCAATCGAAAACAAGCGATGGCTATTCAACAATCTTTTCACCTTAGAATACAAACCGCACTTTATCCCCGCAGTAGGGAATAGGTAGTCAATACTTTCAAAATCTAAGGTTCAACATAACAAGTGTAACGTCCCACACTTCAGTTGTAGGATTAAAGTTGCATAGATCTAACCCTTCCCCCCTCCAAAAAAACAGGTACACACACACAGAGTGCCGTAGTAGGGACACCTTCGGGAATTAGTTTGATTTGTTTTGCATCATTTATGGCAGTTGGAACAACTAGGCGTTGGACTTATTTGGTTTGTATAGTGTAAGTCGGTTATGAATATCTGTGTAAGCTGCTGGGTTCTAAACATTTCTCAATCACTCCAGGAGCCTCTGATCAACCCCAACCAGGAGCAAGATAACTACTTGTCAAGAATGACATAAATCACTAGTCAATTTATAGGAGGGAAACAAGGCTAACAAGCCTTGCTTGTAGGACGCATCAGAAAATATCTAGTGATGCTTCAAAGCACACAGTGGCTATGGCAACTTGAACAAGAGTATGAAGATCATACTCATTCATTCATCATTCAAATATCTATATACATCAAATGGCATCACAATGATCAAGTTTTATATTCCAAAATTAACACACTAATTCTAGTACTTCTGCTCATGAAAATTTTCCAAGGACTAAGCGAATCGAATGGAGGTCAGGGCGAACCTTCAGAGTTGCTCCACCAAAAGCTAACTGACAAGCTTGCAGTAAGAGATCGAACATAGTGCCACCACTTAGGTGGGATATATAGCATTTCACCTTCATCTAGAATGCAGTCCATAAATTCCAGGTCCCTCACTTTTGGGAATGCCGCGTCATCTATGTTGTCTAAATCAACCTTCAAATGAATGTGAAAATTTATTAGATTGAATGCAAGTAAAAATGACATACCCTATTCCTGCTATGTGAAATGCAAGAGAAGACAAACAGTTACACAAGGACGCCACAACGAAATATACAACTTTCAGAGTTCACAGAAACTTCTCCAGATTTCAAAAATAACGAAAGAAACACAGGAGATGCCCAAAAAAACGAGGAAAAGAAAGCCGACAATAAGAATTGGCAGTTACCTGGCTTGTATTGCACAGCATGGTTTCGGAATGCGGATAAAGCTCCTCTGACAGGGAGGCAGAATAAAGTCTTATATACTTCTTACCAACAACCTGGCAGGAGAGAAGATACTTGCCTTGAGAAGAAAATGTCAACAAGATGAATTCAGATAACAACTGAGCACAGAATAAAACTCAATATAAATGGAACATGGACAGCAAAAGGCAGTGCCATAATCTCATCATGGAAGTATATTTTACCTGAGCAAGGATGTTATGATGTGGATCATGGTGCAAAGGTGTCACAGTACCAGCAGGGCCAAACCAAGCATTTATGGACCTCAACTCCCCACCACCGGTGTAACAGTAGTCAGGAATAAGAATATCCTTCCTAAGCTCCTTTATCTGTACACTAGAATTAACAAGTGAACACATGAACACATAATGATTAGAGAAGTAGATCATAAACCCCTTGCACGTAGAGGACATGCCTGGTCAAATAATGGATGTTGGGCATGATACGTGGGAGCTGCTGAAGTGTTACCAGATTGAATTCTTTCCAGAAACTCGGAAAATGTGATAAGTTCCTGCTTCCACTCAGGGCATAAGTAGTTTTTTCCGACCTGTTATCATTTTAACTAGATGTTCAGGTAGGAAAACTTTTAAGAAGAGAGAGGGATTCGACTAGACCATACAGAAAGCAGCGACAGCAGCTCAGAGGTCACCAAAATGTGTAATTTGTCATACAGATTAAAACATCAAGGAAAGAAGTTCCTAAGTAGGGCCAAAACTTAGGGTTCCACTAGGCACGCAATAAGGGTGAGTGAAACCAAATAAATCAAGCGCAGACCCTTCTGAATCCTGCAAACAAGAAAACCCTCATCTATACCTTCCAGTTGCAAATATCCCAAACTAGAAATTGTCCACAATAAGAGCCTTTATCAGGCAATGAAGCAAACCAATACCAACATACCATTGGCCCTTCTCTGATGTTTTATTTATCACGAGACATCCATATGCATCAAAATCCCTATTTATCAAGACACTGTCAGCAGGCTTGTAAATTCCGACACAGTTGATCATCTAGACTACATTTGTGACCTCCAGCCTCATGTCTTCCTATCAAATACAGTCTCAAGCTCAGGAACACAACAATGTTCACAAAAAGTACCCTTCAACAATTCTGCAAATCAAAGGGCACAAAGATCCAAGTTCGTCCTTCATTCTCAAGAAGTGGCGATGAAGATATAGAGTGGGTGGAAGTGGGACAACTTAGCAAACTACATCACATCAGATTCTGGCTTTCATCTACCGAAAACATGTACTTGCAAATACAAAAAAAAAATAATTATCAGCTAAAGAGGTATACTTGCCCAAAAATAGAGTTCAGAGGGAATAATCATCAGCTAATCACCTCAACTGGAACAGTACGATCACCGGCAACCCTTTTCAAGTAGTTCATGCTATTCCATCTAGTCCTCGCAGGCCAATGAGACATTGAATCGCTTAAAATAACAGGAGGACCCGATTGGTAATAGTTCCGAAGGAAACCCTCCAAAGACAAGCCAGAGCGCCTCTCAATATTCTTCAAAGACAAAGATTTATCAGGCAATAACCTGATAACCTGCAGTTCAGTTATGCATATACAAAAGACATTTCAGCAATTTTGCCATCTAAGCAGCTGAAAAAGCATATTTTGAGCAATTTTTCATCTTAGATTAAGTGGACAGAAGCAAAATGCCTCTCTAGACTACCATCTACTTTCTCTCCATAGAGAAGTATGCAGTCGGTGGTCTTCAATCTAGTGCCTAACAGGCTCATGCTGCCTGCAAATCAAGGGTTTGGCAGATGCTTCTATCCCCCACACCCGTCTAAATGGTTCTCTTGGGTATGGATTTGAATTTGAAATTGGAAAAGATATTTCAGCCACTCTCATGAGCAGCTAGTTGGGCAGTCAATGGTCTTTGACCTAGGGTGTTTAATAGGATCAGCCTTTCTCCAAATCAAGGGTAAGGCCAAGGCTGCAACATCTGATGCCCCCACGCCCATTCATATACGATTCTCAGGTATGGACTTCGAAAAATCAGCGACTTTTATGAGTTACTGTTTTCTGTTTTGTAATCAACTACAAAATGGATTCCCGCACAAAAACACCAGCACCCCCATAGAAACAGGCAAATAGGACGCTCGTCTCATTTGATTGGAGATGGAAATTCAATACAACACAGCCCAAAAATCCATTTCTCGTCAATACTCTTTTATCTTTCCCACCCAAAACAAACCAGCACGATATTTTGCGACCCCAAAATTTGATTAGATCAGGTAATCAATCCTATAGCAAATAAATCATCTCAAATGTATTCAATAGGAAATAGATTACTAATTTCTCATTCGCATAACCATTCCACAGCTTCAATCTAAATTTCCCACATAACAATCCGCTAAAAATTGATACAAACTACGATGAAAAATCCCAGCAAAGCAGCAAAATAACTTTAAAAAAATAGAGAGATAAGACGAACCTCACCTCAGCTTCATTGAACTCAGACAAATTGACCAACTTGCAAGAGGATGAATTGCTTTCAACCTTATCATCATCATAACCAGCACCATCACCAAGGCCGCCATTTTCTCTCTCCTTGGCCACCATGACTGTATCAACAGCAACTTCCAAATCAGGCTTCAACAGGGGCCCGCCCATAATCAACCCCATATCCAATGCCCGAAGGGTTTCACCAAATTCACCAGCAACAAAATGGTGGTTGGCCACACGAAGACACGCCATTGAGTAAGCATCCCTCCAGATTGGAAGCACCGAGTGCCATGGACCCGAGTGTAGCTGCTCCCACGCCATCTCACGCGCCGCCTCCGCCGCCCTAAGGTCGCCGCCACGTGCCGCCATCCGAACAAACGCATACCCTCCTTGTTCGGATATCCTCTGAAGTATTCCCGGCGTTTCCTTCTCTAGGGTTGGCGTTTCGAAACCTCCGCCGCTGCCGTTTCCAGGCCCCATTGACTGCCGCTCCGAGAAATGCGGGCTGCGCAGAATGTAGAGAGAGAAAGAGCAAGTGGAAGAGAGAGAGGGGGTTTTCTCCGGTGTCGGAAGTGAGGGAGTGGGGTGAGATAATAAGGGAAGATGGGTATATATATAGTTTTTATAAAAAGAAAAAGGGCGAGCGGGGGTGGAAAAATATCTTGAGATTTTTTGGAATATCTAGGGGTTGAGTGGTGACTAGAGGGCTCAAGCGTATGTGGCAATTGCACTTTTTGGTTTTGGGGGTTCTAGATCCTTCTAAACAGGGCATGGGGTGTATAATAATAGTATGTAATGCAATGTGAGTGTTGATTTTGTGTGGGGTGTTAGTCATGACCGGAGCACTGTTACCTTTCTTTTGCATTTGAATATTTGATGGATGGATCATGGGTGGCCATTTATGTGGAGGAGGGGCATAAGTATCTCATTATTTATGTTTCCTTTTGTCTTTTTTTAATTTTGGGAAATTTTATTTGTGGGGTCACATCTCCACAAAATGACAAATCATATTGCTTAGCAATTAATCTTCCTCAATCTATCACCACTAGCTAAATATCTTTATGGCAACCTTGTTAATCTTGGAAATCTAACTTTATTAAATTGATTGAAAAATCTTATATGCACACAATATCCACAAAAATGCATAGCTATACCGTGGAGTAACACTGCCTTGAAAGCGATTTCGGCTTGACCCAAGTGCAAATCGAAGCAGTCGTTCGCTCCACAAGGTTTATACAACTAGGCTTTACACAAGTACACTCGTGGTCAGAAGCTTGAAATGCACAAGACCGCAAATTGCCCAGAGTAGTAGAGAGAGTAGGTAACAGAGAAGAAGAGACGAGAGGAAGAGTGTTTCTGGTTGTGTTGCAGCAGCAAGGGAGCTGGGTATTTGTACTGCAAAAAATAGTTGTTTGAGGTGAGAAGAATCTAGTAACAGATGAAATTTTGCGATAGGAAATCAGGGCCACTAATCGCTTACTGGAGGAAAAAGGGGAGAGAAATCAGCAAGTAATCATTGACTATTACACGGCCAACAAACAAAAATGAAAGACTTTTCCTCTAAAAAGTTAGCAAAGAAGGTACACATCCCACGGGCCACGACCTCACCTGGCCCGGCCCGGGTGAGCGGGTGGCACGTGCGCATGTGTGTGGTCGTTCACCCTCAACCCACAACACTACTAAAACCAAGGCCAAAGGAATTCAACAAGTCCAATGAAAAGGAAGTATTGAAAACCTCACAAGATGCTTCTAATCCTCCTATGTGGGACAAGGAGTAGGTATGAAAAAAGATTTCAATTTTATCATTACTTCCAACAATCCCCCACTAATGGCATACAGATTAGTGAGTAAAGGATTTGGGCAAAGAAAGGGTTAGATACTTTATTATCAATATCTTTCAATTGAATTGATGCGTAGTGAAGTAGGGCAACAATTGAATCTATCAAGTGAACGAATCTTAAACTTGATAGATCTTGGTTGAAACCATTACAACACTTATCTCCCTTATGGTCACTATCTATTCCGTGACAATTAACTTGTAGTTTTAAAGGCCATGCGTACACTCTCGAGAGACACCTCAAACTCTCTTATAGAAGGCGGTCACACATTCACACTTACGTAGGTAATTCTATTAAGTCCATCTTCACATGGACTATCATAATCATAGATGTGGAATTATTAAGGCAAGAGTTTGCTCAGCCTCACACGTATCAAGCGATGAATTCATCAAGAGCGTCTCAGCACCACCACCCTAACGGACTATGGATCCATTAAACACATAAGAGCTCAACCTCTCAGAAGCACTATTGTACGCCATAGGGATGGATGCATAGTGAGACCAATATGACTTCGTTTGGTCACAAGTGGATATCCACCATATTATCTCAACCCATGGGCTTCTCAATCTCATCCCCCTCGACGTCTCGAGAACTATTCGTGTGGTCAAATCCTTGATCAGTTGATCTGCTAAATTTCTCTCAAATCTCACATATTCCAAGGAGATTACACCATGTTTTAGCATCTGTTTCACAACACTATGTCTAATGCAAATATGTCTCTTTTTCTCGTTATACACACTATTGTGTGCAACTATGATTGCTACCTACGAGTTACAGTGAAGGAAAATAGTTGTAGGTTTTCTTCCCCACAGTAGCATATCTGCTAGTAGATTTTTAAGCCATTTTGATTGTTGACCTGTCAACTCTAGAGCAACGAATTCAACTTTCATGGTAGAGTGAGTTATACAAGTCTGCTTGGCAGACTTTCATGAAATAGCTCCTTTACCTAAGGTAAATAGTTAACCACTAGTAGAGCTAACTTCATCATTGTCAGAAAACTAGTTTGGATCACAAAATCCTTCTAACACAGTAGGAAACTTATTAAAACGCAAACACCAGTCCATGGTACCTCTCAGGTACTTAAGTTGTCAAAACAATGCATCCCAATATTTTTCACTAGCATTATGAGTATAACGACTTCACCTACTAATAGCATAAGCAATGTCAGGTTGCGTATAGTTCATGAGAAACATCACACTTCCTATGATTTTAGCACACTTAGTTTGGGAAATACTAGACCCCTTATTCTTTTTAATTGTGTGCTAGGATCATAAGGAGTTCTCACATGAGTCACATCAAAACAGTTAAATTTCTTTAACATTTTCTCAATGTAATCAAATTGACATAAAGAAAAATCATCATTTATCTTTCTAATTTTGATCCCTAAGACCACATCTACCAACCCCCTGTCTTTCATTTCAAATAAGAAGACAACAATTTTTTAGTCTCATTAACACATGCATATTAGTACCAAAGATCAACATGTCATCAACATAAAGACATATTACTACAATTTGAACCAATCAACTTTGAATACACACAGGAATCAAAAGTGTTCATAGCAAACCCATGCTATGTCATCATACTGTTGAACTTTTCATACCACTTTTTAGGGGCCTGTTTGAGGCTGTAAAGGGATTTTCTACGCTTACATGCTTTATTCTCCTGGCCAGGAACCGCACATCCCTCAGGTTGAGACATATAAATCTCTTCCTCTAGGTCACCATTAGAGAATGATGTTTTCAAGTCCATGTGATGCACAACAGGACCATGTACAACAGCTAAGGCGAGTAGAGTCCTAATGGTGGAAATTTTGGTAACAGGAGAATATGTGTCAAAGTAGTCAATCCTTTTTTCTGGTCAAATCCTCTAATCACTAGTCTTGCTTTGTATTTATCAATTGACAGATCTTAATTTTTTCTTGAAAATCCATTTACTACTAATAGGCCTGCTACCTTTAGGTAAGTCAACTAACTCCCAAGTTTGATTTGCCATTATAGAGTCTAATTCACTTTTATTGGCTTCTTTATAGAAACTAGCATCTATAGATCTCATGACTTTTGTAAAAGTTTTTAGATCTTCTTCGATAAAGAACGCATAAACTAGTTCATCGGTTAAGAAATTTACATCAAAATCTTCAATCCAAAAGGTAGTAAGAAAGTCAAGAACAAAGTTAGTCTCAACTCTACATCTTTTACTCCTTTTAGGTTTATCAATTAAGTCTTTGACAACAGAACTAGAAACAGGCATGTTCACATTGTCATGTACAGGTAAAGTTCTATGCACAACAGTAAAGACATTCTTTTTAAAAGGAAAAACATGCTCAAAGAATTCCGAATCCCCATATTCACAAATAGAAAAGTCATTCAATGACATGAAGCTATATACAACATTATTTTGGGCATAACAAATAAACACATAGTCAAAGATTTTAGGACCGATGTTTTCTCGTTTCAGCTCAGGCAGGGGAACTTTAGTCAAACAACCCCAGACCCTTAAGAAACTCAAGTTAGGGGAGTAGCTAGCCTTTTCATAGTTCATATGGAGTCTGGTCCATTATGGGGTAATCTATTAAGAATGTAACAGATCGATAAAACAGGTCCCCCCCCATATTGTCAAAAAGCCCTGAACTTAAAGGTATGGCATTCACCATTTCTTTAAGGGTTCTATTTTTGCGTTTGGCTATCCCATTCTGTTGGGAAGTCCAGGTTTCACTAACCTCATGTACGATACCATTTTTCCCACAAAAGGTACCCATAGAGTTACTCTCATATTCTTTACCCCTATTGGTTCTAAGTCGCTTGATTTTTCGGTCTAGTTGGTTTTCCGCTTATGCCTTATATTTCAAAAACATTTCCTCATCCTCATTTTTGGACCTAAGGAGGTATACTCTGGTATATCTTGAGTACTCATCCACAAAAGTCCTACATAAGTTCTTTGTTAGCACATAAGTGCCTTGAAGCTCCAGTGTTGTAGACCCATTCAACACCATTTGCCACCAAGTTTGCCTATTTGGCCACGACACAAATGATTTCAGTGTGCTCAGCAAGGTTGGCCTGAGCCACAGGTTGTCCCTTATCAAGTGGACATTAGTATGCTTTGTGCCATAGTTTGACGTAGACATAGCACAACCCCTTTGGTTTCTAGATCTTGTTGCTAAACTTGTTCTACTACCTTGGATGGTTTGGCTTTTGACTCTCCTTACCTTTTCCTTTAAACCTATCTCAGTAAGTAGATACAATACATTAAACTAAATTAGCTTAGAAGAATTTAAAGATAAGGAATCCAACTTATCTTTGAGATGATTAACATCTTCAATTCTCATCTGGCTGATCAATTCCTGCAAGGTAAGATATGTCTTTTTATGTTTTAGTTGATTCCTATAGTCACTCTAGGATGATGGGAATTTATCGATTAGCACATTCACTACTAAAAAAGTTCATATTAACGACGGAATTCAATGACGGAAAAAATCAACGATAGATATGGTGACTGAAAAAAAGTTTTATAAATAAGTCAGATTGTGCGACAAATATGGCGACGAAATTTTTAATCCGTCGCCGAATTTAAAATTTTTTTCGTGAAAAATTGGGTGACGGAATTTCAGTCGCCCAAATAATTGGGGGTGGCGACGGAAATTAATTCCGTCGCCACCCACATTTAACTTCCTAGCCAGCAGCTCCTCCTCTTTCATTTCCGCGATAGCTTCGAAGAGAGAGAGAGAGGGAGTGGCGAGTGCACGAACCCCGGTCGCCGGCCATCCCCCGCCCAACCAAGCCACCGCCAGCCATCCCTCGCTCCTCCCGCCGCCGTCTGTCACCGCCAGTTTTTTGGAGTTGTTTGAGGTATTTATCTCAACTAAATTACTTGTAATTTCTACAAATTTTTGTATTACATTGTTAGAATTTCATAGTTAGTTTATATTTATGTTAAAATATGGTGTTTGTGTGAGGTTATTGCTTTAATTTGGTTGAAGATTGGGGTAAATGGGATTTAGGGTTTAGGTTTGGTAGTTTGAAATTAAAGTTTGATATGTTGGCGGAATGAAATGGTTTAATTGATAATGTTGTTGAAATGTGCTATTTGTGTGAGCTTATTACGCTAATTCGTTACAAGAATTTGGTAAATGCGATTTAGGGTTGAGGTTGGGTAGTTTGAAGTTGAAATTTCATATGTTGGTAGAATGAAATGTTTTAATTGATAATGTCGTTAAAATTTGGTTGGAGATTTTGCTCAATGCAATTTAGGATTTAGATTTGGTGGTGTGAACTTGAAAGTTGATATGTTTTGGTAAATTGAGATGCATTAGTTTGTAATTTTGTTCGAATGTGATGTGTTTGAAGTTGTAGCTCATATTTGTTTAAAGATCTCGCTCAATGCAATGTACACTTAGATTTGGTAATTTTAAGTTCAAATTTGATATGTTGGTGGAATAAAGTGGTCAACTATATATGAATCATTAGTTTTGTGATATTCGTGACAATGTACGCATTTTTAAAGTACGCAATTATGTAAGCAATTTTAAAGTATACAAATGTGATATGTCAGTTTTTTTTTTTAGTTGCATGTGAAAATTTTAAAGTAAACATATATAATATATAATTGCGTAATTTATGTCATTATTATAATGTTGATTAAAATTAGTTCTTATAAAATACCTTATGTGGTTATTGTTATTTGAGCATAATATGAATGGCCATCCACATCGTAAGTGGATGTATAATAAATTACTGCCTGATCGTAGTGGTTATACGCAGGAATTTTTAGATGGAGTAAACAAATTCGATCAATTTGCACGTGGACAGACAGAGTTTATGAATGGGGGAAAGTATAGATGTCCTTGTGCGAAATACAGAAATAGGGTGTACTTGACACCTGATGAGGTCAAGATACACCTTATGTATAAGGGCTTTGTGTAAGGGTATTGGTTTTGGATAAGTCATGGAGAAATAAAACCTTAGCAATATGATTCTGGGTATTCAAATAGTGAAATTTCAGAAATTGGAGGTTCAAGTCATGTTAATAATGACTATTCTGAATCCTACATAGATCGGATGGAGGACATGGTTGATGATGCTATAATAGCAAATCAAAATGTAAGGGAAGAGGGGCCAAACACTTGTCGAGAACCATTTTATAATATGGTTCAAGCTGTTCAACAACCCTTATATGATGGTTGCTCCACCAACAGTGAGCTATCTGAGGCGGTGAGACTGTTAAGTATTAAATCTGATTATCATATACCTCAAATTGTTTCAATGAAGTTGTTCAATTAATGAAAGAGATGTCTCCCCCTAACAACCGCGTGCCAAACAAATATGGGCAAACGAAAAAGGTTGTTAAAGATCTCGGCAACAATGTGGTCCAAATTGATTGTTGCCGGAAAGGTTACATGCTATTTTATAAGAAAGACGTAAACCTGAATGCGTGTAAGTTTTGCGGGCATTCAAGATGGAAGAGGCAAATGTCACAACAAAGGAATCAGAATCCATTGCCATACTCAAGGATGCATTACTTGCCATTAAAACCTCGACTGCAGAGATTGTACGCATCAAAAAGTAGTGCAGAGCACATGAGGTGACATTATGAACATCGACGTGAGGACGGTGTTTTATGTCATCCATCAGATGGGGCAGCATAGAAACATTCCGATACCAAGTACCCTGAATTTGCTGCAGAGCCTTGGAATGTGAGGCTTGACTTATGTGCTGATGGATTTAATCCTTACACATTGTCTTCAAGATCATACTCTATTTGGCTAGTCATCGTTACACCTTATAACCTCCCCCCTGAAATGTGTATGACCACACCGTTTATGTTCTTGATTTGTGTAATCCCTGGGCCAAAAAATCCCAAAAACAAGATAGATGTTTGTTTACAACCTCTTGTTGATGAGTTGAAAGAGTTGTGGGATTTTGGAGTTGAGACTTATGACATTTCTACGAGGCATACATTTCAGATGAAGGCTGCACTTATGTGGACCATCAATGATTTTTCCGCATATGAAATGTTATTTGGGTGGAGTACTAATGGCCAATTGGCATGTCCCGTATGTATGAAGCAGCAAAAGGCTTTGAGATTGAGAAATTGAGGTAAATTCTTATGGTTTGACAGTCATCGGTGCTTTTTGCCAAGGAACAATGCGTTTAGAAGAAATAGAACAACATTTAGAAAATACAGAACTATTACAGGGGGTCCTCCTCGCAGGCTATTTGAGGAAGAACTTTATACCGAGGTGGAAGATAATCCAATGGTAAGTACAAATGGTGACTTTGTCATACTAGGATTTAAGAAAAATGAGCACAACTGGATGAAGAATAACATATTCTGGGAGTTGCCTTATTGGCAACACCAACTGTTCCGTCATAATTTGGATGTGATGCACATTGAAAAGAACTTCTTCGAGAACATCATCAACACTGTTATGGATGTTCATGGGAAAACAAAGGACAATGCCAAATCAAGAATGGATGTTGTAGAAATATGTGATAGACCAGAATTACATTCACATTCTGCCCCAAGTGGTAAGCTGCTTAAACCAAAAGTGAAGTTCGTACTTTCTATGGATAAACGAATAGAGTTGTGTGAATGAGTGAAGGAGCTTCAAATGCCTGATGGATATTGCTCTAATTTGAGGAATATCATGGATCCTAATGAGGCTAAGTTCAACAACATGAAAAGTCATGATTGTCATGTCTTCATGGAGACCCTTTTACCAATTGCATTTGGCGCGCTCCCAAATGATGTGTTGAAACCTCTTATTAAGATAAGCCAGTTCTTCAAGAACTTATGCTCAACAACATTGCGGGAGGATATGCTTGAGGAATTGCATCGCAACATTGTCATCACTTTGTGTAAGTTGGAGACCATTTTTCCTCCTGGCTTTTTCAATGTAATGGAGCACCTGCCAGTGCATTTGGCAGAAGAGGATCAACTAGGTGGTCCAGTACAATACCGATGGATGTATCCATTTGAGAGGTAAATTATACTATAATCGATGAAACCTTATCTCAATTCTTATATGTGGAATCACTTAGAAGTGATTGCAATTGTGAATTTGGTAGGTTCTTTGGCCGATTGAAGAAAAAGATAAAGCAACAAGCGTGTTCTGAAGGTTCAATTACAGAAGCATACCTAGAGGCTGAGAAGACATTCTTCGCCTCCTATTACTTCGGCTCTAATGTGCCCTCCATGTGCAGTAGGTGCAGGAGAAATGAGGATGATGATGAACATATTAATCATTTTCCAACTCTGTCCGTGTCTGCACCATAAGAGACTGCTATTGGTAGGGAAAGATCAAGGTATCTTACAGATGCCGAATATGTTGCTGCCCATCTTCACATGCTGTTAAATTGTGATGAAATTAAACCTTATATAGGGTAAGTGGTATTTTCACTTCCAGTTGAGTTTATCATTCAGAGCGCAAGTATATTAATAGGCTTCATAAAATGTGATAGAATTTTCACAGAACAAGTCAAAACTGCACGTCCCAATGTCAACGACGTAGATGTCGACACCATCATCGAAACTCATTTCGCATATTGGTTTAGTGAGAATGTAAGTATTCTAACTCATTTACTCATAATTTTAACATAATAGTTAATTAGGTGCATTGTATTAATTAAAACCACATGTTATGTCACCTTAGGTGCATTATATTCAACTATTTGAGACCGACAAACATTGCTACTTGAGCCAATTGGCTGTGAAGCCAAAGTGGTATGTGTCGACGTGGACAACATATAGAGTAAATGAATTCAAATTTCACACAGAAGCTCGAAGCGTCGGGAAGAGAACATATAATTGTGGTGTTGGTGTTTGTGGCACTGAGGAAGGCGATATTAAGAATGATTATTACGGTGATTATTAAGAATGATATTGTCCAAATTAAGTACGTAGGCGAACCACTTAAACGATGTGTGCTCTTCAGTTGTGAGTGGTTCGACCCTACATTGAATCGTGGGACACGATCTCATAAACTAAGCAACCTTATTGAGGTCCACCGTACAAGAAGGTACCGAAAGTACGACCCATTTATCTTCCCAAACACCGCATCACAAGTATACTTCATGCCACATGTAGATCGCTCAAGGGATAGGGCCAATTGGCTTGTTGTCATACCAACCAAACCAAGGGCGAGGGTGGATCAGCAGTACACTCTACCTACTGCGTACCAACAAATGGATATGACGACTATCGTCAAACCTGTGAATCACGTCATCCCTGCATCATTGGTGGATGAAAGTGCACCACCGGATGAGGTTAATGATGAAATAGGGTTTTCATTCATTTATGGTAATAACGAGATAGATAAGGTGGAGAATGATGAGGGTGATGAAGAGGGGGAGTGGGATGACAGTAATGAAACAGATGAAGCTGAAGAAAATTTGCATTTGTATGATGATGATAACGATGACATTGATGAGGATGAAGATGCAGATGATTGAGTGGTTATGAATTCTTATGTATTTGAGTACTTTGCTTGTCAAACAATTGGTTGTGACTTTACTTATATTGTATGAATAAGCTTTGCAAAATATGTGTAACCTACGTGCCTATTATGATGTACGAGGAAAACGGTTTATATGTGCAATCAGTATATATTTGTACTTGGCTTTGTTGTCACCTATTTCAGGTATGGATTCAAGTTCTTGTCAAGTTAAGTCCTCCCCTCAAGGTAGAGGACGAGGACATAGGAGCTCTGCCGTAGATCCGACCGCAATGGACATTGATCAATCTTCCCCCCAGGTACCTCACATACAAGTTCAGCCATGAGCCACAATGCCTGCTTACATATAAGGTATTTCAGGATCACTGCCCCCCTCCATTTGGGGCTTTTCATCATCAAACCTCATACATTCCCAATCAAAGCAACATGTATGCTCAATTTGCCTACAACATTCATCCAAACCCCTATGTTGTTCACACTATGCAGCCCATTCCCCAACCCGATCACCCTAACACAAACCAGTTCCAAGATAACATTGTAAGTGGTGAAAGTGAAGCATAATTCAGTCATGGGAGCACTCGAGCCAAGACTTGGATTGAGCCAGAAGGTAACAGGTAAGTCTTCATTTGTTATATCTTATAAAGTACTACATGAATTTTGCATAACAAGTAATGAATTTGATGTGTTATATTTAATTAGGTTTCTCCCCAATGATGGTGTTGTTAGTAGGATTTCTCTCATATTTCAAAACAAATTTGACGGAGCTTGGCCTACTTGGAGAAAAGTGCCCAAACCAGTATGAGATTTGTGGTTTAGAGAGTTCAAGGTAACTACAGTGACTTCGTATTAACAGTTTCTGTAAACGTGATAAATTACTATTGAATTATTTGATGTGTTTTTTGTTTTCATAATTGCAGAAGTGGTTTACTTGGGATTCGATCCATGAGGACCGTATAAGAAGGAATTTTGAAAACCAGGGCAACGCACGCTTGAGAGACTTCTTTGGCAAAGTAAGGAAGCATAACAAGAAGCCTGTTTGGCTCGGTGATGCTCAATGGGAGGGAGTCCAACAACACTGGGCGAATAAACATTACAAGAAATTTCGTGAAACAGCCCAGAAGAACCGACTAGGAACTCCAGAAAGTGGTGACCCATCTCTCCACACCTGTAGCTCAATCCCTATGCATGAACATAGGCAGTGTCTGGTAAATGAATTAATGTTTGCTACGTATTTGTTTAAGTTTAATACTGTATTTTGTGTTGTGTTTGACATCATTCTTTCTGGCACGTACATAGAGGGAACAATTTGGGACGAAGCCCACTACTGTTGAATTATTCAGCCGTACTCACAAACTCCAGGGCGAAGAAGATGCCCCTTGGGTTGACAAGAAATCACAATAAACATATGTAAGCAATTAGCTATTCTCAATCTTCATTGGTAGTTCAACATGAATTTGTATACTTTATTTTAAGTAATTGTAGTATGCATGATTTAGTACGCATGTTGCGGTATTGTAGGAATCCTTTGAACGTGATTTTCAAAATGTTATCAACTCTTAGGGGACCAGGGATGACACTTCTCAAGATTCAAATTAGCCATTTTCAAACTCAAATGAGTTGTGGGTGAAAACTTTCAAGAACAAGAAGGGTTGTATTTATGGCATTGGTGACGAGGCTGTCAACATGAGGGAATCCGGTTACTTCAGTCTCACTCAAAGATCCGGTACAATTTTCATATTAAAGTTTCAACGACCATGGTTATACAATGAATTTACTTAATTGCAATACTAATGCGTACTTCACTGAAATGCATGTCAGCAGGTACCAGTTCTATACAATCGCAACAAGAGCTCAATGACTTAAGGGGTGTAGTAACCAACTTGG
>JACYFF010031959.1:16933989-16987982 GCA_017589665.1 Selenicereus undatus
ATCGCAACAAGAGCTCAATGACTTAAGGGGTGTAGTAACCAACTTGGGGGGTGAGCTAACCTCACAAGCTGAAAGCTACCGGTTGGTTATGAATCCAATAAATTGCTCACCCAAAACAACCAACAATTGAGCCAACAAATGATGAGCATCAATCAGCGCCTCCAAACTTTCTTTCAAATGCAACAGATGTCTGGCTCGGGATCTCAGCCACCATTTACTCATCACTCGCAACATAATAAGGAAGATGGTGAGGTAGAGGAAGAGGAAGAGGAAGACCTTGGTGATTGAGTTGGTTGCAGTTTTCCTTCAGCTGGTGGCTCTTCTGCTTGATTCTTCACGAAGTATATCTCTTGTTGCTTACTTCCCTTCCCTTTTCTGCTTATTTCACTCCCCTCCCCCTAGTGCTTATTTCACTCACCTCCAATTTAGCGCTTGCTTCTCCCTCTTCTGCAAATATATATATAATTTCATTCTCAATTACTGGCAACTTCTAGTTTGTTTGAATTTGTGGTTTGTGATATGTGTAGACACTTTGTTTGGAACTTGTGGTTTGTGATATGTAGAGACTTTGTTTGGAACTTGTGGTTTGTGGATTGAAAACCCTTGGTTGGAAGTGTTGCGTTAGATGTAAAATTTCATCTTTGTGTGGCTTAAAATTATTGAGAACGCTTCAAATGAAATCATATTCGAAGCCATTGGATGTTGATCGAGTGCGAAGATCTTGTAATTTTCTTGCAGGGATTGAATTGTATGTACGGATATGATAAAAAACAAGCGATTTTATTTTTTAAAAAAAGGAGAGACCTAGCGACGGAATGGAGACGGATTGAGATGAAATTTTTTTTTGGGCAGGGGGCGCGACGGAATGACAAATATGTCGCCATTAATGACGGAAATTCAATCACTGATGGCGACGGATGTTTCATTCCGTTGCGCCCCCGTGCCCCGCCAATTTCCCCTGCCAAAAAAAGTATGTCGCAATTTCTGTCACTGAATCCGTCGCCCTTGACAACGGAATTTTGAAATTCCGTTGCCGGGTACTCAGCGACGAGCGAAAATCAGACAACCGTATTTCGTCGCCAATTCTGTCGCTGATGTTAAAATTCCGTTGCTGATTAACCGTGCTCTGTCGCTGATTCTGTCTTTATTTGGTCTTTTTCTTGTAGTGATTAGCCTGCAGAATCTCACACATCATCATGTTTTTATTTATAACTTCAGCACACAGGTTCTCATAAACATGAACCTGCTCCATAATTGGTTTATCATCAGTGATTTGAAACCATAACCATTCACTAACCACGTATTTCTTTTTTCTAGCATCATTAGCTCCATATTTGACCTGTAATCTTTCCCATATGATCTTGGCAAACTTCAATGTAACAAACAAATCGAATAAGGGTTTAGTTATATGATTCAACATATGCCCCATGACCGTTTTGTTGTCTTTCTCAATTTTTTTTTTTTTTTTTTATGGTAGCTTCATCAGCAGGTTTGCTTTTGTCTTTAACCGATCCGTCAAGGGAAGCAGTGGGGATTTCAGATACATTGTTCTCTTCAGTTAGGTCAGAGAACACCACATAGTCGACTGCTAATTATTCAAAGAAAATTAGAAGTTTTTGGGACCAACGTTTGTAGTTGCTTCTGTTCAGAGGTTGAAGTTTCGAGAGGTCGGGGATGGATTTCTTAATTGAGAGAGCCATTGATTTGTATATGACAGGAAATAGCTTTCAAATCGTGGGAAATGTATGTCTAAATCAATGGCCGGAAAATGGTAAGGAAAGATGTGTCATGGAGTAACATTGTCTTGAAAACAATTTCGGCTCAACCCAGGTACAAATCGAAGCATTCGTTTGGCCCCCAAGGTTCACACAGCTGGCCTCTAAACGAGTGCACTTGAGGCCAGAAGTTTGAAATACACAAGACTGCAATTCCCAGAGCAGTAGAGAGAATAGGTAGCAGAGAAGAAGAAAGGATAGGAAGAGTGTTTTTGGTGTGTATTGCAGCAGCAGGGGAGCTAGGTATTTATGCTGCAAAAAATAGCTGTTGGAGATGAGAAGAATCTAGTAACATATTGGATGTTGTGGATGAAAATCAGGGTCACTAGCCATTTAATGGAGGAAAAAGGGAAGAGAAATCAGTAAGCACTCGTTGATTGTGGACAAAATGAAAAGAATTTTTCTCCAAAAAATTAGCAGAAATGGCCCATGGTTGCGTCCGGTTCGGACCAGGCGGACGGTGCGTGTGCGTGTATGTGGTGGTGCATCCTCCCGCCACAACACTGCTAAAACCAAGTCTAAAAGAATTCGACAAGTCCTAAGAATAGATAGCACTAAAAATCCTACAAGAGACTTTTAATCCTCATATGTGGGACAAAGAGTACGAATGAAAAAAGAGGTAACTTTTGCCATTACTTCCAACACTAATAACTTGATAACTTTTAAAATCAACAGAAATAAATGAGTTTGTAGCTTGTCGATGATCATTCACTATATTTAGGCCTTATAATATGATTTTTCTGTGAATTTTATTTTGACAAAGTAGTATATACATACATTAGATGGGGAGCCTTGGAGCAACGGTAAGGTTGTCTCCGTGTGATCAAAAGGTCAAGGGTTCGAGCCGTAGAATCAGTCACTGATAAAGTCAGGTTAGGTTGCTTACAATTCATCCCTTGGGGTGCGGCTCATCCCCGGACCCTCCGTGAACGCGGGATACTTGTGCACCGGACTACCCTTTAGTATATACGTACATTACTCTGGAAAAGTATCTGTAATGACTTTTTCATTGCTTACAAGTTAAATTTGCCTTTTGTTTTGTTCGTGTTTAATATAGGTTATACTTTTTATTTTTCAATAGTTCAATATGGTATGTTACAACCATAAATAAAAAGATGAGTTACGCCATTTGGCATAGCAAAGGTGATGACATATTGCTCGAATGATAATACGTTGTACTTATGCATTGGCTTTCATCTCATGTATTCCTCCATTCTTCTAGACCTCCCTACTCAACCAATTGTTTGGTGGTGTTGTAATAGGAGCATCATTAACACAGGCAGCCATTGGGCAAAATCCCAAAGGTAGCAAAAATCACATTGTGGAAATATGCTGGTGAAAACTCATAGGCCCCTTATAGATCTAGTCAGGGCTAGTCACCATTACACCTATTTTCAGCGATTGCGTACTTCCTTCCAACCCACTAATCCATTAAGTTAGAGCATCCGCAACCAGTGTCATGCGAGGCACATGTGAGGCCCGCAAGGCATATGACTTATCAGACGCCTGCTAGTAACGGGAGGGGCACGCAGGGTGCCTTGCCCAAGCGTTCCTCCCCCATTCCTCCATTTTTTTGTCCATTTGTGATTTTTTAAATATATTTTTTTTTCTTTTTTTTGAGTAAATATATAATTTTTAAATGATTAAAAAAATAAGTTGCATGTTATGAGGTGAGTCCATGACAAATATTTTTATTAGATAATTAAAATTGAGTTTGATATATTGAAGAAGTGATGGAATGCAAGTTCTAAAATTATGAAACTTTTACTGACGTGACAAGCCAGAGTTCCAAAAAGCTAAGAATGCTCTTAGCCCTACACCAGAGGTTCATTAAACGGACATGCTCCCCCCCCCCCCCTTAAAAAAAGTTCTTACTTTGGTCCTATTTGTCAAATAGTTGTTATCCGTTTGTTTTAATTGTTAAATATTTGAATTAATTATTTAAATTAACTGTTTGTCCAAAAATCATTTGGTCAAATTAGAAATTTTTAGTAAAGTTGTAAGATAAAAATTAAATTCTTCAAAAAAACTCGTTCAAAAACTCATAAAATTAGTTTGTTCAAATTAACTTTTTGGAACCAAAAAAATAAGAAGCTTTCTTATGAAATGTCCAAATTAACTTTTGACTTGGTCAAACAACAAATTTTGATCCACAAAACTCTCAAAAAGCTCTTTGTCAAATACTTCCTTTCTTTCAAACTATCAAGGAATATGTTTTATGTTTCTTTCATATTTAAATTAAGCATTATGTCAGATTTAAAACTACAGATATAGATATTCTCTTTCCTCCCGATAGACAATGTTGGTGAAGGGCAAAGTCAATTAGGCATGATTTGAGGGGCTAGGGCAGCATCCCAAGCCTGGTTCATTGGCAACTCAACACAGTCCTCACGTGAGCAATGCTATCATCCAAATTCAAGAGGGACAAACAAACAAGTAACGGCCATTGATGTCTGAAATTGCTGTATCTGGAAATCTTATTCATCCCATAGTCACTTTGGATCCTGATGAAAGCAGTCGAAAGTCACCGCAAAAGATTACATTTTTTCATATATATTATGAGACTTATTTCTAATTTTTCATAGTTCTTTCAATTATTGAGTTCCAAGTGAAGAAAACTTTCTTAATTCTGGAGCATAGTTTTCATTTTGCATCATAATTCAAGAATCTTTTTCTGAAAACCTTCTCTTTTGAGCTCTTTCTAAACCAACCCCTGTAAGATCAACAACTTTTTGAAAACAAGAAAATTAGGTGTTCAAGCTAGAAACTACTGTTTTGGCCCCAAAAGATTTTCAGAAAGGCCCATGCAGATGCAGCAACGATCATTCGCCAGCATGAGATTGCACCATGCAAACTAACACGGTAGGTAATGCTCTGCGCAGTAACCATAAGAATGATGCCTCCACCAAACGCAACCAACCGGATTGGTTTCTCTTTTTCAGTGCTGATAAGTCCATACTTCATGCTCAGAAACTAGTGAATCTTGTATTTTTATATGTGAAAATGGTACAAATCCCTATTTAACTTTCTTTTACAAAGCAATAATGTGTTTGGAATGATCTCTGAATCAAAATTGTATTCAAGATTACTGTGGTTTTACCAGTAATCCTTGCACGAACATGACCCGTCAACAAAACAATGGAAACGGTTAGTGTCTCTGACTACGATTTCTCTACCTGTAACCCTAGAAATAATCTTTATAGCTGCATGACAATCGCCACAAACACGAAGGTTCTTCACAACTCTGATAATATGATCTGATGGAGTGCTGATTAAGCCAAATGCAATAGCCAGCTTCTCGCTGTGATACCCGAGAAGGTTCTCCTTCTCCTCTTCCTGCACATCGAACAGAACAAAATCTGTTGTTGGCACATAACCAACTGCTCTCAAATCCTTCAGCAAGTCAGCTAATTTAACATAAATCTGATCAGATAAAGGATGTGACTTATCTCCAACCACAAACTCGTGAATTTTTCCATCCACTTCAATCCAACTAAAACCTGGTATCTTTTGAATCCCTTGCTCGCTCATCTTTGCCCTTATTCTTTCTGCATCATACCACTTATTGTTTGTTGAGTAAATGTTTGATAAGAGGACATAATTACTTGAATTCCAAGGTTCTAACTGGACTAATTGCTCCAAGGCATGTTCGGCTAGATGGGTATTGCGGTGTAATCTGCACCCACCCAGCAATGCCCCCCAGACAATGACATTGGGCTCCATTGGCATGCTTTGAATCAAATGGTGAGCTTCCTGTAATAAACCTGCCCGGCTTAGAAGATCAACCATACACCCATAGTGTTCAATTGTAGGAGTCAAAGCAAAGACATGCTCCATGCTGTTGAAGTATTTCCGACCCTCATAAACAAGACCAGCATGAGTGCAACCACACAGAAGGCTCAGGAAAATGTTACCATTTGGATGAATCCCGAGTTTCTCCATCTGAGCAAAGAGAGCAAATGCAATTTCAACATAGCCATTGATGGATAGCCCATCTATAGCTGCGTTCCAAACTACAATATCTCTATCCTTCATCTCTGTGAAGACCCTCCAAGCTTGGTTCATGTTCCCACACTTTGCATACATGTCAATTAAGGCTGTTCCCAGGACAGCGTCCGCCACCAACTCTTTCCTATCAATAGAGCTGATTGCTTGTTCTCCCGAGTCCATTGCCCCCAGCCTTGTACAAGCAGATAAAACTCCAACCAAGGTATAAGAATCAGGTCTTATATTCTTCGTCTGCATTTCAAAGAATATGTCTAATGCTTCTTTCGGAAAACCATTTGCCACATACCCCTGAATCATAGCGGTCCAAGAAACTACATCCTTTTCTGGCATCTCATCAAAGACAGCACTTGCTTTTTCCATCTGCCCACTCTTGGCATACATGTCAATTAGAGACGTATCTACCATGATATTTTTCCCCTTGGCATTCAAATTAATATACCGGTGAATCCACTCACCAATCTCAACTTCCCCAAGCTTTGTACAAGCAGACAGAATCTGAACAAGGATGGGACCTTCTGGCCTGAACCCCATCTCTAAAAAGCTCTTAAACAACCCCACAGCTTCCTGAAACCGCCCAGCATGAATATACCCACTAATAATAGCAGTCCAAGAAACTATATTTCGTTCAGGCATTTGATCAAACACTTGGCGGGCATCATCTAAGTCACCACATGTAACATACATACTCACCAAACTCGTATTCACATACACATCTTCATCAAAACCCAGTTTTATCGCAAGGTTATGGATCTGAAAACCCAGATCATAATCAAGAATCCTAGCACATGCCTTGAGCACAAATGGGCAAGTGAAACTATTGGGTAACACACCATTTGAACGCATTAACCGATAATATCTAATAGAATCTTCAAATAAATCACCTGAAACAAACCCTCTGATCATTGTATTGTAAAGAAAAATGTTGGGGTGTAGGGTATGGTTGAAAATAAGGTTAGAGTAGTTAGTCTTGCCAAATTGAAAGCAGTAGCCCAAAAGGGTATTAAGGAGGTGGTTTTCTTGGTCTAATCCAAGGCGGAAGAGGCGGGCATGAGCTTGTTTGAGGTGTCGGAATGACTTGAATCCATTAACAAGGCAGCTTTTCAGCTCGGAAGCTTTTGGAATCGAAATGGAAGTCATCACCTTGTTCTTTTCCTCGTCCCCGCCAATTTCCGTTCATCGAAGGCCTAGGTGAACGCAACCCTACGTGAACACGAGGTGCATGTGCCCTGGGTTACCCTTTATGATTAGGTGAATTTGTTGAACTTTACTTATTTGAATTGAATTGATTTTTGTTAAAGTAAATTTATGTTAAATAGAACTTATTCACTTGGGGAAATTAAGCCTATTTTTCTTTAACTAAACTTGTTTCATATTCTCTTAAACTTATTTTTTCCAAATAAGTTCAATTCATTCCAATTCAAAAAAAAAAAAAGAGTTTAGCTTATTTCAATCTAGCAAAAATAAGCCTAGTTCAACAAAATTTAAGTTCATAATGCAACTAAAATTGGTTCAATCCAATTTTTTGACGAAAAACGAGTTCAGTTTAATAGAAATAAATTTAGCCAAAAAGTTAGAGAGAACATGACCCTACTTTAGTCAAATTCTAAACTTAACTTTACTCAACTAAAATAAACTGAATTTATTTTTGCTGAATTAGACTAAACTGAACCTATTTTTTCTAAACTGAACTTTTTTTTTCTTTAAACTGTACTTATTTTGAAAAAATGAGAAGAAGAAAACAAATCCTTGGTTTACATCATGAAAAATAAATGCATTATGAGGTAAGATATTTAGTAACATATTTGTAACTTCCATTATTTTGTCAAATTATCAAGTTTATTTGAATTTTGTTTATTTCGTCAAATTATCAAATTTATTTGAATTTTGTTTATTATGTCAACTTATCAAATTTATTTGAATTTTGTTTATTTTGTCAAATTATCAAATTTATTTGAATTTTGTTTATTATAACATACTCCTACTGTATGATTTTGCCACCGACAGAGTTCACTTATTAGGGTACCTTTTATTATATTTCTCAGAATAACCGATGGATTTGCTGATGTGACGATTGGTTTATGCAGAACGAAGACTAACAATTGTTGTTTATGAGAAATTTTTTAAATTACTGTTCGATTTCTAATTATGTATTTACATAGCCCATCCTCACGTTTGTATGTCACAACTTGTTTAGTACCCGGTTTTCGAATAGTGGCCCAAAAATGCTAACTTGCATGAGACAAATCCACATGGATTGTACTTGTACAACACGAAACTAGTAACAGCTTTCCGCCCCATGAATGCTGACTAACAAACAAGCACATCTCTATCTCATTCAAGGTTAGTACTGATACTTATTGCCAAAAAGATTGAGAAATGAGACATTGTTGATAATAACTTTTACAGGGCAAGGGGATGTTCTCAAGCTCAATCTTTATGCCATGTTAAATATAATTTCTCCTCTGCAAAACCATACTGTAGGGCTTTATTCGTAAGGGACAGACAGACTATCGTAAATTGAAATCTTGGCCTGATAGTTAAGACCAACAGTACGAATTGTCATCGTCAATTGAACTGTATCGAGAGCTACCCCTCTATCTGAACCTACAAAACCAAATAGATATACCAGCAGAAGGAATAAAAGATGGTTTACAAGACTATTCCTCTTTGGATTGAGGTCCTGGAATCACACCCAACTGATGGAACAGGGAATATGTACGCGCGAAAGCATTCGCAGAGCCAGCAATCTCGCCCAACAGGCCAGCAATGCCAACATGGAGCAGAGAAACAGATGGCACAGAAAGCCTCAGAGAATAGTGCAAGCCTCTTACTCAAAACAAAGACAATAAAGAAAACAATACAGAAATTGGGACTAGGCAAAGGAAAAAGGAACACAAAGATGTTCAACCTCCCTTGATATCACCACAAAAAGGACAAAGGAAAACAATACGCACTTGATATCACCACAACAGTGTGCCAAAATTAAGAATTTTACCTTGGGGCATGTTCTGTAATGGATGGCAAGACATCAAGCTGTCGCCATAGAGGAGGGCCTAATCATACAAGTTACTCAGTTGCATTGTCCATTTGGCTGCCAATAATGCAAGATCCTTTTTTGTTTCTTTTCTTTTTCCCCCTCGGCCAACAATAGAAATTTCTCAATTGCCTGCATGAAGTTGTCAAATTCCAAACTAGCTTCTGCTTATTCGGTGCAGAACACTCGAGCAAACTATAAAATATAGCTCTAAAGGCCTCTTCTAGTAAGGCCTAGACGTGTGGAATTATGGGGTGCATGAATCCTTTTTGCTGCCACACTCACTTCACACCAACACCACCAAAAGACACCCCTCTTCGGCTTGTTCATCCGAATATAGTATGTTGAAAGTTTACTTGTTTTAATTCACATCTTTTCATTTGTTTTCTATGTCTTTTCATTGTGTAAGGCCTCTACTATATAAAGGCCATAGTTTAGGATCATTTCCATTGAATCAACTTTCGAGATATATGAAATTTTGTGAGTTAGAAAACTCTCTCCCTTGAAATTCCTAGTATTGTATCTTGAGTTTGGCAACTCAAGTGGGCCTTTAGGTTCTTTTTATTTCAACTAGATAGTGATTAAATTCAGTCACTAGTTGATCTAAAGAGGATTGCCCAAGTGTTCTCCAAGGGTGGTTCCTAGGATTATCCCTTGCAAGGTTACTTGACTATTTTTTTTTTTTTTGGTAAGTAACAAGGTCACTTGACTATCCAAGCTTGCATTCTTCTACCTTTTGTTTTTTTTTTCTTCTATGAAAAACCAAACACTTTCTCTAGCATGTTTATGATGTTGGATTCTCTTCTACTCATTATACATCAGAGTATCATTTTTATAACTGATGCTGCTGTTCATAGGGCCTTTTCCACGCTTTGCTATGATGATCTTCTTCATTTCATCAATCTCATTTGACCTTATAAACATTTGAATTCATGTTTACAAGCTTACCATTATCTTATTGTTTTTTTTCTTTTGGATCTCATTGTCTTACTGTATTTAACTGTTTCTGTCAGGAAGGGAGATAGTCCTTACCATTATCTTATTGTTTTTTTTTCTTTTGGATCTCATTGTCTTATTGTATTTGACTGTTTCTGTTAGGGCTATTCTGAAGGGAGATGGCCCTGTTGCTTCTAAACGAACAAGACTCTATATACATGTGACAATAACTCCTCCCAGCATGGGCCCGACTAGAGCCACGTACGGGAGATCTAGATGCAGCAACCATACCCTTGCAAGTAGGGGCATGCAAAACCAGGTTTCATGTTTTTTTGCATACCCCTACTTGCAAGAAAGCAGAGAAGTCCATCCCAGAGATCCCAAAAATAAAAAATAAAAAATCATAGATAGCATTTTGTTTTGACTTTTGTCTTTGACCGCTTCTCAAAAGCTTTTGCGATAAAGTTAAATAAAATAACATGAAACAAAAGGTTAGTTAGTACGAGACTCTGCCAACTTCAAAAAAGCAAATATCATGAATTTTCAACATCCATTGAAAAGAAAGTAGTGAATAGGCACTCTGAAGTGCCAACCTTCCCCAGCACCTTGCAAAATAAGCACTAAAGAGAGAAAACTATTGTTCACATGTAATGACATACTAGGTAAAGCAGAATATAGGGAAAATAGGGGATAAGACAAAACTTGGACCAAGAAAAAGGGGCATAAATTCATTAGAAAAACAGGCGTTACCAACTAATGTATTTACTGAATTCCAACTTCCCATGTAGGTTCAGTTCATAAATTTATGACATTCAGTGGGTCTCACTATAAACCCATCTAAAGGACCTTCAACTATATGTGAGACAAGGTCTTAATGGAAGATCATAATCACTCTTTTCTTGTTGCTTGTTGCCATCGATAAATGAATGGAACTAATCTGATGAACTTACAACTGCAGGAACTAACCAAGCTGTCAACTGTACAGGCCGCATACCCAAACCAAAGGAGTGGGAGACTTCGTCCCTGCGTGCCCACTTCATTGTCCCTGAAAGCGACAGCAGGAATAATACAACCACAAATTATTGAGGCCCCAATTTAAAAAAATGTAAAGAATTAGCGAAGTAGCCAAGCATGACTCACAGTTTAAGCACAAAATAAACATAGCACCACTTAAGCACCACAGCATTGCAAAAGGTCCAAATCATCATCCAGCAAGAAATCTTCTGGTAAACTGAGACCTTCAAGTCCAGGAAGAGGACTGTCAAATGCACCAAAATCTAATGATAACCCATTCATGGGAGACCCAAGTTGACTTTCGATGGGTCTATGCATTTGGAATGCATCCACTTCATAATGATGCGAATTTCCTCCCGTTACTTCATTTCCAGTCGTATTTAGTGGCGTGAGATGCATTCCAGTAACTTCTGGTCTGGTATGTTGTTCATTGATGGGAAGTGGGGTCTCATGTTCATCATGTCTCTGCTCATATTGAATTGGTGGGTGATAATAAGATCCGCCATGTTGTACACCTGGGTAAAGGAAGTGTTGCCCTCCAGCATAGATGCCCTGCCCAGATATCTCATTAACAGCAGGTACAGAAGAGAAATGGTTGAAATGATCAAATTCTGTCATTGGGGGGTGACAATGGCCCAGGAGATCACTGTTCATGTGCACCAATTGCTCTGCGGTGCCATGCTCCTGCTGGGTGTCATTTCGGTATCCATCCAAAGATGCATTATTATTCTCGTCAGAAGGAACATGTCCTACAGGTTCATCAGCGGCGTTCTCGTTTCTAGAGGGTGGAGCTGGCTGGTAATTTGGTGCTGACTGTTGATCATTCTTAGATTGAGGCTGCGCAAACTGCTGGTCATCAGTGCTTGCTTTTCCACGAGATTTCTTTCTCTTCGTCTGTTTCTCAAGTGGGTTCTTTTTCTGGACTCGAGGAGGGTTATTGCTAACAGATTCATCAACTTTTTCCGCATCACTCTGTTGATTTTTCCTTCGATCTTTAGAGGAGACAGATCCTACACCATCATCAACTCCACCAACATCATACTCACTATCACTGCTAACCGCAGGTTTCCTTTTCTGACCACGTGGACCAGGTGGGCTTCCTGTAACACCAGAGGTCCCATTATCACTGCTAGGCTGCTGTATAAGGGCTTCTTCCCGGCTCAAAACCGCTAACCAGATTGAACTCTCTTTGGCTGTCATCTTATCTTGTAAGCATTTGGATTGTCGTACAAGCCTCCTTATCTTTGCAATATCAGGTGACATATGCTTGATCACAGCTGTCAACACCCCAACCTTCCACATCTTCTTCAGGTCATGTGGCTTCTTATACGGAGGGCTCTGACCCTTTGGTAAACCAAGCTTTACCCACCAGTCTTCCTTGCTGGTTGGCCACCAGGGGGGAGGAATACCCTTCTCAAGAGGGTATTTCCTTTGTGGGGGATCACAATGCTGCATCAAAGACGACAAAAGAGACCCCAAGGTTGCATCTTGGAGATCCTGAAGAGTACTTTGACCATTTCCATTCCCATTATTAGCTCCCTCAGACATTGCCAAGCATTCGGCTTCATACTTGGCTATAGCAGCTGGACCATTCTTGTCAAACTTGACCTTCTCTTTCCACCAAGCCCTAATATTATCTGATGCACCACTCACTGGCTTTCCCTTCTCAGGAATTATGCCATAGACAAAACCACGGGCTTTGCAAACCTCCATCAACTTCAACATATACTTCAAAATTCCATCTTGTGCTCGAGACATTTTCTTCCTTCTAGCTTGATCGCTCGTTTGCTTCGGCTTCTGCTTCTCGGCAGCCTGCTGCGCTGCAAGCTTCTGCCTCTCCTTGATCCTCTTAAGTTTAATGCGATCCTTCCACATTCGCCTTTCCAGTTCTTCAGGGTCAATCTCTTCATCGCTAACATCTTTCTCCACCATGTTCCCACATCTTAGGTCATCGACCTCCATATCCGAGCTACAAATACCAAAACAAAATATGCCCCAATCAAATCCCAAAATGAGGGGCAGCCAGAAAGAGATTATCAAAAACGCAATCCCTATAGTTGCATAGCATCTTTCCGATAACTTATACAATTCCAACATCTTTACATAAAAAATGAACATGAAAGCAAGTGGGAAAACAAAATCCCCCAGACTCAAGCAGTGAGCAGCATTTGAGTCCTGAAGAGAAATGAAATTTAACGAGAAATTCCAACCAAAACCATTGCATAGTCAGATTGGCAGCAAACAGAAATTGACCAAAAAGTTCAAGCTCCAATGATTATTTAATCAATAAATACAAAAGCAAATCGGTAAACACAATCAATCAACGTAATACCCGAAATCCCTTCACAAATTTCATCTTTCAGCCACTTGACAATTGGATCAACACATACTAAACAAAAAAATCTCAAATCGGCAGGAAGGGAAAGAAAATTTCTAGGGTTTGCGTAGATTAAAATTCTCACCCATAATCAGCCACAATCTCGTCCAGCTCCGCCATGAATACCCAGATTGGAATTCACGATCACGGCACCCAAAAAAAGAAAACCCTAATTTCCGCTTCCCACTAAACCCCCAAAAAAGATCAAATTTTTGGAATGATTCGAGATTCGAGGTGGGTGAATGAGGGATAAACTGAGTGGCCAAATGGGTTTTTGTCTACACAAACAAAAAGGTGTTGGGGGGTAGGAAAGGGAGAGAATCCAAGATCAAAAAACTGAAAATTGAAAGGTGAAAGGAAAGGGGTAAAAAGTGGGCAGGAAAAGACGAAGAAGAGAGAGAAAATTAGAAGGAGGGGGTTTATGAAGTACGAATTCATGAGGTGGTGACCAAGGACAACGCAAAGAGACAGATTAAGGGTAGAGTCACGGTCACCATTTGCGGCCTTCGGACTAAGATCACCTGTGCTGTCTCGTCGCAACTTTCCCAATTATTTTGCTTCCAGAGTGAGTCCCTCTCCCCCCTCCTCCTTTGAATCTGGACGGATTTCTGCTCCTTTCTTACCTTTGTTTTTTCTATTTATTTATTTATATTTTTTTTAGTGTACATGGGAGTTTAGTTTTTTTGGTATTTGTGATCTGCCTGATTTGTTACTCAATTTGGCCTAGTGTCCTGAAGTGGATTTAATAATAATTTCAAATTTTGCATATTTTAAATCTTGAATAGTTTGATATTTATTATATTTAAAATAATATCCTAAATTCGAGATTTATACATGGAAATATATATGTTGAAATAGTTGTCTTTTCGGTAAATACCGTTCACACATTCATCTCGCTCATACGTGCGTTTTTTTCACCAATCTCTAACATAAGTGTTCGGTGGAGAGTTAAGACTCTGCTTAGGGGGGAGTTTGTCGATTTTTTTCTTGAAAAAGTCGAATTGAATTTTATAAATTACAACAACAACAACTCCTAGTGTGGTCCCGCTTGCGCGAGGTTTGGAAAAATCTAGGTGTAAGCGATGTTACCTTTGCAGGTATCACTACTCACAAAGATATCAATTCCAATAGACACACAAAAGATTTGAGAAAACATTAAGAGTTGAAAATCTTTTGATACAAAAGGGAGCAAAACAAGAACAACTAGCAAGCCGTAATAGTAAATAAATAATAGAGGACAGTATGCCAAATACAATAGCATGCACAAGTACTATTAACACAATAAATGTGATAATTAGATCCGCACATCAGCAAATCTAAGGGAAGGGCAAGCAGTAGGGTGACCAAGGTTCTCGGGTACCCTGAAACATGTTTGGAATCGCCAAGTCAAATGGTTTCGGTTTCGCTTTCTAAAAAAGAGGAACTGGTCTAATCAGTTATAGTTCCGGTTCTCAAAAAAATATCTAGAACCGAAACCTGTAACCTATTTACAGAGAGGAAAATGAATAAATTTTTTATTTTTACTACATTTTCTTTTGTTTCTCTATTTTATTTCTATTTGATTCTTTTTCCTTACAACAATTGACTTTTCAAATAGCGAATTTAACTCAATATCAGTTAATTTTTTACTACTAATTGAAAGATAAATCATCATATTTTTTAAGTAACTAAGATTAAAAAATACGAACTTAATAAATTAACTTTCTTTTTTGTGTAAAGATAGATTATGGAAGTAAAAAATATCAAACGTCCCCTCTCCCCTCCTAATAAATAAGAAAATGAATTTATCAGGTCCCAAAATTTTAACATTAGGCGTGGCGGATACCCTGAAATCAAAATCGGAATCAGAACCTGAGGTTCTGGTTCCGATTCCCAAAATTTAGGAACCTATTTGACCGATTCCGGTTTCAGTTTCCAATTTTTTTGGCGGGTAACTGAAACCGTTCACCTTTAGCAAGTAGTGCCTACCTAAGTCTCTCTCATCTTATCATGAGTCATGTCCTCCTTTCATCCTAAAGTCTTCAAATCGTGTTTAATCACTTCATTGCCACTCTTTCTAGGCTTGCCCCGACCCCTTCTACATTCCGGAAGAACATTCCCCTCATACCTTCTCACTGGTACATCTGTACTCATCCTCTGCACATGACCGAACCATCTTAGCCTAGCCTCTCTCATCTTATCTTTTATGGATGTCACTCCTACTTTGTCAATTAGACCTTGATTGTGGGGTTAGATGATGGATTACAAATGCTCAAATGTCCAAATATAGTAGGATAACTGGCTTCCCTTGTCAAATGGGAACAAAGTAGTGAGTCCATTGAGACTGGTCGATCCATATGACTGCATGAGTATGCTGACTATAGAGTTTTGGGATACTAGAGGAATGACGTAATCGACCTTTATTTCAACCCACAACAAGCTCGAGAAATTAAGGGCATCCCCTTTAGCCTTGTTGAGGGCCAGGATGTCCAAATCTGGAAATACATTCGGATGGTGAGCATGTGTAGGGTGGCAGGAGAAATGGAGAAATAGGTGAAGGTGGGGTTGGGTGAAAGTGCTTCGAGAGCCCATGATGAGCATTGGACCCTGATCTAGGATGCTAAAGCAATACCGAAAGTCAAAATTTGTGTTTGGAGAGCTTGTAGGGATGTGCTGCCTTTATGTGAATCTGGTGAAAGGGGGAATCCAAGTGGACCCCTATTGCCCTAGGGGTGTAGAAGATTGTGAAGCAACAAATCACTCGCTTCTACATTGCAAAGTAGCCAATATGGTGTAGAAGCTGAGTCTGTACTAAGTGGAGGTGGCAGCGCTGATCGTGTACTTGATGTGAGGGGATGAATCTCTGACATGCTAGGTAGGTTGGAGGAGCCTTAGCATGGATTTATGTTTGTCTGCTATGTGGAACCTTTGACATGAAAGTCTTCAAAAGAAAGCACGCGATGTCACTACTGAAAATTTTGCTTTTTCCGACCGAAAACGCCGACCAAAACAGAGACCGTCGGAAAGGTCGGCGGACAGGGTGACGGGAAGACGAAAAAGTAAACCGAGGCGGCAGATGTTCCAACGGACATTTCTTCCGTCGGAATCCAACCGATCCGTCGGAAAATCGACAGAATCTCGAGGAAATGTCCGTCGGAACCCTGGTCAGTGTTGACCAGATCTCAGCGAAAATCAATGAAATTTTTTTAAAAAAATATTCTTTGTCCAACGGAATATTCCGTGGGACATTTCGTCCGACGTCTCTGTCCGACGGCATATCCAATGGCATATTCCGTCGGACAAAGAATATTTAACCCCCCAATCCGAGTTCGTCTTCATTTTGGATGGTGAAACAGAGAGAGAGGCAGCGCACGAGTTAGAGAGAGAAAGAGGGAGCGCTGTGGGTTGCCGTCATGAGCTTGCCGCCGGCCGCCGATTTCGCCGCCGCCGCCGTCCACTTTGTCACCAGCAACCTAATTCCACCACCAAATTCCTCTTGTAATTTTAAGTAAGTGGTTTGTTTAGTTTGTAGTAAATTTTTTAATGAATTTGACAAATTTGATATAGAATTTAACAATTATGTGATCATTTGTGTTGGTTGTTGAAATTTTATTGAGTTATTTGTAGATTTTGGGCTTTGAATTTGGTTGTGTTGATGTGAATATGAAAGTTTACTATGTACGTGTTGTTTGTTTAGTTTGTAGTAGATATTTTGATGAAATTGAAAAATTGGAGTTACAATTTAACAATTATATGATAATTTTTGTTGGTTGTAGAAATTTTATTGAGTAATTGGTAGATTTTGGATTTTAAAATTGGTTTTGGGTTGGCTCAGGGTGCCCAATTTTTAAAAAAATTTCTAAAAATTCCGACGGAATTCCGTCTGAATTTCAGTCGGAATTTTCAATTTTTCTGATTCTTTTTTAAAATTGAGGCGGATGGGGCCGACGAACCTTTTGGCCATCGGATGCAAGCTTTTCCGCCGGAACCGATTCCAACGGTCTCCGTTTTCTGTCAGAACAGTTCCAACAGAATGTTATATCTTGCTTTATTCCGACGGCCCCTTTCGGTCGGCTATTCTGTTGGAAAAATTTACTTTTTTGACGGAAAAATTTACTTTTTCGGTCGAAAATTCCGTCGGAAAAATCAAGTTTTTTAGTAGTCTCATGGTGATTGAAAACATATTAGTTAATTTTCAAGCATCATGCACGTGCTGACCTAGGAGAGGACGACTTTGTCCTTCGGTTGGATGATTCGTATAGCAAAAGATGGTTGCCCCCTAGTTCTGGTGTTTGCAAAGGGAATATGTGACGTTGTTTGTAGCAAGAATGTAGATAGCTCCTTTGGGGTGATTATAAATGACTATAGGGGTGAGGTTGTTAGCACAGGCTTTTCATACATGGTGGCGGATAGGAACAAAGAATCAATAGAGGTTGGAGGGGTAAGGTGGAGACTAAGTTTCCCAATGAACTATGCATGAACCATATGGATTTTGAATCTACCATGCCGCAAGAAATCCAAGAGTGACAAGTCAGAATCTTATATCATAGTGGGTGACTCTCTGACTTTACCTAGCTTGTTTGATTTTTTTGAATTTCTATGTTATCCTTAGAGCTTGTTATAAAGTGGCACATTGCTTGGCCAAGTTAGGGCTAGTTGCAAAGCACGAATCTATCTTTATTGGTGAGTATCCTATAAAGGAGATGGAGGTCATTGTATCTAAAAAACCTTCCTTTGGTGAGTAATGAAATGTCTATATCTCCGACTTCACTTTTTTTTTTTTTTTATGGAAACTGAATCATCATTACTTCAACAAAATGAAACCTGTACAACGTTATGTACAATCAAGAAATCCCAAGTAAAGGTTAACCCACCTTCTAGGAAGGGTTGCCATCCATACACTTAGGTTTCACAACCATTAATCAATCTATAGCACCATTGTGTATCCCCTTTCTTCCATTTCATAACAATCCCTTTCAATCTACCCTTGATCTCCTCCTGGATCCTCTGCATAATTTGGTGAGGTACGTAGTTGAGCTTTGCTTCGAAACACTCTGTTACAATGTTCCATCCGAATGTGGTAAATGCAAGCAGATATGCACGCATACACCATACGTCTTCTATACTTTGAACCTTTGCATTTTATCAGTCTACGTATCCAGTTATCTCCTGCAGTTTTATATCCAATCCAATCACAAATTACTGCAAAAATAGACTTGCTCACATAGGAAGAACAGGTGAGGAGTTGTTTCCAGATGAGCCTTGCATATGACGCAGTCAGCTTCAGAAACTTGCACGCCCAGATGCACTAGTATGTCCCTCGTGAGCAGTCTATTATGTGTCTACAGCCAGAAGATATAGTTGTATTTAGGCACTGAAATTGGTGACCAGGCCACTCTCCAAAACTTGAAAGGTTGGTGTTGTCCCAAAAGCCATTGGTGACCAGTACTGTCAATACAATATATTTGGGACCGGTGTCAATACAATATTCCCCAGCAGCAGAACACTTCCAGTTACCATCCTCATAGCTAGGTCTAAACCTATCTTTTCGCTTATTCAATCTCGACCAGTACCAGCAAGCTCCCATTAAAGTGATTAAAAAAAATGGCAATAATAATTTATGTGCGCAAGGTTAACAGTGATTGTTGCCTTTTGTTCTATATCCAAATTTTTTGCCCGTCTAGAAAATTTTGACATTGAGATATATTAATTGTTGATCTCTATTTATTTATTATCAATATGTTGGTTGCGATAAGTTTATTTGACACGCAACATAAGCTAGAGAAGGAAGTGAAGGTGCATAAAGTAATACAACATACCTTACCAGATATGTTGTCCTCTAATGGAATAATTAAAAGGACTACGTGTTCAAAATAAGAGCTATTAATATTATCAAAAAGATCAAAGAAATAAACTCTCACCATACAAGATATTAACGATATTGAAAGAGATCTTAAATTCATCAAAAGAAAACTATTAACAAATAAAATATTAACATGGTTAATAAAGAAATCAAGTTTTGTTCAAAAGATTCCTTCTGCTTTCCCTTAATTAGGTTGCACTTTGTTGTGTTAGGAGTCATAAGAATGCTTGAACTTGTTATATTTGACATGGAACATGACATGACTTGAATAAGAATCAGTTCAAAGTTGCCATCTTGTTTATGAAAATAATTCAATACTACCAAGAAAAGCATCACATTGGAAACTCTTCCTCCCTATTAGCGGAAAAAAACCATGACAAATGAACATGTTTACTAGTATAGAAAAAGAATAATGCATTATATAATACAAACAAGACATTAATATAGATTTCATTGGATGTAATGCGATGACAGTTACTTTAATTATCTAATCATGATTGATGGTACTAACCTGTGATAATCATGATTACTAAGTAGCCCTTTTATTAATGAAGGAAATAATATATTAAATTAAGCGTAAACGAATTTACCCCAATCCTGCAACGGAAGATGATCGAACATTGCCTTTAAATCACTAGTCGATGAAGGAACTCACTATCTGGAGAGTCTTCACGCACGATCCCACAACATAAGAACCATAGGGTTTTGTGCAGAAAACTTCCTTTGGAGAACCCTCAATATTTTTGGTGTGTCTTTCCTCTTCAAATGATCCCATTTTTATATTAGATGGACCAGTCAAGGAACTAGGGTTTATGAGGTAACTAAGCCGTCGACCTATTATGCTTATTAGGCTCGCACTCCTTATGGGTGTATCATGCCCTAAGTACAACCATTAATATTCTCATACAATCAAGCATTTTATAAAATTATTTACACAACAAAGTTGATTACATCAAATAAAAGAAATCCATAATACACCAAAACTCCTACAGCTAGAACACAATGTTTGACTTGTATTTACCCTCTCCCTCAATCTTACAGCATGTAATAAATTATCACATTATCATCAAGTCGATGAATCATAATTTACTGGTAACATACACAAAATAAATACCGTCAAATTTTGGTTATTAAAATTATTAAAATTAGAATTAAAACTATTACTATCAATACCTCTCCAAATGAAACTACTAACATGAGGAACCCTTAATTCATGACAACTATCTCAACTGGCTGCTAAGCTTGGGTAAATAAATCAAATCTGTTAAATGGGTAAACATATTTTCTTTATTTAATTAATTTATTTTTTTATTGCCTCGAGCGTTATGCTTCACCTAACTAGTGGACAAAAGAGGTTGGTCAACATGAGGCCAAATCAAAGGGGCCAAATCAGTCTCTATCAATGATTTAATTATTCAATAACTCAATGTACCTGCAAAGTGCAGATTTAATTGTCAATTTGTTGGTGTTGGATTGGTCACCTTGATTGTAGGAGTGCATGAAAATCCGTAATTTATCAATGTCATTAAAAAAAAAAGTAAAGTACTTGGTGAAGCAAGGGAATACGTCAGCAAGGTGTTTGACACTTTGACCAAAGTACCAAACACTTGGGTGTTCCTGAAGTCCTAGACTCCTAATCCTTAGAAAAACTCTCCCATGAAGTAAGAGCAGGCAAGCAAACTACATTCAAATTTTGCAGCCTATGCTTGGTAGTCCCTAGATCATAGGTTCAAAATTTATGATAAAATATTAGTTTTTTAAAACATAAATACTAGTAAAAATTCGAAGAATTTAGGGTTTAAGAAATAAAGTAATAAGGATGCTTGTATTTTATGGACTATTTTACAAAATGATCTGAAAATTAAGGTATTTTTAATATATTGTTGTTCGTTTGTATGGATTTACTACTACTATTTTCTAGATTTATTTGCGTTATCTATATAATATAATTTTATGTTCCGGTCATATAAAAGAAAATTTTCAATTTTAAATTGTGAATGGCATCAATATGATATCTTTTAAATGAAATCACGGATATTCTAATGTTTCATAAGTTGAATAAATGAAGCTCATTTCATCCCAATCAAAACAAACAACAAAAAAACAAAAAAGGGTTGGCTTTGGATTTTAGCTAGGAAGAGGTCAAGTGACCAAGCACCTAAGAAATAAAAGCCATGAGAGATTACTAACAAAATTGCTTTCCAAACTATCAACTAGCCCAGAAGTCACTGGAAATCTTTTTCACCGTACTTTATCTTCACAAATATGCTCTTTAGAAACCATCCGTTAAAGCCTAATTTTTCCTAAGATTACTTCAACCCGGAGGCCAGAGACGACTTATTAGACTCCCTAAGAAGAGAATTATCCTTTGTGATGGAAGTGTTTACACTAGACATTTAAATCCTTTTAAACATACAAATATGTGTTATGCACCCATGACTACAGAAGAGCACAATGCTATTGTAGACACCTAAAAGTGTCTCGGGTTTTTCAATTCCCGATGATGAAACTCATGCCCCAACTTATATATTTGTGGGCACAACAAGAATATAGCATTTATTCAACTCCCAAAAGCGCCAGATTTCAAATGTGTTAAGATGCTAGACCCAACCAAAACTAAGTCCCTAGCGCAAAACTTGTCATGGTTTTGGTTCTCGATATATCCAAAACATGGTCCATGTTCCTAGGTGGACTTGGCCTGAACCGGACGGTTCTTGGCTATCCTTTCTGAGTCCTAACCATGTCTAGCACGATAAGTTGATAACATTAGATAAATTTTTATTAGATAGACCTGACTGATAATAAGATAAATTTTGCTGAGTCACAATGTATCATTTGTGTTTTTTTTTTTTTTGTTCAACCTAATTCATCCTTTAGGCATTACAAAAAAGAACCAACCCCAGGGTTAAACACATAGAAAAGGGGGATGAAAGAAACATTGAAAAATCAAGAGAGAAAATATGTACACTTGTGAGAAAATACCGCGCATCAAAATCTTGTTAGGTTCTCGAGTAGATCAGGTGAGTCGATCTGAGGGCAGGACCCGAACAACTTTTCTTTTTCTTTTCCTTATTTTAATTAGTTTTGTGTTTTGAGCAAAGATGTAACTTTAAATTAGTTTAGTCCCTGCCCGCTGTGATTATTTGGACTATTCATTTGTGTTTCTTTGGGCTAACTTTGCATTTAAGCTTTGTTTTTTGAATTGTTAGATCTTAACATGTTGTATGCTTTCATATTTAGTGGACATTAATTCTAATTTTCCATTTTGACTATTAGATGCCGTCAGTAATGACAGATGATATCGTGGTGCACTTCATCGCGATATTGTGCCTTCACCCTTAAATCCGGGCCTCTAGTTTAAGCCCAAAAAATCAAATTGGCCCCACTTTAGGGATTACTAGTAGACTTTCAAAACCCTCTTTAAACGAACTAGTTGTCCCTTTCAGTGTCTCTCACGGTTTTTGGCTCGATTTAAAGAGTGTCTTTAGTTTTGTTAGTTTCCTCTAAAAAAACTTACTGGCGACTTTATTGAATGAATTTCTTTTTCTAATCTTTATCATTTTCTTCTTAACCTTCTCGGCCTGGCATAATATTATTTGGCTTAGGATGTAGGCTATGCTAGCTAATCTAAATAGTATTCATTGTTTGGGCTAGAGAGCTGCGCCATGTCCAAGTCTAGCGAACCTGTAGAACCCGAACGGGTTCTCTAGATCAGGACTGCAGTCCAACCTTCTGGGATAGACAATCAACAGTGTTTGGCCTTAGTTTGATTCATTATGCTGAAAATAAAAGAAAATAAATAAAACAAAATTCAAACAATGCAAACCAACTAGTCTAGCCATTCATGGTGAACTGCACCCGAGTTTCATGTCGTGGTACTTACAGTTAATGTTGTGTTTCACAAGTTGGGAATTAACGTGTCTCTTAAATATTTGGCAGACTACAAAAACGGTGCTCATTTTCGATAGAAAAAGCGACGGCATGGTACCCGATGGAGGATGTCAGATTTTCTGACGGAACACTGTTGGATTCCGACGAAAATTCAAATTTCCGACGGAAAACGTTTCCGTCGGAATCCAATAGAAATTCCGTTGGAATTTCCTAGCTAATTTTTCAAAAAAATTTGGATCTCAGTTTAAATTGTTCGGTGAGAGAGAGGGAGATGTTCGTGGGTTCATTTCAACTGCAAAGAGAGAGAAAGCGAGAAAGAGAGGAAGCAAGGAATAGAGAGAAAGATGGAGATGTTCATGATTTCCGATGACCGGAAAAAATTATTGCCGTCACTTATAATTTAACGGTAAGTCATTTGTTTTGAGTTAATTTGCTATTTGAAATTGAAATATTTAAGTTAATTATTTTTTTTTACAGTGCTTGATTTGTTATGAATGGGTTAAAGAGTGCCGCCGCCGCCGCCTTCTCCGGTAGTCCGCTTTGTTTTTCGGGTATTTAAAGGTTAGTTGAATTGTTGTTTTTTGAAATTATATATATTAATTTGGTATATGTTGTTAAATTTTGTGAAATTTGATTTTGAAGTATATTTGTATAGTTTATTTAATTTATTTTTTTCGTAAAATATGGTTGTGAATTATGTTAATTTTTTATTTAATTTGTGAAGTATATTTATTTGAATAAGTGGAATAAAATATTTTAAGTATGTACATTTATAATAATTATATAATTATTATAAAATGTTAAAGTATGTTAAACATGTATAATGTGTTTTGTTTTAGTGAATAATTTAAGTTTGCTAAGTATGTTTATTTTTTGTTTGATTTGTGCTGTATATTAATTTTTTGTAAGTATGTGAAGTGTATGTTTTTTTTAGGTATGTTTAATTTTTTGTATGATTTGTTTGATATGTTAGGAATTTTTATTTTATTTTTGTAATTTTGAGGGTATATTAAGTATATATTAATTTAAGTTTGCTAAGTATTTTAATAGTATTTTGTAATTTTTCTTGGGATTGTTTATTTGGATGAAGTGCGAAATAAATAGTTTAATTTGTGTTTGATGCTTAATTAGGTATATTTTGACAAATAATATAGTTATGTTAAATTTATTTTTTTAGCATATATTTTTAATTACATTGTTGTATTTTAGATTTTCTAAAAATTTATTTAAGGAATCTGGGAATATAAAATATCAACTAAATATGAATATAAGTTTTTTTTTTATTGGTGTCATTAGTGAATGTATATAAAATTTATACTAAATAGTTTAATCTTTAATTTAATTTGTAATGTATGTTGATTTGGATAAATGAAATAGTTGTAAGTAGGTAAGCCTGTATAATATATGTTTTGTTTTGGTAAATGGTTTAAGTATGTTAAGTATGTTTGTTTTTTGTTCGATTTGTTATGTATATTAATTTTTGGTAAGTATGTGAAGAATACTCTTTTTTGAGGTATCGTTAATTTTTTGTATGATTTGTTTGATTTGTTAAGTATTTTTATTTTATTTTGTGGTTAATAGTATTTTGTTTTTTGGGGTTTATTTATTTGAATGAAGTGTGAAATAAATTGTGTAATTTGTGTTTGATGCTTAATTAGGTTTATTATGATAAATAAAATAGTTCTATTAAATTTATTTATTTTTTAATACATACATATATATATATGTTTAATTACATTGTTGTATGTGTAATATATATATATATATATATATATATATATATATATATATGTTTAATTATATTATTGTTAAATTTATTTTTTTGTAATATATATAAATTTATTAGTTTCATTAGTGAATATAAAATTTATAGTAAATAATTTAATCTTTAATTTAATTTGTAATGTATGTTGATTTTGATAAATGAAATAGTTGTAAGTAGGTAAGCATGTATAATATAATATGTTTGGGTAAATGATTTAAGTATGTTAAGCATGTTTTCTTTTTTGTTGGATTGGTTGTGTATATTAATTTTTGGTAATTATGTGAAGTATATTCTTTTTTGAGGTATGGTTAAATTGATTTCTAAAAGATATTTATTGAAATTAATTGTAGTATATATATAAATTAAGGCAATCAGATTAGTAACATTATTCATATGTTATAATTGTCGCCTTAGTATGTAATAGTTTTATTTTTGACAACTTTCAGGAGGACCACCACAAGAAATGGGAGAGGTACACTCAAGTTGCAATTGTGGATGTTATAAATAAATTTTAATTTAGCGCATTTAATTTTCAGACATGAAATTCATATTTGGTAACCATAATATGTCTAAAAATTCATATCTGGTAATCATAATATATTTTGTTTGTGTATATGTGGTGGTTGTTTGTGGTGGTTGTTTTATATTTAAGTAATATATAAATATTTTTTTGGAGCCGGTTTTTTTTTTTGGAGGGAGTTTTACATTTAAGTAATATACAAACTTTTTTTTGGAGCCACTTTTTTTTTTGGAAGGAAGAGGAGATTTTCAACGGAATTTCCGACGGAAATTTCCATTGAAAATTCCGTCAAAAATCTTCTCCTCCCTCCAAAATTCTATAGACCTGAAAATTGACCGACGAAATTTTCGACGGGTTATTCTGTCAACAAAGTCGTCGGAGGCCGTCAGAATGCAATCTGCGATGAGCTAATTTCAGACGGGCGTTTGTCCGTCGTAATTTCCGTCGGAGATTGAATTTTCCATCGAAATTTTTCAATTTTTCCGTCAGAGATTCCGTAGCAGATCCCAAGTATTTTTGTAACCAAATCTTTTAAACTCTCTTTTAATTACATAGTGATATATCTCTTTCTCAGTGCAAGCAAGCACTTCTTGTCGTAACATTATTCCGTGGAGCAAAAGGAGTACAAAAGAAGGAATCCTACAGGAGCTCTAGCTCAAAGCAGAGCCTTTATGCCTTGATATGTTCTTCTCTCAATCTAATAGCCCATCTATTGAGTGAAATCCTCTTTGCATTTCACCTGATGCCACATCTTGCGCTCATTTGCTTTACATTTTAGCTTACTACGAAACTTGAGGAGGGGTTGTTGTACCGAGGAAGGCGAAGAATCAATTGCATATCCAATTGTTTTCTTTTTTTCCCGTTTTTAGGAGGTCTCGTGTGTCAAATTTGGGATTTAATTTCCTCCATTCTAACATTAAATTCAATAGCGAATGGGATTGTTAAAGACAATCCGAGATCGGTTCCTTTTTTGGGGAGTTCACCCTTGACCAAGCATATTGTTTGTTCATGGTCCGCAGTCTCCCTTTTACTGTTACATACATACCAACTTTTTTTTTTTTTTAAAAAGGAAATATTCTTAGTGTACGGTATCTTATAAATTTGCTTATCCGTATATCTTCTCAACTTGCAATGTAATCCTAACTTCTTCTGCTAACGTGCAACTTTCAACGCATGCCGTTACAAAGGGGTCTCTCTCTTTCGCTATGGGATAATTGGATAAGCCAAAACCACAAGAAAACAAAGGTTGTACTTACAGTCTTATAATCTAATCTCTAGCAACAGAACAATAATTGTAATCTTGAGAATTAACACTGAGCCAACTCTTGAGCTTCACGGAAAAGAGGGAAATCAAGAAGATCTTTATTGAGAATGTTGAGAGAGAGAATTACATTTTTTCATATATTGTCCAGCTTGAGGGAGCCTAGCTCCTTTTATAATTCGTTGCAACAGAAAGAATAAGAAAGGGTGCCACCTCAGCATGAGGCTAACTAACTAACTAACTAATCAAAGCCTATATGTCTAACACCCCCCCTCAAATTGGTGGGTGCTTGGACCCCCAATTTGCGAAGTATATTATGATGTACAGACCTAGACAAGGACTTAGTAAAGATATCAGCAAGTTGCTGTGTGGTGGGGACATGACTGAGGGATATGAGCCCATCAAGGAGTTTTTCTCGCACGAAATGGCAATCTAACTCTATATGCTTAGTTCTTTCGTGAAAAACCGGGTTCTTTGCGATGTATATAGCTGCTTGGCTGTCACATTTGACAGGGACTGGGATGACAGAGTCAATAGTGAGTTCATTCAAAAGACGAGTAAGCCAGGCTAGTTCAGCAACAAGTCTCCTCAGGCTTCGATACTCTGCTTCAGCTGAGGATAATGCAACTGTGCCTTGTTTCTTGGATTTCCAGGAGATGAGGCTTTTGCCAAAGAGAACCACATAACCGCTGACAGATTGCCTTGTGTGAGAACAAGCAGCCCAGTCTGAATCACAGTAGGCTTGCAGGTCATAATTGGCCTCCTTGTGAAGGATGATGCCTAAATCAGGTTGGCCTTTGAGATATCTGAGGACATGTTGAACAGCACGATAATGACAATAGTGAGGGCTTTGCATGAACTGGCTAAGATGTTGGACAGTAAAAGCCAAGTCAGGTCTAGTGTGAGTGAGAAAATTCAGCTTTCCCACTATTTGCCTGTATAATGTAGGATCTGGGAATAAGCCTCCTTCATTTGGCAATAGCTTGACTGTGGGGTCAAGAGGACTTATGACAGGACTGGAATCATGATCTCCAAACTGTTGTAATAGCTCTTTCACAAACTTCCTCTGTGTGAGAATCAGACCATGATCATGGGGAAGAATCTCTAAGCCGAGAAAATAATGAGCAAGGCCAAGGTCCTTGATCTTGAAAGTCTCATCCAGGTAGGCTTTCAAGGCCTGTATTTCAGATTCATCACTTCCAGATAATAGGATATCATCCACGTAGACAGCTAAGAACACAGCAGCAGAAGATGTCTTTTTGTAGAAAAGGGAATAGTCATTGGAAGAATGATGATAGCCTCTAGCATAAAGGGTTTGGGCAAGCTTAGCATACCATTGTCTAGAGGCTTGTTTTAGCCCATAAAGTGATTTCTTTAGCTTGCATGCTGCATGGGGAATGTCAGATGTGATGCCTTGAGGTAATTTCATGTAGATTTCTTCATGTAGGTCCCCATGAAGAAATGCATTATTGACATCGAGTTGGTGCAATTTCCATCCTTTCTTGACCGCAACAGACATGAGAGTTCTGATGGTGGTCATTTTAACAACAGGGGAAAAAGTCTCTGTGTAATCTAGGCCAAGTCTTTGGGTAAAACCTTTGATTACCAACCTTGTTTTCAAACGTTCAAGGCTCCCATCTGCTTTGCACTTAACCTTATAGACCCATCTGCAAGCAATGGGTTTCTTTCCATGGGGAAGAGAAACTATGTCCCAGGTGTGATTATCATTGAGAGCTTGTATCTCCTTTTGCATTGCTTCCTGCCAACCTGGGTGCTGCACAGCTTCTTCATATCTTTCTGGTTCAGTGATAAGAGGATCTGCTGAACTGTGTGTTGTTGCTACAACACATGGACTGTCCTGTAGGCAAAAATTAGTTAGTGTGCAAAAACAATGAGGTTTAGTGAAGTTGCGTGAACTGCAGCAGACATAATCTTGTAAATGGGAGGGTAGCTTGTGTGGTCGAGAAGATCTCCTTGGCTGTTCTGGGGTTGAATTTGTAGGTGAATTTCTGTCTGCTTCATGGAGTTGGGTCTGAGGCTCTATTATGATTCTGGAATCATCATTGTATGAGGTATTGTCTTCAAACAGGTGTGGTGGGTTGGGAAACAAGCCTGAACTTCGTTGTAATTCTGCTGTATGGGGTTTGGCAAAAGGGAATGTGTTCTCATGGAAGATCACATCCCTGGACTCAAAAAATTTGTAAGAGTCCAGATCCATTACCTTGTAGGCCTTTTTTCCAAAAGCATATCCCAAGAAAATACAAGGCTTAGCTCTTGGTTGAAATTTATCCCTCCCTTGCTTAAGGGTAGACATGAAACATAAGCATCCAAAGGTCCTTAGATGATCATAATTTGGAGCCTTTTTATGAAGTATTTCAAAGGGTGTTTTACCTTGCAATAGCCTTGTAGGCATTTTGTTTATCAAGTATGTGGCTGTAAGCACATAGTCACCCCAAAATTTCAGGGGTAAATGAGATTGAAACATTAAGGCTCTTGAAACTTCAAGTAGGTGTCTATGCTTCCTTTCAACTACACCATTCTGTTGAGGAGTTTGTACGCAACTTGTCTGGTGAACAATCCCATGTGAAGCAAAGAAATTCAGAATATCATTGCTTTTGCTTAGTTCTAGTGCATTGTCAGTTCTAATGACTTTGATGCATGCATCGAATTGTGTTCTGGCCATAAGGATAAAAGACCTTAAAACTGAAATTGCTTCATCTTTGGTCACCATAAGACGTGTCCAAGTGGCCCTGGAAAAGTCATCCACAATAGTTAGGAAATATCTTTGTCCTCCATGTGTTTTTGTGTGATATGGACCCCAAGTGTCTACATGAATCAGTTCAAAGGTGCAGACAGTAGAGATGGTGCTGAGGGGAAAGGGTAATCTGTGTAGCTTAGCCTTGGGACATACCTAACAAATCTGTATCTGATCTTTATTACTCAAAAAATCAACAGTAGGAATGTGTCTCATTTTTGTATCAGACATATGTCCAAGCCTTCTGTGCCAGATATCAAAGGTAACACCACTATTTATATAAGCTATTCCATTGTCTTCTGCTTCAACATAGCTTGCTGCAATGCCATGAGTGCCTTGGTTTCTGTTCTGCAGTTCCCAGCTTTGGCTTGCTTCTTTGTTCAAAACATATAGCCCCACTTGATCTTTACCAATGACCAGAGGCCTCTTCAGAGAAGGGCCCTGTATTGTACACACACTTTCATTAAATTGTACAATACATTTCAGTTGCTCACACAGCCTTTTAACTGACAGTAAATTGAATTTGAAGTGAGGCACAAGCAGAACATGGTCTAGCACAAGATCTGGACTTATTCTGAGTTTGCCCTTGTGAGTCACTTTAACCTTCACACCATTTGGCATATTAACCATTATGGGGCAAACTAACTTGCTTATAGCATGTAAGAATTCTTGTTTGGAGCTCATGTGCTCACTTGCTCCAGAGTCAAGAATCCACATATCATGACTCAATGCACAGAAACTATGTACAACATTAAGTGCTTGGTATATACCTGCCATATGAACTGCTGAGGCTGAAGCATCCACAGACTTTGTGCCAACAGTGCTAGTCAGGTTTGATATGAAGTGCAATAGTTGCTTGCTTTGCTCTTGACTTAACCCAGGGATTATGGTGGGAGAGGGTGAGGCCACAGTTATGCTGTCATTTTGGTTTTCAGTTTCTCCCCAGACATTGTTTGCAGCTCTGAAGCTTTGCCTGTTACTACTTTTCCCTCCTCTGCTGTTGTTGTTTGAACTGGGATAGCCATGGAGCTTATAACATTTGTCAATTGTATGACCGGTTCTTTTGCAATGGTCACAGAATAACTGCATCCTTCTAGGATCTGACCTTCTAAATCCAGCATTTCTTGTGACATTGTTACTAGTGGCTGCACCAAACGAGGTGCTTTCAGATTGGAATAAATTTCCTGCGTTTGAGTTGACCTGCCTTTGCCTTTCTTCTTGGACAAGCAAGGAGTAGATTTGGCTTAAGGAGGGCAGAGGAGTCATCATGAGGATGTTGCCACGAACAGCTGTATAGGACTCATTTAGTCCCATGAGAAACTGTATAATTTTCTGTTCCTCAAGATATGCCTGTAGCTTCTCATTGATATTAACATCACATTCACATTTCTTGCATCCACACCACGACATGCCATTAGTAGAGGTGAATTCATCCCAGACTCGTTTAGCTTTATTGAAGTAAGATGCTATATCAAGATCTCCTTGAGAAATACAACATACTTCTTTTTGAGCTTGAAAATGTCTAGCCTTGTTGGACTGGCCATATCGTTCATTCAATTCTTTCCACATTTGACTGGCAGTTTCACAAAAAATGACACTATCTCGAATGCTTTTATGAACGGAATTAAGCAACCAGGATAGGACCATATCATTACAGCGCTGCCAATAAGGGAGGAAGGGGGATGATGCCTCAGGTTTAGCACTAGTACCATCAATGAAGCCAATCTTGTGCTTGGCTGATAATGCTATCCTCACATACCGCTTCCAGCTATCAAAATCTTCTTCGTTGAAGACATCTGCAACTAGAGTCTGGCTTGGCTGGTCTGAAGAATACAGGAACAACGGATCTGAAGGTTCAATCTGCACTCTGTTTCCTCCAACGGTTGCCATGGCATAAGACCTCATGAAAGAGATCGAAAGCAAAACTGAGAGCTATTGAATGTCGAGATTAGGGCTTGAGCAATTGATAAACCAAATCAATTACTCGAAACAGAAAGAAAGAAAGAATCAAAATGTTCGAACAGAGGAATGATGTAAGGCTATTCAATCAAGAGATTGATGATCAAGAACTCTGTGCAGTCTTGAAGATTCAGGATCTTCAGTCTGCTCTGATACCATCTTGAGCTTCACGGAAAAGAGGGAAATCAAGAAGATCTTTATTGAGAATGTTGAGAGAGAGAATTACATTTTTTCATAAATTGTCCAGCTTGAGGGAGCCTAGCTCCTTTTATAATTCGTTGCAACAGAAAGAAGAAGAAAGGGTGCCACCTCAGCATGAGGCTAACTAACTAACTAACTAATCAAAGCCTATATGTCTAACACCAACAAATAATACGGTCGGAAGCCTCAATAATTCGAGTACACTTGAAAAATCACTTTCTGAAGAGTGTAATCGATTAGCCGTAAAGATTTGGGAAGTAGGTAAATTGGTTATAAGCGCAGTACGTAGGAGATAAGGCTCAAATCATTAGAAAAATAAATTAGAACCTCATGACCAATAAAAAGAGACGAGATCAAGTTAGCTGCATGAAGACTTATTTAAATTGATTTTTCTGAATTTGGGGGATGTTCAGGCAGTGGCAACAAGCAGAGTCTTCTAGGAAAGGTTCTTTCAAAGAGCAGCCTTCATAGTCATGTATGATGGCCACAAATGAGCGAACTTGCCATAAATCTGGTGAGTAGGGGGTGGAGAATTGTATTACGGTTGTGTCTTAGAGGGCATATAGCTTCTAGGGGTCTTGGGAGCACTTTAATTTTCATTTTTGTATGGTCAATCTAGTAGTTGGATTTCTTCTGTGAGATTTTAGGTGGTTTAAGGATCCATCACAGTGCTGCCCAACTGCTTCAGGAGCGGGTCTTAGGAGACGGACGTCTTGGGTATAAGTTGGCCTAGATTTTTCTTTGTTAGAGAGTTCTATTTACTTTTAGGCTTTTAGCCTTATTATCATATTGTTTACCAACTTCTTTAAAGCTTATTGTCATTATTTTTTAAAAAAAAAAAACTATATGCATAAGAAATCAGATAGTATAACACTGTAACTAGGGGCACGTAAGTGGCTTACAAATTTGACTTCAACTAATTTCAATCGGTTCAAATCAAATTATGGAAAATTTCAATCGGCTTCTAAGTCCTTACTTCTTAAACTTATATTCATCATATGTCATCTCTGGCTGTGAATATTCTTCAGGGATTCCTTATTTTTTGCATTTATAAGAAAAATAAACAAATACTATAATTTCAGTAACCATTCTCTGAATGATTCTTTGTAAATTATCCCTATAAATATTAGAAAGCAAATCCCAATGGAATAACCTTATTCCGAACAATTGTGATACGTAGAAATAAGCCCTACTTTACCAACCTGCACTATTTTCTGTCTAAAAATATAAATAAAAATAGAAACATTATTATAAGACTGAAAGTAAGTGATAATAATTTTGGATTCGCTGATATGGCCAAGATTTCATTTCATACCAGTCGTCAATCATCATATGCATAACCAGTTAAGCACTTTAGTAATGATGGATATGGGATTGTTATGTCTAGTTCTCTTCGAGTTATTTTATTTGAACTTATTCTGAGTTGAAATTATGCAAACTTAATTTGAACTTATTATAAACTTATTTAGAACAAATTTTTAAACTTATTTTTTATACTTATTATGAATTTATTTATCAAACTTAATCTAAATTTATTTTAAATTAAATTTACATGAACTTATTCTTTAAAAAATGGGTTGAATAGTGGAGAGCTTACTGAAAAGTGAAAACCACTTTCCAAACTATTAAATGACCCCACAACCACAACAACCCAACGACCAGAGAGGGAGAGAGATGGAGGAGGAGACGAAGATGGCGGTGCCGAAGGGGGAATGCGAGAGGCTCTATAAGGCATTGTGCGAATGTCACCGCCGGATTCCGGCGGGTCCGGCGAGAAACTCGGCATGCCGCCATCTCAACCGGGCTCTCGCCGACTGCCTCGTGGCCGTAATCTGCCCTGCTGAGTTAGAAGCTGTCCGATCGCTCTGCTCCAGCGCCGGCACCGCCTTGAAGCGTTCCCAGTGCCAACAAGCTCGCCTTTCTCTCTCCATTTGCCTCTCATCTCACCAGGATAGTGATCAGGACTAACCCTAGTTCAGAATTGATGGAGATAGGAAGGGTTGGGGTGGGATAAGCATCAGCAACTTCCGATTCAGTGATTATTTTCGAAATTTCGGCGATTTATTCGGGTGAGTTTTCTTCGTTCATTGACATTGCTTTTCAATTTGCCTTAATTTAAACACCAAATTGATTTTTTCATGGAATAGGAATGTATTTTAGCTGCAAAATGAGTGCGGAATTAGCTGCCATTTGCTGGTTCAATTATTTCTAGGGTTAATTATTGATTGTTGGTAGTCGACATGGAAGTTCAATTGATTATTGAGATTTGTATAGATTGGAAAAGCATTGTGCTTGCGCTGTTGTAATAGTGAATCGAAGTTCAAATTGGGACCTTCTGTGATGGATCTTTGAGGCTGCTGAAGATCATGCTTGAAGAGTTGAGCCCTTAAGTTGAGAGCTCTCTGTAGCTGAACTTGGTAATGGAATACTTTGAAATACTGCGTTAGCTATATCATCTAAATGCTGTCTAATTTCCCAATAAGATGGGTTGAAATTGAAGCTTTTTTAGGTTTGCATAGGAAATCTGTCCGTCAGATCCGGAATTATCTCCATCAACTTCTATGTAATTGAATTTGTTTGGGTGGTTGTCTATTAGCCTACCATCGATTCTGAAAGCGGACTTTGTGAAGGTGTGCTGAAGTTTTTCAACTTTGTTTAACAGAGGTTGCCATTTCTTAGTGTCGGAGCGCATACAAAACCCAATACTCAATTATTAAGAAGCAAACTCATTGCCGATAGTTTGATCCATATTTCAGCCTTGTCACCACTTTGCATATCTTTCAAACTAGCTACCATGTGTTACTGTCTATTTTTGCTGATGCTCACGTGAATAGGTAGGAAAATATCACTATCATGTGAACAAAGTGAAGAATGGGAAGGACCATTGTAGCATGGTTATTGGTAGGATCCAAGCCGAGCCAGCCAGCCCGAGCCCAAGACCGAGCCTGCCAGACTTGGGCTCAGCGGGGTCAGATATAAGCTCGCTCGGACGAGGCCAGCTTGGGCTCTGCTTGGCCAGATATGAGCTCAGTGAGTTTCGGTTCGGGCTGGGTTCAACTCGAAACTCGACTCATATTCTTTTTTATTGCTTTGTTTTTGCTTTAAAAGTTTCCAATGTTAAGGTTAAATCAATGTTAAATTCTAGATTTTACATTGGACGGAAGAAATAAGAGTTGAAATAAAATTTTGTTGATCCTTATGGTGATTTTTTACTTTCCGCACTAGTGCTTAAAGAAAAAATGAACTACTTGATCTAAACCTAGCCAAGGAGTTGAGCCGAGCCTCGCTAATCTGGCGAGCTAGCTCAGTTTTGTTAGAGCATTCCCAGTGGTAAGCCGATTTTTTGGCTCACCAGTGGTGGTCTATATATGCCACATCTGTTTATGAGCCAATTTTTTGGCTGGCAATTTTCTCTCTTTCCAATGTGAGGCTCACCACTTTGGCTTACAAAATAAAATAATACTCATGGACTCACCCTACAACACACAACCTTCCTTTTAATACTCCAAAAAAACAGAAAAAACCATTTAAAATTAAAAAAAATAAAAATTCAGAAAAAGCAGCAGTGAGCCGGTCTCACGGCCATGAGCCGGTCCGTGAGCCACTCGCAGGCTGGTGCTGTTGGAAGGGGGCCGGGTGGCTCGGCTCGTGCCCCAAGACAGGCGAGCCAAAATATTCACCCCGCTGGAACTGCTCTTATATCCATCATTAGACTTTGTGGAATCTGGTATAGACATTGTTGATGCTAACTAGGGAGTTCTTTAGCTAGTTTTTAGTTACTCTTTTTTTTTGGGTGGTTTGTTTTGCCCACCCCCTGGCACCTCGCATATTCCTGTGCATGTGTATTTCAATTTTTGGGTGCCTAAAGCACTCTCAGATCCTTTGCCGACATGGTTTTCCTGATTTCATTTTGCGTTAATTTCTCTGTTAAAAAATTTAAAATGTTTTAGAAGGTCGTTCTCCTCTCTGCTTGCATGTTCACATAAGGTTGAGTATTTCTGGATCTGCCTTGGGCCCAGGCCCTTGTTTAGCCTGGAGTATACTATGTTCACTTTTGTTGTTAGGGCACTGTGAATTTTGTTTCAGATGTCAGCCATTGGCAACAAACTAGCTGGTTCACTCCCCCCCCCCCCAAAAGTACAGGCCTCTGCTTGAACCCATTGATTGCTTCAAATGATTTTTGTTTCCTGAAGTGGAGACACATTTTTATTAATCTATAGTCTGTATTTCTGACTGAAACACCTGCTTAGTTTGCTGCTGCATTGCTTATTATTGTACTTTGCACTATATTATTACTATGTTGACCAACCTATGAGTCTATAATTCTCTGTTACACCTGCCAATCTCATACTTCTAAGGCTGACAAAGCTGTGTGCGCTTGGGCATGCAAAGAGTGGTCGATTGATAATCAGTAACACTAGGGTAATTTGTGGTTGGATGTAAATAATTTTGTAATGCAAATAATTTTGTAATGTGTTTTCATTATTTTGTTTGGTTGTACGAGAGTATTGCGCATGACAACTTTTTTGTAATTATGATTACCACATACTATGTAATTATGATTGCATTACAAAGTTGATTATGTTGCATTACGTTCAACCAAACATCACATATGTAGCTAGCTAAGAGTCATTCCTTATATCTTCTGCTAGAGTAATGAAACCAGAGTAGTCAGTCACTTTAATGCGGTGGTGCCGCTTACAAAACGAGTTCGACTTAATACGGAGGTCTTATAGAGCCAGATTCAAGAATGTGATGCTGTATTGGTTTTGCGTTAAATTAGTTTCTGTATTCATTCCATGTATTTGTTCGATAAAATATAAGATCCGAGGGAGTGGTACGAAAGTAACTGAAGTATGTCTGGAAGTCTTCTAACATGGATCCTGCTTATCCTGGCCCGTAGGAATGGATACTGTCCTGTCTACATCTTCGCAAACTCAGTTGACCTTTTTGTCCAGTTGGCTAGTTCGTAGCCTTGTTTTATTTTTACAAATTGCTAGAATGTTCAGTATGTACGGTGGTGAAACTGTGCACAGTAGACATATCTGACTTGCATGTGGACAGTGGTTGATAAAAATATTTGAGGTTCTTTAGATGCTTTTATTTTGATACATGGTACAGGGCCTTGATTTGTGCCGTATTCAGCAAGATCCCGAACACAGCTGTTGTCGTAGAAACTAGTTGATGAACTTCAACCGAAACTTCTGAAATCAAAAGCAGGAAACACATTCATATCTTCTCTCTTTGTCTTCCCCTCCGGCAAATCGGAGAACGAAGGACAGTCATGGGTGCATATGGTGACAAATTGTTAAGCTTTGCTTCTGTGAAGAGGTGAACACAGAGATTGGAAAGATGACAACTATCTTCTGTATTCAATCATTATATCATGCATGTATATCAAGGGGAAATGCTACAATGATGCTTATATACATAGAGAAGGAATAAAATCTAACTAACTAGCAAACTAGAGAACAAACTAACTAATTCTTGAAAGTACAACGTGTATGTACAATCTGTTGTAACTAATCTTGCTAAGGCAATAACTAATCTACTCGTTAACATACCCCCCCCCCCCAAGGTGAAATTGGAGGAGAATCCAACAATCTAAGCCTTTAAGAAAGGTAATTGTGTTGTAGTTCACCCAGGGGCTTGGTCATAAGATCTGCCAGCTGCTCTTTAGATGAAACATGAACTGTTTGTAAAAAACCTTCTGGAAGTTTGTCTCGAGTGTAATGACAGACAATATTGAGATGCGTAGTACGCTCATGGAAGATGGGGTTTTCTGCTGTGTGTTGTGCTGCCTTATTATCACAATGCATCATCACTGGTAAGTGTAAAGGTAAGAAAATATCCTGAAGGAGATGAGTAATCCATTCAAGTTCAGAAGTTGTGGCAGACATTGCTCAATATTTTGCCTCAACATTGGATTTAGCAACAATTTTCTGCTTTTTTGTCTTCCAACAAACTAAAGCATCACCTAAAAAAACACAATAACCAGTGAGTGATTTGGAACTCTTCTGGCATGCTCCCCAGTTAGCATCAGTGTAAGCAACCACTTGAAAATTGGTGCTTTCGGGATAAAATAGGCCTTTGTTGGGGGTACCCGTAAGATACCTCAAGAGATGCATAGCTCCTTGGTAATGCAGGTCTGTTGGATGTTGTAAAAACTGGCTTAAATGTTGCACGGCATAGGGGACATCAGGTCTTGTAAGAGTCAAATACAACAATCTGCCAATTATTCTTCTATATGGCTCAGGGTCATGAAGCAGAACAACCTTTTCTATGGATAACTTGAGACCTTTAGGAAGAGAGAATTTGGCAGGTTTAGCTGCAGTCAAGCCTACATCAGATAGAATATCGAGCACATACTTCCTTTGATTCAGAAAGGTTCTTGTGGTGGACCTAGGGATCTCTATGCCAAGGAAATATCTTGCCATACCTAGATCTTTGATGGTAAAGGTTTGATGTAAAGCCCTTTTAAGCTGATCAATACCCATGCTGTCCTGTAATCAGCAGGTCATCTACATTCACAAGGACAAAGATGAATGCCCTTTATCGTTCCTTGAGAACAAGGAATAATCACTTTTGCTTTGCACAAAACCTCTAGATGTCAAAAATTTGGTAAGCTCCAAGTTCCACTGTCAAGACGCTTGTTTTAGGCCGTAAAGAGACCTTTGTAGTTTGCATACTTGACCAGGCTTAGCTTCTGTATACCCCTCAGGAGGCAACATATAGACCTCCTCATCAATATACCCATGCAAGAATGTATTGTTAATGTCAAGTTGATGAAGGGGCCAGTCTTTGGCAGTAGCCATAGCAATGAACACTCTAACTGTAGTGAGCTTTGCAACAGGAGAGAAAGTATGCTTGTAGTCTTTGTCTTTAACTTATTCAAAACCCCTAATAACCAACCGAGCTTTGTGTCTCTCAATAGAGCCATCAACCCTATATTTGGTCTTGTAAACCCATTTTGATGTAAGAGCCTTTTTTCCGGGTGGGAGATGGGTTAGTATCCATGTATTGTTCTGTTCCAATGCAGCAAGTTCATGATGCATAGCCAACTCCCACTCAGGATATTGTTGAGCTTGAGAATAGTACTTAGGTTCAGGCTTATGTAACACATTGACTAGAGAAGCAACATAGTTTTGAGATAAATGTGCCAGATTAGAAGATAAAAATAAGGGATAATTTGTGGTAGAATGGAAGCTATGGGACTGGGAGGGTTGATTAGATGTAGGATGATTGATTGTGCTATTGGTGATTGGAGGACAAATGTAGTCCGTCAACCAAGCTGCTGGTGCCTTTACTCTAGTAGACCTCTTTGTGTGTGGCTCAGAATGAATAGGGGAGTGATCAAGAGACTGATTGAGGTCAGAAGGAGAATGATTAGAAATGTCAGCAGCTAACTGAGTGGGTGATGGTATAGGGGAATGTGAATTGAAATGTTCATGGGAAACAGATGATGTAGCACCTTCTAGAACCAAAGGAAAAGGTGAGAGGACAACTGCTCTTGGTGAGTTAGGGACAAAGAGAGAAGCTAAATGGGGTAAGACAAAATCTTCATTGCCCTCTACAAGGTTGCTAGAAGTGATTGAACCAGTTTTAAAAGGAAAAATAGATTCTTTGAACAAAACATCCCTGCTGAAAATTTTTTTTTGTTTGCAAATCATAAAGCTTATAACCTTTGTAGCCAAATGTATAGCCTAGCAAAATACATTTATGTGTTTTAGGCTCAAACTTATCTTTTTCTCCCAAATTAGCTGCAAAACACAAACAACCTATAGTCCTTAAAATGGAATAATCTGGAACTTGGTGGTAGAGGATTTCAAATGGACTTTTCCAAGCTAAATTGGACATAGGTAATCTATTAATGATATGAGTGGCAGATAGGACACACTCACTCCAAAAAATTTTAGGTAAACCTGCATGAAATCTAATGGCCCTAGCTATATCCAAAAGGTGTCTATGTTTTCTTTCCACAACCCCATTTTGTTGTGGAGTTTTAACAATGGATTTTTGGTGTAAAATGCCATTTGAAGTGAAAAACTCGAGGCAAGCATTTTGAATGAATTCAGACCCATTATCTGACTTGATTTTGAAATTTTTTATATTGAATTGAGTTATAGCCATGTGATAAAACTGTTTGATAGCAGAAAAAACTTGATTTTTGTCTTGCAACATGTGTGTCCATGTGGACCTGTTAAAATCATCTACAATAGTGAGAAAATATTTGGTTCCAGTAACACTAGTGACCCTATAAGGGCCCCAAAGATCCATATGAATGAGCTGAAAAGGAGCTGTAGTGGCCATGGTGCTTTTATCAAAAGGTAATCTATGAAATTTTGCCATTACACGTCTCACAAAAGTATTCTTGTGACAAAAGAGGCTTGCATTCTGTAATATGCTGCATTTTAAAAAAATAAGTATGTCCTAATCTTGCATGTAATACATCCAAAACAGTAGAGTTACATGCTGAGTTATGACAGGAAACAAAGGCTTGATTCTTAGGATCTACTGAATTTGAAGATACTGCAGACACTTTAGCATCTGAAGTAAAAGCCTTGGCTTTTTGATGGGAGGAATCAAAAGTATAAAGGCCACCAGCTTTTTTACCAACTGCAACAATCAATTTAGTTGAAAGGTCCTGAAAAACACAATGAGAGGGATAAAGACAGTACAACAATAGTTATCTGTCAAAAATTTTGCTACTAAAAGAAGGTTATATTTAAAATCTGGCACAAACAGGACATTATGGAGGTTCAAAGAAGGAGATAGTTGTATATCACCTACAAGTGCAACAGGTTTGATAGATCCATTTGGTAGGGTCACATGCATAGGGGAAGGAAGAGTGAAAGTGTTAGAAAATAGGCTAAAATCAAATGTCATGTGGTCACTAGCCCCTGTATCAATGATCCAAGAACCTTGAGCACTATTCAATACAACACAACTAATAGGAGAGTGAGAGCTGATACCTGCAAAATGAGTAAAAGCACCAGTGTCATTGGGCTGAATACCTCTACCCTGTTGTCCCTTGACCAACCTCATCATTTCTTGGGCAAGAGCTTGTACAAGATTGTTATCAACCTTCCCATACCCTGCTGTAGGTAATTCTTGTGAGTCATGAACATGATCAAAAGGACTATCATGTATGACCTTAGAGTTGGCTAAATGAGCAGCCACCCTACCAATCCTTCTTGGTTTGGTGCTGTTATCTTTAGGACGTTGATACCAATCAGGATGTCCAATGATTTTGAAACATTGATCACTAGTGTGACCTGTTCTTTGACAGTGATCACAAAATCTACTTCCTTTTGTCTTCTTGAAATCTTTTCTGCCCCTAGCTCCACCTTTTACAACAAGGGCATTGGTTATTGAGTCTGCATCTTCAAATGAATTAATGCCAGTCCTCATGACATTAGCTGCAACTTCTCTATTTGCTGTCATATTTTCAGTGACATTCCTCTGAATTTCAACCCGTTGAATCATGGAGTAAGCCCTATTGACATTAGGCAATGGATCCAACAACAAGATCTGACCTCTAATAGCCTCATAATTTTCATTTAAATGCATCAAGAAATGCATCAACCTTTGTCTTTCTGCTATTTCCATGGTTTTCTTGATAGCCTTACAGGTAGTGGCACAAGCACAAATGGGAACCTCAGACATATCATCTAATTCATCCCAAAGTCGTTTCATCTTAGTGTAATAAATTGCCACAGAATCATTTCGCTGATATAATTCTGAAATTTCATTCTCTAATTGATAGAGCAGAGGACCATTACTTTGGCCAAACCTATCAGTGAGTTCACCACAAAGTTGGGCAGCAGAATTGACATAAAGAAATGCTTCAGCTAAATCATTGACCATGGAGTTTAGCAGCCAGCTAACAACCATATTGTCACACCTAATCCATTGATTGTAGTATGATGCTTCTACAGCAGGTCTAGCATAAGATCCATCAATAAAACCAAGTTTAGTTTTGGTTTTCACTGCTATTTTCACTGCATGACTTCATTTCTGGAAATTTGAACCATTCAATTTGGCATTAACAAGTTGCATACCTGGAAAATCAAAACTAGACAGGTAAAGAGGATCACTGTTGTAATTCGCATGATGCCTTCCCTGTCCAGAATCATTTGATTTTGAATTTTCTGGATCTGGAGACGCCATTGATGATCAAGAACCAGAACTAATTGATCTATCCTAACGCATGTAATGTAAGTTGGATCAATTGTTGATACAAAACAATCGATCGATTAGGAAAAAATTGTGTTTGTTTTGATGAAGCTTGATCAGCTGAGGGTACAAATCAACTGATCGAAAAGGAAGAGAAAGGAAAATGCCAGGATGAAATCATAACCTAGATGCTCTGATACCATGTTAAGCTTTGCTTCTGTGAAGAGATGAACATAGAGATGGGAAAGATCGATGACAACTATCTTCTGTATTCAATCATTATACCACACATGTATATCAAGGGGAAATGCTACAATGATGCTTATATACATAGAGAAGGAATAAAATCTAACTAACTAGCAAACTAGAGAACAAACTAACTAATTCTTGAAAGTACAACGTGTATGTACAATCTGTTGTAACTAATCTTGCGAAGGCAATAACTAATCTACTCCTTGACACAAATGCCTTCCAAGAGGATTCAAAATGTTGATCAACACATCAAGGGAAAGATGTACGGAGACCAGCATTCAAATGACATAGGGGCCGAAGCAAGATCATGACTTCATGAACGGAGACTGTGTCTTTGAATTAAGAGGACAGCGCAATTGATGTAGCTGTTCAACCATAGGATGTGAAATACTCCACATTCGGCATGTTACATAAAGTTAAAGCCATGACGTGATGGTTTTGTTGGATGAAACTTAAATATGACAATACATTGTTCATCCCTGTGTGTCTTTATTTTCCCTTGTTGAGTAAAGTTTACTTCTGAATCATTTCGCTTGGCCTTGGATTACTCTCCTACCTGAAAAAGGCTTGCTAAGGGCATCAGAGAATGAAAGCAGAACAGCTTCAAAGATTCAAGATGCCCTCGGCTTTTCGTTTTAAGAGGCACTTTTTCAGAAGCAGATTTCATTGGGTCGATAATTCGTTTAAAGGGCAAGACAGGCCCTGTAAAAAAGCAAAGGCAATGAGCCTATTTCAGTGGGAAAATGACCCCTCATATTCGTTCGTTCATTTGGGATTGCCAACTGGGAGCTGGGGCCATGCATGTTTAGGTCACCAAGACCATCAGACATGCTTACAGTTCATAACGATTTTCTACCTTTGCACAATGGCTGGTTCTATTAATTATGTATGATTTATAATTTCACACCAAATGTTTTACCATACACAAATTTCAGTAAGAAGGTTCAGAGAGAGCGAGAGATCTCCAATTAGACAAAATCTAGTGTCTGGTAAAAAAATTGAATAAACGTTACCACTAGATTTTGAGATCAGCGAGCTTACCCGACCAACTCATCATAATCAACTAAAAATCGGACACTGAAGAGAGTCTATCTACTGAAAATGTTACAGGCCAATCTGAGAGCACTCAGGTGAAACGTCAAGAAATTTACCCCATTTTACTCGCATCACAGAACTCTTACATTCCCTAAATACCAATTCACAGCGCAAAAAGAAATTACCACACCGCATCACTCTCGCTCCTCTTCTCACAGCATGCTGTCTGCTCTTGCAGGTAGCCTTCTGAAGAAGTTAATGGGAACTGAAGGTAGCCTCCGCCGGAATCTGGGGTGCCTCAAGATATAGATGCCGAAGAAAAGGGCAACCACTTTGAAAGGGGTAATGTACAAGACAATGGCGGCCACTAAACAGAATGTCACAAATAGTGCACTGGCTCTCGGGTCCCTCCAGCTCAGCAATGACTGAAATCTCTCCCCTTGGGTAGCCAAGTCTCCCACCACGGTCTGAATCCTCCCTGCTATGCTCCTCAGCCGGTCATACCTCATCCTGATGATGTCATTCCCCCTAGAAGTTGGGAAACTGTCAAACTCCTCATCGAGCTCATCTGGGTGTGCAATGTCAGCATGTGATAGCCGGGTGTCCATGTGGGGTGGGTGCCTTGGCCTCCACCGGTAATGCCAGATGCCTATTAGGACAAGGTAAAGGAAGACGGTGGGCAAGATTAGCTCGGGGTAAACCACTAGGATTACTAGGAGTATGTGGATCAAAATGGTGGTTATCGGGCTCTTCCAATTGCAAATTTGATCAAACCATCTCCCAACTGCGATCATCCCACTTAGAACATTCATGATTCTAAAGAAGTTAGCCTTGCTTCTCCTCATGCTCCACATATGTGAGTCAACATCCAACATGTACTCCACAACCTCTTTTCTCAATGGGGGTTCCGCCCTGCTTAGCCTCATTGAGACAATCTGAGTTGCTTGGTGTCTCAAGCTGTCGACTTGCGTGACTGACAAAGGGTGGACGTAATGCATTTTGGGCAATAATGGATGAGAATACATATGCAACATGTTGAACCATGATGAGCAAGAGAATCTCACAGCCAATTGAACCTCCCCCATCTTCTTAACTCCAGAAGGATGCAAGACGATGAGAGGGTATGAGTGGGTGTAAACCCGGTCAGCTTCAAGGGTAGATAGTCGAACTCTGACCTTCCCGATCCTTGAATCTCTCATGGCACTGTTTCCATGTAAATGGCAGTTGTCAAACACTCCTATTGTGATGACTGTGCAAGGATCGAAGACCTCCCAAGTGTATTGCTCGTTCCATTTGGGGTGAAAGCTATCAATGATGGTCCTTGTTCGAACCCATTTCTGCCCATATTTAGCCACACAATATGCATCGGTTGTTCCCCTCCCATCTTTCGTTTTCATAGGGATCAGGCCATGAGCACTGAGGATGCCTAGCTCAAGAATCCCAATGCTTGGCTTCCAAAGTTGTTTTGCAGTTGGCCTCAGATCACTGCTATAATGGGTCGATTCATCCAAGACATGATACCCACCTTCCAAACAGATTCTTAGATGAATCCTGCTTGCAAATTTGGTCTCCTTCTTCACCCCATCCACGATGACATGCTTTTCGAGATTATACCACCTTGAATTCACTGGCTTGTGGTCGAATCTCCTCGGCACGCTATTCAGAGGGATCACACACCCTCCCAAAGTATCATCCTTCCCGGGTCCAATCCTATCTTCCACAGTCAAAACCAAGGGTTCCTCAAATGGCTCAGCAGCCACAAACAACAAATCTTCATTCCACAGAGGGTTTAGGGTCTTAGGCGGGCAAATTTTGGTTCGAAAAGCCTGATTTCCCAACATTACCTTCACATAACATTCAGGAAAGCGGGTCTTATCGTTGGGCAGCAAATCCTGGGCCTCAATGACATTGACCCTCAAATACCAAAGCTTAGGCGAAAGGTAAACTTTGGACCGGATTTTTGCCACAGCATCGCCACTAACACTAGCCGCATCAGAATGCCAAGCCTCGGAGAAAGCCTCATCAGCTTGAGTACCCATCCAGGCTGCCAACATGAGCTCCCCTTTCGCCTTGTCTCCCTTTCGATCCTCTAGCAGATACCACTGTGGGGCCAAGGGGCTATCGGGTGGGACCCTCTTGGGGACCTCATTAAGATCAAATATAACCCTTCCAATGAAATCATCCTTGATCGCGTCTTTATCCTTGACAACAATCTCAACAATCGAAGCTTGGATTCGCTCCTTGGCAAAAGCAAAGACTTGGTTCCACTCAGGTTTGGTGTTTTTCTCAAAATGCCTAGTGGTTCCTCTGTAGTTCCCTAGCCTTACTTCCACGTAAGGGTCACAACCCCCTGTGGCATCCTTGGTGGGTAAGTCCTTGGCCTTGACTACCCTAACATAGAGGTATTGCATTTGCTCAACAAGATCATAGGTGGAGGTCAGCTTGTCCCCCACCACCCCTGCCCCCGCCGCTATGGCAGGGGAGGTCTCCTTCAGGGCAAATTCCTCCAGTGGGGGGCCCAGCTTCATAATTCTTCGTTTCTTGATGATCAAACTATAATGTGGGTATTCCTAAAGAGAGATTGGATCTTAAACAATTGAATGATGAGGGTTTCAGCCTTCAGGGGTTTTGGCTGTTTTCAACAAACGAAGCTTAAAACACAGAATCTAGGAAGATAATGTAGGGGCTTTCTTTACACCTCAGTCAAAAAGAAAAATGGGCAAAGAGTTAAGGGAGTAAATAAAGAAGCAAGTAAAGAGAACAGACAGCCAACATGAAGTGTCTCTGTGAAGCAAACTCCCTCAAACAGTCTCAGTCGAGCAGAAGGATAGATCAGAGAACATGAAAACCTGCCCAAAAGAAAAAGAACAGAAAAAAAGAACACACCCATCAGTCTAAAGACTAAATTTTTAATGCATGATTAAGCATAATCTCAGCAACCAAACAAGCATCAGAAAAAGGCAATCAGAAAATCACAGAGATTTTCTTGTCAGCATGTTATACATTAAACAAAATCTTATTTCAAAGGTTAGACGGCCAAACTCAAATGCCCTAAAAGCTGGATTCTTTATTTATTTTACCCCCTTGAAGCTTTCATTATTCAAAGTTTGAAACAAATTATGTGAAAATGCAATGAAAAACTTACTGACAGATCTGCATTTAGGAAAGGAAGAAATGCAGCATTTGGGTATTCTCCCCCTTTAGAAAAGCAACTGATTTGCTTTGAACTGTTACTCAAACAAACATGTAGGATTATGATGAGGGTAGAAGCAAAGTTGCTTACCAACCCAAACAAACAGAGAGAATTGTTGAAGACCAAGTCAGTTGAGTCACTTTGAAGAAACTCCAATGGGGAAAATGCTGCTTTGTGTTTTTCATGAGTGCATTTAAAAATAATGATAATAATGAACTCAAAAAAGAAAAATAGTACATTTATGAAAGAAAATGAAAATTGGAGCAGAAAAGGAATGAGAGAGTTACTATATAATGAAAATTTGTTGGAAAACCAGGGGATGGAGTAATGGACTGAAGGGAGCAGGGTTGATTAAAAGATATGAAGCAATCAGAATTCAGGAGAAAATATAATACTAAATACACCAGAAATGGAAAATGCAGCATTATTACCAATACTTGAAGAAAATAAAAAAACAGAAATTACAGAGAGGGCAGCCGAGGTGAACACGTGGAGGAAGTTAGTCGGCTTTGGCACGTGCCGGGGAGGTTGTTGGTCGGATTCACTTTGGGTAATTTGTTAATTTTATACAAATCTAAATCTAAATATAAATCCAATACTTCAAAATTTTCGTAATCATATGAGATGTGGAGGGTCTAATATAACAGTCTTATTTTTAAATTACAAAATTAATTTCTTAATGTTATTGCATTTAAAAATTACTTGACAAAAATATTTGTAGATGATCAGATTATGTTTTAGGCGACAAATTACAAGTTAGATTTGAGATTTGTTATTTGACTAATATGCTCCACCTTATCTCCTTTCCTTCTTGTTTAAAAAGTTTCCCAAAATTCTCAAGTTATTTTTTAGAATAAGATTACATAAGTTTCATTCAGTGAAATAAGTTTACGTAAAAATGTGACAAAAAAATTTGAAAAACAAGTTTGAATAAATATTTATAATTTTAAATAGATCGAATTCAGCACAAATAATATCTAATAAGTTTGACTAAGTTTCATTTGCAACATCCTCTTTTTACCCCTTTTAATTAATCCATTAAAATGAAATTTATAAAATATTTTTTGATAGAAAAGTTTGTAAATTTGTTATATTAAATCAAAGAAAAAACTAAAAAGGAGATTTGTAAGAGCCGGATTTTTGGGAAAAAGAGGTGGTCAAAAGCAAAGAAGGGCAGCTGTAAAAAATAGGCTTTTCTTGCGGGAGTAAATTATCTGAGGCATTGCTTGATTGCTATAAGAAGCTCCTGCAGTTTCGAAGTTCGCGCCCTGTCTTTCTCTCTCTTCGTGGCTCTTCCCCTAGTGCTCTGTGTACGGTCCACCTCCCACATCGTTCCTCGTTACTAGGGGTGGCAAAATGAGCGAATTTAGACGACAACGATAAAATAATTTTTGTTTTATTCGTTGTTTTTACAAATTTGTCCATCTTAATTTATAATTCTTATGTAAATTGTTTTGTGGTGTTGGTTTTAATCATTCTTCCTCACCTTAGCAATCTTTAAAAGGTTCTCTTTTAGTATGTTATTTAAGGGTTATTGATGTTTATATTTGGTTGATATCATACAGTATATTCAAAAGTTTTTCCTAATAGAGCAATATTATCTTTTAGTAAATTTATAGTTATGGGATGAACTTGTTTTGGTAAGGTTGATAAATAGTGTAATCTATTTTTATAGTGATTTAATAGGTTCTGTCTAATACTTCTGGAAGTTAAATCAAAAGACCTTAATAGATTGAAAAATAGTGTAATCTTTAGCCCTCAAAATTTTCAAAAATTGCTTGGATAGTCCTTCCATACAAACATACAAATAGCTTTAAAAGAAAATTTCCAATAAGAAAATCGTTTATTAATGATGAATTTAAACCTAAAAATCCATTACAACTAGAACCTGTACCAGCATGGGGATATATTTTGAATCTTCATTGTGTAACAAATACAAGAGCCACTATAGACAATTGGGGCTATTCAGTAATACTATCATTATTACAAGAACCAACACACGCAGCAGAAGGAAGAGATGTAAATGCTATTTACAATTTAATAATTTACTCTTTACAAGGAATTGTGCGAAATTGGTATAATGGATTATCCACAACTGTACAAAATATAATAGAAGTTGAAGTAAAGAATAATCTAGCAAAATCCATTGAACATGGAATATGGACCTTTGAAAAATACTTAATTGGACAATCTCAAGGATTTGATTTTGCTCAAGATGTTGAACTCAATAAATTTGAATAAAAAAAGGAAGCATTATATAAACTTACAAACTTACGAACTTGCAACCTATGTAATTATAAAAGTTTCTATTGTGAATTTGATAAATATTATTATGACCTTTACGAGTCAAAAGAAGACCAAGAATCTTACATTCAATTACTGTTGAACAAATTTCCTCATCCTTGGAATAAATATTTTTCAGATAAATTTGAAAATTTGATTAAAAATCCAACTGTTATTCGGAGTGTAGCAGCAGTACAATCTTGTATAAACCAAGAAATGATAAAACTATGTTTAGAAGAACAGAGAAGAAGATACATTAAAGAAGTAACTTGATGCTATGAAAATGTTATAGAACCAGGACAATACGGATGTAAAAACTATCCTAACTTTCGATCGAAACGAAAAAGAACTCCAAACCAAACGGTAAAGAAACCTTCAACAATAAGAACTCCAAAGAAAAAATTCTCTAAAAAGAAAAAATTTACTCCCAAGAAAACAAAAACAGAGAAGGCAAAAACTAAAAAATCAGTAAACAAACCTCAAAAAAGTAGTAAACATTTTCGACATGAAAAGTTAACTCAAGAAAACTATAATCCACAAAATCGATATTGTAAAAGAAGTAAAAAAACCTACTTCATGTCAATGTTGGAACTGTGGAGAAATTGGACATAAATCAATTGATTGTAACAAACGAAAAGCAAATATAGTCAAACTCTTTTCAGAAGAATTTGAAGAAATTCAAGAAGAACTATATCCAACAGCCTCTATAATGCATGAAACACTTTCTAGCTGTTATGAGTCTATCAGCTCAGAAACTGAAACCAGTACGTCAGAAACAGAAAGCTATTCAGATTCCGAAGATGAATATTGAAAAAACAGAAATTATGTAACAACAAGAACAAGAAAGTAATGAAAATTATACTGGAATAGTTACTTTCAATCAGAAACTCTATGAAAAAAATTATTGCAACAGATTTATCCTTAAAAAATCCTCGAACTTTTATGAAAAAATTAGATGATTTTTCTAGCATGAAAATTGGTCAGATATTTTAAGCTTTACACTACAGAACAACCAGTTAAAATTCAACATTTACAAGGAAACATTCGCTTACGATTAATGACTCGAGAAATAATTGGCAAATTTTTATCAGAAAATCCAACTAAAGATAGGAAACTCATTAAGTATGTACACTTACAAGACATACAAATTGCTGTAAACGCTTGCTTTAAAGAAGGTATCAACTCGCCTATTATTCTGTCATTACATGATCAAAGATTTCGAGATATTCAGAATAGCCATTTAGGAACATTACAAGGAAATTTAATTTACAAAAAATTAATTTTTGAATGCTACCCAAATTACTCGGTAACTCTTCAAAGCAAAAATATAGAAGACACCTTAAATTTGCAATTCAAACTCTTAATAGATATTGGATTACAATCAAGAAATGATGCATTATCCATTTATTACAGATGATTACACATATTTTCCAATACAAACTTTCTAATAAAAGATTTTAAACAAACAGGTAAAATAACTGTTGATCCAATCTTTTCAACTATCAGTACTATCATCTCTCCTCCAATGCAGGAAGCCAAAATACCTGCATTAACAGACTTTCAATTAGTAGAAGAAGATGAAGCATAAACTAGTTATCAAGCACCTAGACTTTCTTATACAGAAAGAGGTATAAGAGTAGCCAATAAACCCGTTTTAACACGAAGCTATAGTACCACAATTATCTCTCGACCTAAACCTCCTTCGCTAACAATTAATCAAAGTAGTACCTACAAAGTTAAACTGGACTATTTTAATGGACAAACCTGGATTTCAAACAAAAATCTTAATTGACACTGGCTCATCTCAAAGCCATTGTATCTCATTACCCATAGCAGTCTCAACAGCCGAAGAATATAACTTTGTTACCTATAATGGTCAAAAAGCAACTCTAAATAAAAAATCTAGAATAATGATGAAAACTCCTAATTCTACATTATTAGAATTTGATTGTTATATTGATCATCCTATAAAAAATGAATTTTATCGTATACTCTTAGGAACGAACTTCCTAGATCAATATACGAATTATGAGATTGGTCCTGCTCATATAGCTCTTGTGAATCAACAAACTACCATTATTCTTGACCGACTATGAAGCAACTAGAAATACCCATTCTGACATATATAGATGTAACTGTTAAAGAATTGGACATTACTACCGCTGCTTTGAATGACACAGGATCTGAAGTAACTTTCTTTCAAGACTTTTTACTTCCCAACTGGAATAAACTGCCAAATGATCGTAAAATTAGACTCAAAGGCATTCATCCTATTCCCACCTATTTGAATTTGGGTCAACACAATGTTTCTATCATCTTAGGAAACAAAATCCTTACTATACACATGGTTTTACAATATAACTCCAGTTATGATATCTTATTAAGAAATGATTTCGTAAAACAGTTTGTCAAATTTATACAAACTCCCTATACTGTTTATCTTACAACAAAATGTGGTCACACTTTAAAAATTCCCACCTTAAAACACCCATATAGAGTGTGCACGAAGCGTAATGGACATGGTTATGAACAAATCGCCCTTCAAATTCATGCACAAAAACCCATTTTTATAGTTAATATCATCAAGAAAGAAGAACTATTAGCGAAACTAAAAAGAATTTGTTATGAAAATCCATTATAATTTCAAAAACCTGAACACCCACGAGCTAAAATAGAATTAACACAAGAAAAATATAAAAGAAAAACCAATGTTGTACTCTGAAGAAGACATTAAAGAGTTTTCTATTCAAATAAAAGAATTGTTAGAAAAAACGACTAATCAAACGATCCAATGGAGCATACTCTTCACCAGCTTTTTTGGTATTTAATGAAGCAGAAAAACGAAGAGGAAAAACTAGAATGATTATCAACTGTAAAAAAACTAAATCAGTTTACAAAGATAGATAACTATTTTCTACCTAATGAGGAAGTATTAATCAATCTTGTGAAAAACAAAAAATTCTTTTCAAAATTTGACTGCAAATATGAATTTTGGCAAATAAAAATGGAAGAAATGAGTATTAAATATACATGTTTTAGTACTCCTCAAGGCTTTTATGAATGGATTGTTATGCCTTTTGGACTGAAAAACGCACCAAGAATCTTTCAACGAAGAATGGATGATGTATTCAAACATCTTAACAGTTTCTTATTGTCTATGTAGATGATATCTTAATAAGTTCAGACACTCTTGAAGAGCATTGAGAACATCTCAATACATTTTTTGAAACAACAATTAAAGAAGGAATTTGTCTTAGTGAGAAAAAAGCCACTATTGAAAAAGAAAAAATTGAATTTTTAGGCTTTGAAGTTGGCATTAATGGAATCAGTCTACAACCACATATCTTTCGAAAAATCATGGAATATCCAGACCAATTGAGAACAAAGAAACAAATTCAAGGTTTCCTAGGACTATTAAATTATGCTAGTTTCTATATACCAGACCTAGCAAAGAAGAAAAAAGAACTGCAAAGTTTACTTAGAAAAAACAAAACGCTTGGTTGGACAGAAAAACATACAGAGATTGTGAAAAAATTAAAAGAAAAATGTCAACAACTTCTCAGTCTTAGACTCCCTGAACCTAAAGATAATTTAATTCTTCAAACAGACGCTTTTGACAAAACATAGGCAATTGTTTTGAAAACAAATTTAAATGAAATTTGTGGTTAGCATAGTGGAACTTTTTTTGAACTAGAAGAAAATTATAATACTATGGAAAAGGAACTCTTAGTAATTATTAAAGGAATTACCAAATGGAGACTCTTCTTGCTACCTAAGTCATTTAAAGTCTTCACATATAACTAAGCAGCAACTACCTTTGTAAAACAAGCTTTAGAGAATGGACCTCACATGCGTAAATAACATCGACGACAATTATTTTTATCCCGGTTTAATGCTGTGTATGAGCATGTTGCAGGGAAAAACAATTTTATTGCAGACTATTTAACAAGAGAACATGAGTTCAACGGACAAAGGCAAAACTTCGATGGAACAAGTGGACAGTACCCAGCTAATTCATAACTTTGAAGACATTCTTATTAATGTGAACGAATACTGTGAACTGTTAACGAAAAAATTGAAGTTATTGAGGAAATCGTTGTAGATCTCAGAGCTGATCTTGGAAAAGCTCGAGAACTAACGACATATTTCCACCAAACTATCGAACAACTTAAATTGAACTCTTCAAAGATGGATTTAAAAAAAGTCCAATCTAAAACCTTTGAACTCTCATTTCGACCAAATCAGGGAAACACTTCACACCCCCTCTCTGAAGAAGAGAAAGAGAAGCAACAATTAAAAACTAAGCTATTAGCTGCAAGATCAGTTAATCTCAATAATGGCATTCGAACTATTAATCTATCGGACTCTTTCTACAAGAACTATTATGAAGCGACAGTTCTCACTTATCAGAAGATATCCGGATTACCTGAACTCTATTATAATCCAATGGACTCTTTATTTCCACAGATTCTTGCACTTTCTAAAGCAAGTTCTGACTTGATATTTGAAATCTTTACCTATGGTTACTTAAACTATTGCTATCCCAGTTTAAGCCCTATTGAACTTCAACATTTTCCAGCCAATTTTAAACGTGCCATCAAGCAATTCAGCAAAGGTTACATTTGCCTTCGCATTTTTGCTATTTCCTCTGAGAAAGATACTGAAACTATCTATCCCTCTATCCATTTAATTGAAATCTCCCATATGACAAAAACTGAAACAACCACACAACTACCTACTATTGCTGCAGAGAAAAAGAAACACTATAAATTTCCTCATTTTGATCAAGGATGGATTTACTATAAACGATCTACAGGTGCTTTAGCTGTTAAATGTCGGAGTGAACGTTTAATGACTAAAGGAGCACGAACTCTTCACTATGCTAAAAATCTCATTCTTGTGACTACTGTAACGCCCGGGATTTTTATCCCCTTCATTAAGGCGTTTACGCTATTTTATAGCATTATAAAATAGTATTTTTGATAAGAGCGAAATAATATCGACGTGCCTGTTTAAGTGCTACTTTTTATTGAAAAGAATATTCTTCCCATTTTATTGTTATGAATGATTATATCGGGCACTGCACTGTGTAGATTCCCGAATATAATTGGATTGGGCGAACCTTGGCACTAGTCCTGCAATTTATTGAATCAAACATTGGGTATTAATTACGAGGTGACAAGTGATAAGTTCGTATTAATTACGAGGTGACAAGTGGATAAGCTCGTTTTAATTATGATGTGACGTGATAATTATCAAAAACAAAAGAAAAAAGGAAAAAGAAAAAAAAAAGGGTTTCTCGTGCCCGCCCCACACACACACGTCGGAAAGGGGGAAGGAGGCACCGGTGGCGTCGCCGGCGACCAGCCAACCCACGCCCGGTCGTCCTTACCCGGTCGACGCCAAGTCGGGCCAGAGAATGAGGCTGAGGCAGCGCAGGGGAGGAGAAGAAGGGTCAGGGAGGGAGGTCGCCGTGGGCCTCGGCGGCACCTCCACGGCTCGCCGGACGCCGGCGACGCGACAGTGGGCAGTGAGACAACGCAAGGGGAGGGAACCGAGCCGCTTCGAACCGCCCAAACCTAACCCTAAACGGGTCATTTGGCTTGGATTCGAGGTGGGTTTCTTCTTCCTCCTAGTTATTGTTAATTTTGATGCAAGTTTATTGATTATAGTTCGTTCAGGTTGAATTCAATGTTTATAGTTCGTTCAGGTTGAA